>JAZKLR010000495.1:0-410812 GCA_037103525.1 Ganaspis brasiliensis
GTTGTAAGAATATTTCAATTGAAAAGGAAAAGGATATTTGACATAAACTCTAGTCTCCATCGGACATGCGCATAACAGATTAACATAACCTCAAATTCTTGAGTTTAACATAACCTCAAATTCTTGAATTTATAATATTTTATCGAAGGAACGGTTATTAAGCATAATTTGTACTTGATTCAATGCATTTTTGGACTGGTACAAAAATTTCTCAGTGCCAACTGAGAGATTTAGATCTTTTTTTAACCATTTTTACATACATTAAACTAAATTTATATTTTTTACAAATAAATTTAATTATGATTAAACCACTCTTTAAAAATAAAATGTACTTCTTTCATCACTTACCTTACAATATTACTCGTAATATCCTTAGCACTAAATTTTTTATTTTTATAACTATTTATATTAAACCTTTTATCAATTATGAGAATGTTCCTCTTCAAACGACTTTTTAAGTACTGGTACAAAATTTTCTTTAAAACTATCTTCTGAGTAACAAATATCGCAAACACCACCCTTTACCCCTAATCCAATCCTCCTGATTGTGTAATATGATTCAATATCTTTCACTATTACCTTGTCTACTTTTTCAAATAACCTTGTTCAATGTCAATTTTCCCTCACTACTGCATTAAATTTCACGTTTCAATACGAGTTTTACTAAATCACACATAAAATACCCCCCTCCTCTGCAACCACCACCAACTGAGACAAACTACCCACCATTTGGATTGTGCAATATGCTGCAATATCTTGGTGACGTCACAAGGTTGACAATTTCACATGTAATTTGAGTCTGAGATAAACCCCACTCTTTTATCACTTTGGTTCATGTGTAGACTAAACTATCGGTAAAGAAGATCTCTGATGTGTCTTATCACCCCCACAACAGCAACCCCTTACCACTAAGAAATACCACCCACCATTAAAGAATACTCCCACCAATACACTTTTTCCCATCACTTGGATTGTGCAATATGCTGCAATATCTGTCTTATTACCCTTGATAACGTCATATACTCCCACCAATGCAAAAATGGTCTTAACACTTGCATTGCTCAATATCTATCCCCAACACTATAAAGGGTTTAGAGGGGTCACACAGACACGTACACATATGTTAAATTTACCAATGATTCAAATTTTGCACAATTGTGCAATATATTTTTCACGTAAATTTGAAGGTTAAATGAGCCTCACCTTTGTAAAGTCTTTTCCCAAAATATCTCGAAAACGGTGAGAGATACGCAAAATCTGACTAAATTTACTGGGTTCCTAAGGGCAGTCTACTTTTATGAAAGCTATTCAATAAGATTTTTCAAAATCAAAAAATTCAAAAATTTTCAAAAATTGTAAAAACCATTAAAACACGTCAAATGTCATGCAAATTTCTTACTTTCTTGAAAGTATATTACACTACATATGAACTCATGTTCTAAGATGTGTTAAAAAATTTGAAAATATCAACTCTAATGCTACCCCCACCCCTCCAAAAGTCTTTTTTCAAAATATCTCGAGAACGGTGAGAGATACGCAAAATCTAACGAAATTTACGAGGTTCTTAAGGGCAGTCTACTTTTATGAAAGCTATACAATAAGATTTTTCAAAATCAAAAAATTAAAAAATTTTCAAAATTTTCAAAAATTGTAAAAACCATTAAAACACGTCAAATGTCATGCAAATTTCTTAATTTCTTGAAAGTATATTACACTACATATAAACTCATGTTCTAAGATGTGTTAAAAAATTTAAAAATATCAACTCTAATACTACCCCTACCCCTCCAAACGTCTTTTTTCAAAATATCTCGAGAACGGTGAGAGATACGCAAAATCTGACAAAATTTACAGGGTTCCTAAGGGCAGTCGACTTTTATGAAAGCTATTCAATAGGATTTTTCAAAATCAAAAAATTCAAAAATTTTCAAAATTTTCAAAAATTGTAAAAACTATTAAAACACGTCAAATATCATGCAAATTTCTTACTTTCTTGAAAGTATATTACACTACATATGAACTCATGTTCTAAGATGTGTTAAAAAATTTGAAAATATCAACTCTAATGCTACCCCCACCCCTCCAAAAGTCTTTTTTCAAAATATCTCGAGAACGGTGAGAGATACGCAAAATCTGACAAAATTTACAGGGTTCCTAAGGGCAGTCTACTTTTATGAAAGCTATTCAATAAGATTTTTCAAAATCAAAAAATTCAAAATTTTAAACATTTTTCAAAAATTGTAAAAACCATTAAAATACGTCAAATGTCATGCAAATTTCTTAATTTCTTGAAAGTATATTACACTGCATATAAACTCATGTTCTAAGATGTATTAAAAAATTTTAAAATGTCAACTCTAATATTACCCCCCCCCCCCCACCCCTCCAATTTGTTCACGAAAGTTCTCGAAGGTTACCAAAAAAATTGTACGCAGAATAGAACAAAGTGCGTTTGAAATAATCCCCCCCACCTCTCTGACTACCCATAAAAAAGTTCTAGAAGTTTCTCAAAGGTTAAATTGCGCATCAAATAAATGAAAAATACCCCCACCATCTCCACTGAAATCGAATGTTCTAGAAGCTTCTGGAGGGTTCTGCAGGGGTCACACGTGCAAAAAAAGTAACCCCCACCACCTAAAATCGAAATTTTTTAGAGGGTTCTGGAAGGTCACACACGCGTATGTAAAATCGGTGATTCAAATTTCGCAGAATTACGCGGTATATTTTTCATGTAATCCCCCCCCCCCCTCTTTTTTTTCAAGGTTAAATGAGCCCCCTTGAATGTTCTAGAAGCTTCTGTGGGGTCACATAGGCACACATACACACGTATGTAAATTAAATTTCACAGAAATGTGCGATGTATTCTTATGTACTCCCCACCCTTATTCTAGGTTATGTACTTTACTCCGAGACAAACCCCCTTCTTTCAAGGTTAAATTCCTTACCCCCACTTCCTTTCTGAAGGTTACCCCGCCCTCCAAATATTCAAATTACACGTGTAAATGTCACCCACCAAGGTCACACGCACGTGCTTAGAGGGTTCTGGAAGGTCAAACACGCGTATGCAAAATCGGTGATTCAAATTTCGCAGAATTGTGCAATTGCCCCCCCCCCCCCCCCTTTCAAGGTTAAATTCCTTACCTCACCTACCTGATGGGGCTCTAATTAGGCATCGCGTTACATACCTAGTTTAAAACGAGGCATACACTATGACGTCATCAAAATCCTGGCTCCTGATTGGTCCATTTCGTTGTAAAGGTCGCTTCTGATTGGCTCTCACACAGACACACACATACATAGCTCACACGGACACACACTAGTTTATCCAGATACCCCACTGTATATCTACTATCATTTTAATCAATTTTTAATTATTTTCTTCAACTCTAAATTATTTTTTTCAATTGCCAATTATTGATTCAATTTTCAATTATTTTCATCAGTTTTTAATTATTTTCTTCTATAATCCAAGCATCGCAGACTTTTCACCTTTTTTCAATTTTGTCACCTTTTTTGATGACTTGTCACCTTTTTACATCTTTTTTCACCTTTTTGGGGATCAAAAATACATAATTTTTTGTAAATATTTCGAAGTATGTTCATAAAATTCAGATTCAATGTTTGAATCAATTCTCAATTATTTTCTTCATATTTCAATTTATTTTCTCCATTTTTAATTATTTTCTTCAATTTTCAATTATTTTATTCAGTGTTCAATAACCCTAGTCTTTTTTCAATTGCCAATTATGATTTTGAACTTTCAACATAATTCTTTAATTATCTTCTTCAATTTTCAATGGAATTCATTAATTATCTAAAATTTTTACTATAATTTTCTTCAGTTTTTAATTGAAAACTTAATATTCTTTTTCAATTTTGTAATTATTCTTTAATTTTTTTTTACTTTTCTTTTCAATTTTCAAGTATTTTTCTTAATATTTAATTAATTTAGTAATTTAGTAATTTTTTTTTAATTATCAATTCTTTTCTTATAAATTTAATTGAATTCTTTAATTTTCAATTTATTTCTTCAATTTTTAATATTTTCTCCGATTATAATTCTCGTCATTTTTCAATTATTTCTTTCAATTATTAATTATTTTCCACAATTTATAATTATTTCCTACAATTTTTTCAATTATTCTCTTAAAACTTTATAATTCTTTATTTTTTTCAATTTTTTTGTTTTGTTGCGTCTATTAGTATAACCGTTTTTTGAATTTTGTTTCCAATTGTCTATTATTTTCGCCATTTTTCAGATATTTTCTTCAATTTTTCATTTATTCTCATCATTTTTCAATTATTAGATTATTCAATTATTAATTATTATTAAAGATATAAAATAATAGATAAAACATGGTTTCAAAATTGGACTGTCAAATAACCTAATTTTGCGATGTTTATCCGTAATTTGTAAGAAAATGGAATTAATAAAATAAGTTTTAATTTACCCAATATGAAGCAAGTGAGATTAACTTTCAAATTTTCTTAACACTTTTTACATTTTTCTTTAAATTATAAGAGATATTAAATTCAAAACACGAATCTTTTATTTTTGCGAACTTTACGACCTAATATCTTGGTTTACCAAAAATATACAAATTTGATACCTTTAAAATATTCAAATCAAGCCTAAATCTATTTTACTAAAATTTTCAAGTTGTTCCTGAATTAAAAAGATAAAAAAACCACCTTCAACTTATATAAATAAGTATTGTTTTAACCTAAAAATTTATTACAATTTTTAAACTTTACTATTTGAAAAACTAAATTCAGGAGCAACATGAAATTTCAATGTGAGTAGATTTAGGCGTGATATGAATATTTTAAAGGTATCAAATTGTTATATATTTTGTAAACCAAGATATTAGATCGTAAAGTTCACAAAAATAAAAAAATTCATGTTTTGAATTTATTATTTCTCATAACTTAAAGTAAACATTTAAAAAGTGCTAAAAAAATTTGAAAGTTAAACTCACTTGCCTTATATTGGGTAAGTTAAAATTTATTTTACTAATTCCATTTTCTCACAAATAACGGTTAAAAATCGCAAAATTAGATTATTTGACAGTCGAACTTTGAAAACCATATTTCATCTATTATTTTTTATCTTTAAGCTTAATACATTTAAGAATAATAAATTCAATAATATTGCAGTCATTTCCACAATTGCCTGTCAATTTTCGTCCGTGCGTCGCAATGAATAAAACAGCTACATCTTTTTTAATTTTTTTTTATAAAGTTAAAAACTCAGCTGGACATGTTTCTATCTTTTTAAATTTATTAGAGAAAAGTTGAATTTTTATGATATAATAATTTTTAAAAAAGTTAGAGATCATTTTAGTCAACGTGACGCACGGACAAAACGTCCGTTTTTTTGTAGAAATGCTCAATTCTAAACAAATATAAAAATCATTATTTTTTCACTTTTTAAGACAATTCTATATTTTTGAAAATATTTTCTGACGAGTAAAAAAGTGACATTTTTCTGTACTTCATACTCTTATCATACAGAATCATTTCCAGAAGTTTCAAATTTTTCAAAAATTAGTCCGCAACGACTTTGGCTGAAATAAAATAGTCTGACCCGCATTAAAAAAATAAGTATAATTATAGTTTCTGTTTTTTTACTTTCCGTGCATAATTAATACATTTATTTTCTATAAAAATGAAAAAAATAAACAAATGACTTCCACAAAAATTGATTTTTTTTACTACTTCATGCGACTTTTTTGCGCCTTTTTGAATGATTTCATGCGACTTTTTTTGTGATTTTATGCGACTAAAGTGACTTTTTTTAGTCTTAAAGTCGATCCGAGCCCTGTTATTAATTTTTTCTGCAATTTTCAATTATTTTTTACAAATTTTTCAATTTACAATATTATTCTTAAGTTTATAATTATTATTCTTTAATTTTTTGTTCTGTTGACAATTATTCTCGACAAATTTCTAATTTCTTTTCAATTGTCAATTACTTTCTTAAAATTTTAAATTAATTCCTTAATCTTTAATTTATTTCTTCAATTCTTAATTATTTTCTTTTCTCAATTATTATTTTTAATTTGAAATTCCAATCTTCAATTTTCAATTATTTTATTCAATATTCAGTAATTCTTAACTTTTTTCAATTATCAATTATTTTTTTCAAATTTGAATTGAATTCTTAAAACTTCAATTTAATAACCATTGTTTAATTATTCTCTTAAAACTTTATAATTCTTTATTTTTTTCAATTTTTTTGTTTTGTTGCGTCTATTAGTATAACCGTTTTTTGAATTTTGTTTCCAATTGTCTATTATTTTCGCCATTTTTCAGATATTTTCTTCAATTTTTCATTTATTCTCATCATTTTTCAATTATTAGATTATTCAATTATTAATTATTATTAAAGATATAAAATAATAGATAAAACATGGTTTCAAAATTGGACTGTCAAATAACCTAATTTTGCGATGTTTATCCGTAATTTGTAAGAAAATGGAATTAATAAAATAAGTTTTAATTTACCCAATATGAAATATTCAGTAATTCTTAACTTTTTTCAATTATCAATTATTTTTTTCAAATTTGAATTGAATTCTTAAAACTTCAATTTAATAACCATTGTTTAATTTTTTCAATTATTGTTTAATTGTAGATTAATATTTACTTTTTTTAAAATTTTGTTTCTAATTGTCAAATATCTTTGTCATTATTCAATTATTTCTTTACATTATTAATTATTTCTTTTCATTATTAATTGTTTCTTTTAATTCTTAATTATTATTTTTTTTAAAGTTTAATTTTTAATTCTAACAAAAGAAAAAGTAACTACAGATGTCGAGGCCCCCCCCCGCAAATTTCTTCAGGAGGCCCCCTCCCCCCAATATTTTTTTAAATAGTGTATAAATAATTTCGGTCAATATTTTCTATTTTTAATTATTTTTTAAAATTTTTTTTTGCATTAGGGTTATTGGGCTCGAGGCCCCCCAGCAAGCCGAGGCCCCCCGCAATGCGGGGTTTCGCTGTATGGTAGTTACGTCCCTGAGAAAAATCCGGAAAAAATAGGAACAAAAACCGGGAAATGACCGGGAATTTTGTGGGACGAAATTAGTAGACACCCTGTTGAAAGACTTTAGGCGTACTAAGTATTATATATAGTTTATCCATTAATTTTTACTATAAAAGCTATTAATCTGGAATAATCGTACAAATTAAAAATTTATTCCAGCGAATATAGTAAAGTTTCAATCCAGGATAGGAATATTTAGGGGAGAGGGCCCCAAGTTGGACACCCTATCGATTTATTGCTGTAGAATCCAAACCAAATAAAATATATTAAAATGTTTTTTATAGGATGAAAGTACAATTTATAAGGTAACTTATGGCCACAGAGATAAAATTTTATTTTGAACATAAACATTTTTTAAAGCATTTTTTTTAATTGTTAAAATTTTCGGTCTAAAAAAAAGTGGCCCCAAGATGGACACCTTCCTAAAAGTCTCTGAAAATGGTAGTAAATAAAAATTTAACATCGTGTAACAATTCTTGAACTAAGTTTTAATCATTTTACGGAATTTATCAAGAAATAAAATTTCTAAAAACTTCAATTTAATAGCTTAACAGTAAAAAGTAATAAAATATCGAAAAATATCAATATAAAAAATTCTCTAACGATAAAATCACATTTTATGGTGGAAAATAAAAAATTTTAATTAATTGGCTCAAAAAATTATTGAAAAAAGTATAAAATCGAAAATATGCAAAAAAATACATTGAGATTTTAGGCCTGTCCATCTTAGGGTACATGACACCATTTTTTAATCCCCAGTAAAAAAATATATATAAATACTGAATTAGTAAAATCATTTTAGAATATTATTATACGATAAATAAAGAATATTATAACGTTCAGTACTCATTCTAAATCATAAATTTAAATAACTTTACCAACTTGAGAAAAAACTGTTACTAAACTTTTTTAGACACAAAATTACGTGGTATGTGTAGAAGAAAAACCAACTGGTTTTTTTTCTTCAAATGTGCATCAAAATGTTCGTCTATACAAACAACAAAAATGACAGAAAGCATAAGGCGCTGTCACCTTAAACAAAAATTTTATACGAAATGTCCATCTTGGGGCCCCGTTCATCTTGGGACCCACTCCCCTAAATTTTTTTAAAAAAAATTTTCCTTTTATGTATTGAAAATTTTCTATCATCGTTGGGAAAAATGTTTATTTTACCAGTGGCATAACTGTGTAGGCAAGGGCCCCGGGGCGAAAAGAAAAATGGGTCACCAATCAAACTATAAATTACTTAAATTGGTAAGGATTTCGGAATCCCCCCCCCCCAAAAAAAGGTCTATTGGGGTTGACCAAGGGCCCCGGGGCACTGACCCACTTTTCCCCTTAAGCGTTACGGTACTGTATTTTACACGATTATCCCAGATTACAAACCTACTGATAGTAAAAATTATTTACTAAACTCCTTCAGTGCATGCCTTTAAGATTGTAATGAAAGTTACCATAAATAAATAATCTATGTTATCTACTTTTAAAAATACTGTAAATATTTTATCTAATAAAAATTTTACTTAATTATTTTACATTAAGAAAATACTTTTAAAACATTTTTTTGACCAAAATGAAGAAAAAATAGATTTGAGTAAGATTTCAGGGGGAAGGGGGGGTCAAGAAAATTTTACGGTGTCTTACAATGGGGAGGGAGGGGGTCAAAAAATCCTAAAAAATGGCTTACGTAATTTGTGTACGGCCCCTAACCTCAAACTAGAAAATGGCGTTTTTTTGCGTAAAATAACATTAAGATTGATTACAAACAATTTTGAAAAACTTGGATGAAAATTACAATTTTTCCTTTAAAGAAAAAAACACAAAATGTTAAATAATTATTGTATATTCATAACAAATTTTGTATTATCCCAAGTTTTTTTTTTAAATTTACAATAATTGCGGCTTTCAAAGTTATGTGAAATTAATTTTAATATTCTTATTTTATGTGAAACACCATTTTCTAGTTTATTAGTTTA
The DNA here is from genome assembly GCA_037103525.1 of Ganaspis brasiliensis. NCBI lineage: Eukaryota > Metazoa > Arthropoda > Insecta > Hymenoptera > Figitidae > Ganaspis > Ganaspis brasiliensis. The sequence goes on from JAZKLR010000495.1 coordinate 9,028, forward strand.
TATTGAGGTTCTGTCAATGGGCAAAGATGGTTTCAAAACTCATTATTTTGATCTTTCTATTGGCAGAATTTTATTAAACCGAACATTCATGAATTTAAATATTTCATATAGAATTTGTATTCAATCGAATTTGAACTAATTCGAATTCTCACTCAGTCGAATTTTCAAGTCACCGAACTCATATTTTAAGAAGAATAATATTAATAGAAAGATTTAATTTTGTATATTTAATAAAATTTCAAGAGTATTTATATATAAAGATTTATATAGGTATATCTTATTATATTAATTATAATAAGTAATATTTTTTATTACAGAGTTATTGCTGAATTAAATTAGACTCAGTTCGATTTAGCGGAGGGGAATCAGAATCAGTAGAATTAGTATCAGGAATTAAGGGGATCCCCTTTTTTTTGACCCCTTTAAATTTTCATGACCTTAGTAAGCTATATTTTTTTCTTGCATCTTTTGGGTTCTAAAAACATGCAGATTGACAAAATATAAAATATCTTTAATTTTGCTAATTTTAGAATTATTATTTATTGAAAAAATTAAAATATTTTGAATTCAATGAGAGAGATTCGAAAGAATAATTAAAAAAGTGTATAAAAAAATTGGCATTAAAAAATAATGATAATTGTAAAAGAAGTTAAATAAGGAGAGAAACCTATAATTAAATATAAACACATTTTTCAGGGGAGCCAATTTTTTTTGACGTAATTTTACATCTAAAATTATAGTATGTCATCAAAAATAAAGAAAAAAATTATTTAGGATCGTCATTTTTTTAATTATCTTATTTATAGTTGAAATAATTTTCGTTTTATTAAGACTTAATCTATTCTAATTTCTATTTTCACAATTTATATTATATTATTATTAATAACATTTTGCAAAATTTCTTTTCAACCAACAATTTATATACAAAAAAAAAGAAATTAACCGAATTTAAATTTAGCAGAATTCTCATTTTACACAATTTTGAGAAAATGGAATGTTCAAATGACAGAATATCAAGTTTATCAAATCTTCATTTGCCCTAATCTGTAATTGTACGAATTGATATTTGATAGAATTCTTAAAACACAGAATCCCCATTTGTCAAAAATTGCTAATGTCCAAACAAACATCCGACAGAAAAATTTGGCGCGAATTTTAAAATTGACTAATCACGATATAATTGCCCACACAGCACCCGAACTTTCCTGAACATTCCCAACGTTCAGGGAAGTTTCAAAACTTGCAGTAAGTTTGCTGGAAGTTCCAGAACTTCCCTGAAGGTTAGAAATGTTCAGGGAATTTCCGGTGCTGTGTGGGTGATTATTTCTGATTGATCAATTTTAAAATTTGTTCCAAATCTTTCTGCCAGATGTTTGTTGGGACACTTGCAATTTCGGAGAAATGGGAGTTTTGTATTTTGAGAATTCTATTAAATTCGTGCAATTACAAATTCGGACAAATCAAGATTTTATAAACTGGATATTCTGTCATTTGAAAATTCTACTTAAATTAGTGTAAAATGAGAATTCTGTTAGATTAACATTTGATTAATTTTTTTTTCTTGTATTTTAATAGTCATTTGAAAAGATATTCTGAAAAATGAAATTTCTGTTTAATATGAACATGGTAAACTACAAATTCTGTTAATTAATAAATTGTGAAAATAAAAATTAGAATAGATTAAATCTTAGTAAAACGAAAACTATTTCAACCAATAAATTATTAGATAAAAAAAATGGTGATGTGTCTACAAATGCTAAAACAATGATAATTTATTTTCAGTAGAAAAATATAAATTTCCTTCCAAATTATTTACCTTCCTTGGATCAAATTTATTGCTTCGGCTTTTCCTATGATAACGTATTTTAATCAATTAAAATTATGACAATTACTGGTTTGATGCAATAGCAGGGATCACAGCCCCTATTGTTAGTAAAAAAGGGGAATAGGGGCAAGTTTTTTTTGAAATAGGGGACAAAAAGTTCGCTTTAAAGTCTATGATGGCGACTTCCATTGAAAAATTGAAGATGTTAAATATGGTCTTAATAGTTTTTTCTTTTTAAATAGAAGGAAATTTAGTGTTTACTTATCCTAAAATGTCAAATTAATATTTTTTAAACGAATTATTAACTAAAAAATAAGGAAAATAACACTAGTTTACAAAAAAAAAAAATTTTATGTACATACAATGTCACTATTTTTTTCTTATGTACTAAGCTTCTCGTTACTTAAAAATGACATTAAAAGATTTTGCTATGGATAGGTTTTCGAAATATGAAATTTTAAAATTTTTTTTACGTTTTTTTCGGAGGTGACTTCGCGTTTTAGGCCGTATCTCGAGTTATAGAAGTCCGAATGAGTTTTTCTAAGTGTCAAATTAAAGGTAATCAAATTCCAAACAAGCGCTTTCAACATTATTTTTCAATTGGTTAAATATTTTAGGTAATATAGTCCAAAAAAAAATTTTAAATTTGAGTTTTTTGCCCAAAATCTGAAAAACAAATTCATTCTACCGCCATGCAAAAATAGAAAACGTCAAATTATGTCCAGTTTTAAATTTTTTACATATATGGCTCACTTTTAGGAAGAAAAAAATGTATGGATGAAAAAAATCTATGGGTAATTATTGAAGTTATAAGCCAGGGTACTGAAATTCTCGTTTTACGCCATTTCGGTATTTTACCTCCTTTTATAGTGATTATGTTGATTAATTTAATGAATACAATATCTAATTAGAAAATGGACTTTTTTCACAGATTTCAAATAATTTTCAGTGCTTTACTAATTCAAATTTGACTGAAAAATTTTTTGGAGTTTTTGACAAAAATTTCTGAAGAGGCATAAATTGATTAAAATCTGCTTTTTTAACAAGTTGAATCAGATGCGCAGAGGTTCAATTTTTGTTGAATTTTGTTCGTTAATAGATGAAAAAGTTTGAAATTAAATATCGAAATATGAAAAATAAATGATAATTTACTGAAAATTTTTTTGGAGTTTTTGACAAAAATTTCTGAAGAGGCATAATTTGATTAAAATCTGCTTCTTTGACAAGTTGAATCAGATGCGCAGAGGTTCAATATTTGTTAAATTTTTTTCGTTAATAGATGAAAAAGTTTGAAATTAGATATAGAAATATAAAAAATAAATGATATTTGACTGAAAAATTTTTTGGAGTTTTTGACAAAAATTTCTGGAGAGGCATAAATTGATTAAAATCTGCTTCTTTGACAAGTTGAATCAGAAGCGCAAAGTTTTGAAAAGCATAAATTGTATTATATTACACAAAGTAGTTAAGAATTATTTCTTTATTGGGAAATAAAAGAAAATTGATTCTTTTTTAATTTATAAGGAGAAAAACCATTGACTTTCGTCTGAGGGCTGCTGCGGACATATTTTTTTGAAAAAAATAATTTACTTAATATTTCTATATCTCATTTCAAACTTTTTTATCTATTAACGAACAAAATTCAACAAATCTGTTTCAACTTGTCAAAAAAGCAGATTTTAATAAATTTATGCCTCTTCAGAAATTTTTGTCAAAAACTCCAAAAAATTTTTCAGTAAAATATAATTTATTTTTCATATTTCTATATCTTATTTCAAACTTTTTCATCTATTAACGAACAAAATTCAACAAAAATTGAACCTCTGCGCATCTGATTCAACCTTTCCAAAAATCAGATTTTAATCAATTTATGACTCTTCAGAAATTTTTGTCAAAAACTCCAAAAAAATTTGCAGACAAATATTTTTTATTTTCTATATTTCTAAATCTAATTTTAAACTTTTTTATCTATTAACGAACAAAATTCAACAAAAATTGAACCACTGCGCATCTGATGCAACTTGTCAAAGAAGCAGATTTTAATCAATTTATGCCTCTCCAGAAATTTTTGTCAAAAAATCCAAAAAATTTTTCAGTAAAATATCATTTATTTTTCATATTTCTATATCTTATTTGAAACTTTTTCATCTATTAACGAACAAAATTCAAGAAAAATTAAACCTCTGCGCATCTGATTCAACTTGTCAAAAAAGCAGATTTTAATCAATTTATGCCTCTCCAGAAATTTTTGTCAAAAACTCCAAAAAAATTTTCAGACAAATATTTTTTATTTTCTATATTCCTAAATCTAATTTTAAACTTTTTCATCTATTAACGAACAAAATTCAACAAAAATTGAACCTCTGCGCATCTGATTCTACTGTCAAAAAAGCAGATTTTAATCAATTTATGCCTCTCCAGAAATTTTTGTCAAAATCTCCAAAACATTTTTCAGTAAAATATCATTTATTTTTCATATTTCTATATCTTATTTGAAACTTTTTCATCTATTAACGAACAAAATTCAAGAAAAATTAAACCTCTGCGCATCTGATTCAACTTGTTAAAAAAGCAGATTTTAATCAATTTATGCCTCTCCAGAAATTTTTGTCAAAAACTCCAAAAAAATTTTCAGACAAATATTTTTTATTTTCTATATTCCTAAATCTAATTTTAAACTTTTTCATCTATTAACGAACAAAATTCAACAAAAATTGAACCTCTGCGCATCTGATTCTACTGTCAAAAAAGCAGATTTTAATCAATTTATGCCTCTCCAGAAATTTTTGTCAAAATCTCCAAAACATTTTTCAGTAAAATATCATTTATTTTTCATATTTCTATATCTTATTTGAAACTTTTTCATCTATTAACGAACAAAATTCAACAAAAATTGAACCACTGCGCATCTGATGCAACTTGTCAAAGAAGCAGATTTTAATCAATTTATGCCTCTTCAGAAATTTTTGTCAAAAACTCCAAAAAAATTTTCAGTAAATTATCATTTATTTTTCATATTTCGATATTTAATTTCAAACTTTTTCATCTATTAACGAACAAAATTCAAGAAAAATTAAACCTCTGCGCATCTGATTCAACTTGTCAAAAAAGCAGATTTTAATCAATTTATGCCTCTCCAGAAATTTTTGTCAAAAACTCCAAAAAAATTTTCAGACAAATATTTTTTATTTTCTATATTCCTAAATCTAATTTTAAACTTTTTCATCTATTAACGAACAAAATTCAACAAAAATTGAACCTCTGCGCATCTGATTCTACTGTCAAAAAAGCAGATTTTAATCAATTTATGCCTCTCCAGAAATTTTTGTCAAAATCTCCAAAACATTTTTCAGTAAAATATCATTTATTTTTCATATTTCTATATCTTATTTGAAACTTTTTCATCTATTAACGAACAAAATTCAAGAAAAATTAAACCTCTGCGCATCTGATTCAACTTGTTAAAAAAGCAGATTTTAATCAATTTATGCCTCTCCAGAAATTTTTGTCAAAAACTCCAAAAAAATTTTCAGACAAATATTTTTTATTTTCTATATTCCTAAATCTAATTTTAAACTTTTTCATCTATTAACGAACAAAATTCAACAAAAATTGAACCTCTGCGCATCTGATTCTACTGTCAAAAAAGCAGATTTTAATCAATTTATGCCTCTCCAGAAATTTTTGTCAAAATCTCCAAAACATTTTTCAGTAAAATATCATTTATTTTTCATATTTCTATATCTTATTTGAAACTTTTTCATCTATTAACGAACAAAATTCAACAAAAATTGAACCACTGCGCATCTGATGCAACTTGTCAAAGAAGCAGATTTTAATCAATTTATGCCTCTCCAGAAATTTTTGTCAAAAAATCCAAAAAATTTTTCAGTAAAATATCATTTATTTTTCATATTTCTATATCTTATTTGAAACTTTTTCATCTATTAACGTACAAAATTCAAGAAAAATTAAACCTCTGCGCATCTGATTCAACTTGTCAAAAAATCAGATTTTAATCAATTTATGCCTCTCCAGAAATTTTTGTCAAAAACTCCAAAAAATTTTTCAGTAATATATCATTTATTTTTCATATTTCTATATCTAATTTTAAACTTTTTCATCTATTAACGAACAAAATTCAACAAAAATTGAACCTCTGCGCATCTGATTCTACTGTCAAAAAAGCAGATTTTAATCAATTTATGCCTCTCTAGAAATTTTTGTCAAACTCTCCAAAACATTTTTCAGTCAAATATCATTTATTTTTTATATTTCTATATCTTATTTCAAACTTTTTCATCTATTAACGAACAAAATTCAACAAAAATTGAACCTCTGCGCATCTGATTCTACTGTCAAAAAAGCAGATTTTAATCAATTTATGCCTCTCCAGAAATTTTTGTCAAAAAATCCAAAAAATTTTTCAGTAAAATATCATTTATTTTTCATATTTCTATATCTTATTTGAAACTTTTTCATCTATTAACGAACAAAATTCAAGAAAAATTAAACCTCTGCGCATCTGATTCAACTTGTCAAAAAATCAGATTTTAATCAATTTATGCCTCTCCAGAAATTTTTGTCAAAATCTCCAAAACATTTTTCAGTAAAATATCATTTATTTTTCATATTTCTATATCTTATTTGAAACTTTTTCATCTATTAACGAACAAAATTCAACAAAAATTGAACCACTGCGCATCTGATGCAACTTGTCAAAGAAGCAGATTTTAATCAATTTATGCCTCTTCAGAAATTTTTGTCAAAAACTCCAAAAAAATTTTCAGTAAATTATCATTTATTTTTCATATTTCGATATTTAATTTCAAACTTTTTCATCTATTAACGAACAAAATTCAAGAAAAATTAAACCTCTGCGCATCTGATTCAACTTGTCAAAAAAGCAGATTTTAATCAATTTATGCCTCTCCAGAAATTTTTGTCAAAAACTCCAAAAAAATTTTCAGACAAATATTTTTTATTTTCTATATTCCTAAATCTAATTTTAAACTTTTTCATCTATTAACGAACAAAATTCAACAAAAATTGAACCTCTGCGCATCTGATTCTACTGTCAAAAAAGCAGATTTTAATCAATTTATGCCTCTCCAGAAATTTTTGTCAAAATCTCCAAAACATTTTTCAGTAAAATATCATTTATTTTTCATATTTCTATATCTTATTTGAAACTTTTTCATCTATTAACGAACAAAATTCAAGAAAAATTAAACCTCTGCGCATCTGATTCAACTTGTTAAAAAAGCAGATTTTAATCAATTTATGCCTCTCCAGAAATTTTTGTCAAAAACTCCAAAAAAATTTTCAGACAAATATTTTTTATTTTCTATATTCCTAAATCTAATTTTAAACTTTTTCATCTATTAACGAACAAAATTCAACAAAAATTGAACCTCTGCGCATCTGATTCTACTGTCAAAAAAGCAGATTTTAATCAATTTATGCCTCTCCAGAAATTTTTGTCAAAATCTCCAAAACATTTTTCAGTAAAATATCATTTATTTTTCATATTTCTATATCTTATTTGAAACTTTTTCATCTATTAACGAACAAAATTCAACAAAAATTGAACCACTGCGCATCTGATGCAACTTGTCAAAGAAGCAGATTTTAATCAATTTATGCCTCTCCAGAAATTTTTGTCAAAAAATCCAAAAAATTTTTCAGTAAAATATCATTTATTTTTCATATTTCTATATCTTATTTGAAACTTTTTCATCTATTAACGTACAAAATTCAAGAAAAATTAAACCTCTGCGCATCTGATTCAACTTGTCAAAAAATCAGATTTTAATCAATTTATGCCTCTCCAGAAATTTTTGTCAAAAACTCCAAAAAATTTTTCAGTGATATATCATTTATTTTTCATATTTCTATATCTAATTTTAAACTTTTTCATCTATTAACGAACAAAATTCAACAAAAATTGAACCTCTGCGCATCTGATTCTACTGTCAAAAAAGCAGATTTTAATCAATTTATGCCTCTCTAGAAATTTTTGTCAAACTCTCCAAAACATTTTTCAGTCAAATATCATTTATTTTTTATATTTCTATATCTTATTTCAAACTTTTTCATCTATTAACGAACAAAATTCAACAAAAATTGAACCTCTGCGCATCTGATTCTACTGTCAAAAAAGCAGATTTTAATCAATTTATGCCTCTCCAGAAATTTTTGTCAAAAAATCCAAAAAATTTTTCAGTAAAATATCATTTATTTTTCATATTTCTATATCTTATTTGAAACTTTTTCATCTATTAACGAACAAAATTCAAGAAAAATTAAACCTCTGCGCATCTGATTCAACTTGTCAAAAAATCAGATTTTAATCAATTTATGCCTCTCCAGAAATTTTTGTCAAAAACTCCAAAAAATTTTTCAGTAAAATATCATTTATTTTTCATATTTCTATATCTAATTTTAAACTTTTTCATCTATTAACGAACAAAATTCAACAAAAATTGAACCTCTGCGCATCTGATTCTACTGTCAAAAAAGCAGATTTTAATCAATTTATGCCTCTCTAGAAATTTTTGTCAAACTCTCCAAAACATTTTTCAGTCAAATATCATTTATTTTTTATATTTCTATATCTTATTTCAAACTTTTTCATCTATTAACGAACAAAATTCAACAAAAATTGAACCTCTGCGCATCTGATTCAACTTGTCAAAAAAGCAGATTTTAATCAATTTATGAATCTTCAGAAATTTTTGTCAAAAACTCCAAAAAAATTTTCAGACAAATATTTTTTATTTTCTATATTCCTAAATCTAATTTTAAACTTTTTCATCTATTAACGAACAAAATTCAACAAAAATTGAACCTCTGCGCATCTGATTCTACTGTCAAAAAAGCAGATTTTAATCAATTTATGCCTCTCCAGAAATTTTTGTCAAAATCTCCAAAACATTTTTCAGTCAAATATCATTTATTTTTTATATTTCTATATCTTATTTCAAACTTTTTCATCTATTAACGAACAAAATTCAAAAAAATTAAACTTCTGCGCATCTGATTCAACTTATCAAAAAATCAGATTTTAATCAATTTATGACTCTTCAGAAATTTTTGTCAAAAACTCCAAAAAAATTTTCAGACAAATATTTTTTATTTTCTATATTCCTAAATCTAATTTTAAACTTTTTCATCTATTAACGAACAAAATTCAACAAAAATTGAACCTCTGCGCATCTGATTCTACTGTCAAAAAAGCAGATTTTAATCAATTTATGCCTCTCCAGAAATTGTTGTCAGAATCTCCAAAACATTTTTCAGTAAATTATCATTTATTTTTTATATTTCTATATCTTATTTCAAACTTTTTCATCTATTAACGAACAAAATTCAACAAAAATTGAACCTCTGCGCATCTGATTCAACTTGTTAAAAAAGCAGATTTTAATCAATTTATGCCTCTTCAGAAATTTTTGTCAAAAACTCCAAAAAATTTTTCAGTCAAATTTGAATTAGTAAAGCACTGAAAATTATTTGAAATCTGTGAAAAAAGTCCATTTTCTAATTAGATATTGTATTTATTAAATTAATCAACATAATCACTATAAAAGGAGGTAAAATACCGAAATGGCGTAAAACGAGAATTTCAGTACCCTGGCTTATAACTTCAATAATTACCCATAGATTTTTTTCATCCATACATTTTTTTCTTCCTAAAAGTGAGCCATATATGTAAAAAATTTAAAACTGGACATAATTTGACGTTTTCTATTTTTGCATGGCGGTAGAATGAATTTGTTTTTCAGATTTTGGGCAAAAAACTCAAATTTAAAATTTTTTTTTGGACTATATTACCTAAAATATTTAACCAATTGAAAAATAATGTTGAAAGCGCTTGTTTGGAATTTGATTACCTTTAATTTGACACCTAGAAAAACTTAATCGGACGTCTGTAACTCGAGATACGGACTAAAACGTGAAGTCACCTCCGAAAAAAACGTAAAAAAATTTAAAAAATTCATATTTCGGAAACCTATCCATAGAAAAATTTCTTAATGTCATTTTTAAGTTTAGAGAACCATAGTACATAAAAAAAAAATAGTGGCATTAAATGTACATTTTGGCTGGAAACTAGTGTAATTGACAATTGAAAATAAAACTCGAAAAATATTTACATAATTACACAATTGAAGAAGAATAATTTAAAAAATTAAACAATAAATTTTAACTAGAAAATTGAAAAATTAAGAAAATTATAGAAATAACTGTTAGAAATGATAGCAAATTGAAAATCGACAAAAATAATTTAAATTCAAGAAAATAATAAAAACTTAATGAAATAAATTGTAAATTTAAGAATTGAATTAAAATTGGAAACAAAACTCTAACAATGGCCGGCCAGATTAATCTAAAATTGAACAAAATAATTATTGAAAAAATTGTTGCAAACGATTGAAAATTGAGGGAATTAAATAATAATTGAAAAAAATAGTTGAAAAGTAGATTAATTCACAATTGGAAAAAATAATTCAAAAAATCAAACAATATCAAATTTAAAAAAGAGGAAAAAAATTGAAAAATTAAAAAAATAATTAAACATTACAAGAAGGAATTGAAATTTAAAGAATAAACTTAAAAATTGAAAAAAGTAATTGAAAAAAAACGATAATTATTTAATATAGAAGAAGATAATTGAAAAAAGCGAGAATCTTTTAATATTAAAGACATTAATTTAAAATTGAAAAATGGAATTTGAAATTTAAAGAAAATAGTTGTAGAATTAAACATTTGAATTCAAATTTTGAAACAATTTTTGTGACTGAAAAAAAATAATGAAAAATTGAATTAAACTGAAAATTTAAAAATTAAATTGAAATTTAAAGAATATAATTAAAAATTGAAGAAAGTATTTTAAAAAAGACGAGAATCATTAAATATATTTAAAAAATGGAAATGAAATTAGAATGAAATATTTAAAATTAAAAAAAAGCATTTGACAATTGAAGAAAATAGTTGTAGAATTGAACAACTGAATTGAAATTTAAAACAGTTTTTATAATTGAAAAAAATTATTGAAAAAAGTCGAGAATTGAAGAGAATTTTTAAAAATAATTTTAAACTGAAAACATTATTTAAATTTTTTAAAAATAATTAAAAATTAAAGAATTAAATTACATTTTTAAAACGACAGATAGATAATTGAAAGAAAAATTACAAAATGATAAAATTATTAAATATTAAAGAAAATAATTGACAAATGTAAAAAAATTAGGAAACTGCGTCGAGAATAATCAACAAGAGAATAAAATAATTTAAAAAGTTAGAGAATAGTTATAAAATTTTGAGAGAATAAGTGGAAGTTGAAAAAATTGTTTAAATTAATTAAAAATTGCGGAAAATAAATGATAATTAAACAAATTATCTAAATAAAATTTTGTGTTCTCTACATTACAGAAGCGTTTAAAATTAACAAAGCTAATAATTCTAAATCTAAAAATAAATACATTCTCTTAAGGAAGTTAGTTCAAAATCATGAATCATAGAGATTCGTTTGAAATTTGCAGCAAAATTAAATGACATATTGATGCTTATTATTGTTAAATCTCAGCCAATTTGACTGTATAGTTTTCGAGATATTGACGGCCAAAGTTTACTATTTTTCTAAGTATTTAGCATTGAGCTAATGGCCGCAAAAAAAAATGAAAAAAAAATAACAACTTGGTTAATAACTTTTGACACAGCGGAGAGATTCAACTCAAAATTAGAGCAAAATTAATTCAATGTTTAAGGAACATAATACTTCAAAGAGAACGAAATCGACTGTTTAGTTGCAGAGTATTATTTATCCAAAACTTAAAGTTACTTGTAATTTTTTTTTTTTGACGTGAGTGACGCGGAGTGCGTGGCAACATCGCAACTGTTGAGAGCGGTGGGAAGAGAACGGTGGGAGAAGCGGAGTAGCGCGGTAATTCAAAAAAAGCTGATGCGCTCGCATCAGCTGTTCATGCCATGTTGCCAGATCTCTAACTGCAAAGCACTACGTTCTTCAAAATATTACTGTTTTTTCTTAAAATTTTAATTATTTACAGATTTTTACATAAAAATGTACACAACATTATTTTAAAAAATGATCTTTTAATTTACATATTAAAATTCATTTCATATTTGAACATTTAAAAAAAAAATAGTTATCTTGACTACCGTCGTGAACCTATCCTCCTTAAACCATTGTTTATAATTTTTTTTAAAAAAGGGGCTAGCTCTGCCTTTTTCATTAGGATTTAAAATTACCCGCAGTCTTTTAAAAATGGCAAATAAACAAAAATAAACTGTCGTCAATCTCCCTCTCTCCCAAATAGCTCAGCGCGATTATTAAATGATTAAATGATACAAATTCAGAATTAAGTAAAAAATAACTTTGATAAATTATAAATTTAAATTTGAAAATTAGAAATAGGGGTAATAGGGGACAAATCTTTAAAATAGGGGAAATAGGCACAAAACTTCAAAATAGGGGGAAAAAGAGGAATAGGGGACAGTCTGTGATCCCTGCAATAGGTTTGGATAAATTGTGCAGTATGTCAAAAATTTTAATACTTTTAATCTTTTTAATTATTTTTAGTTTGATTTAAAATTTTTGGATATTGCGGAATCGGGAATTACAACTATCAACTATGACTTTATTAAAATTTCATTGAGTGTTTGCATTCCCAGTGGGCAAAAATTTCCAAAAGACGTCTTAAGGACGTCTTTTGGACATAAAGGCCGACATTGCGGCGTCTTTCGGACATTTGTGCCCACTGGGTTATATTATATCCGTTTTCTTTTACCTCACAACAATTTTTTTTATATAATCAGGTGAGATAATTACATCTTGAAATGCATGTACAAGATCTAAATAGTAGGATTTTTCCTCAAAATGAGTTCGTAGAAGTTGGTAGATTGCTTGTTCCATTAACATCCCATCATTAATAGCCGCATTTCCAAAATCATTATAAAGATACCAACAAGGTTGTCCTCGACGAGTTGTTGAGCCATCCATAATATCATCATGTACTAAGAAAAACGCTTGAAACTAAAAATACATTTGAATATACATTTTTATTGGGAGGGATAATCTCCCTGGTTTTTTGATTTCAACTAAACTTGGAGAACTGCAAATAAAAAGTCCAAACTCGATTTTGAAAAATTATGAAAATCTTTTTATTTATATAGCTTTTAAAAAATCTGTTTGAAACTGTTCTATCTCCCAGAGATAGTAATAGAATGTAATATATTACAATGAACAGCCTATACGTAAATTTTATTTTAAGTTTTCATTTTGAAAAATAATCAGCGATAAAGTAGAAAAACTTTTGTCTTAAGTTACAACTTATTAATAACTAATTACAGTTATAAATAAACAAACAAACTAGCCCAAATTTAAAGTTTCCGAAATTCAATTTGTTTAGAAGACATTATTTCCGAAATCAATTTATTCATTACAAAAATTATTTAAATTAACGTTTTGAGAACAAACTAATTCAATTAACATTATAATAAATTCTTATAAATAATTATTTTAAATAATTTTTTATCTGAAGATATTTTAGTAACTTCAATGGGAGCATCAAATTTTTACCGCTCTGGGCTATTCCACTTTGCCTTCATACAGCCGAAGTTATTAATGCTTCTACGAAACTTCCTGAATATTAGGTTCGAATATTCGAAAAATGCGGACCAATATTTAGGGAAAATTCAGGGGATTTCCGGTGCTGTGTGGGAGGATACCGACCTACCTATTGCGAATGATGGATAACTATCTTAGCGATTGGTGCATCGAGTATGAGGGTAAAATATTTCAGATTCGCGAGGAGATGGTCCATTCGTGTAGAACTTCACACGAAGTAACTATGACTCTCTTAAGCGGGGAGCGGAATTTGCTCTAATCTCTTTTGAGGGATCGTGGTTACGGGGTTCGTTGCGAATACATAGCCTCTCGGACTCAAGTGCTTACTTTACCTTCTCGTGGTTCCTGCCGGCCCTATGCCTCATTTTTATGAGCTATAGGTGGCTAAACTTGTAAGTGCAAAGCGAGTACAGCTTTTAGGTGACATAGTTCTTTGCTCTCTTGAGAGTAAGGAATTGTGTCTCATAACATCAATTACATTTGCTTATGTATTTAAGTAGGTGTCAACCAAAGGCTGTCGGGGAGTGGTGCTTATACTTAGCATAAAAAGCGGGCAAGTCTAGACTCAGCCTAATGTAGGCGCACGCTAATCCCATGTCGTTAATGAGTAAAGGCAAATCAGGTGTCGGGGGTTGCCAGCCCGCTTCACCGAAACCAAATTGGCGCGAGTAATTTAAACATAGCCTCGGATGGTATTGATAACTCACGGTCCTCTGACCGTGAGAACCAATTAATGAATATAAGTTTGATTGATAATGAGACTGTATACGCATGTGAATTTCCCGGTTGTACCCGCAGTTTTACAACTGAGAGAGGTCGAGGTGTGCACCGAAGATCAAAGCATCCAGAACTTGCTGATGCCAGGGTAAACGTTGAGAGAGTGAGAGCAAGATGGACGGAAGAGGAGTTGAGACTAATGGCTGTGAAGGAGGCTGAACTACAGGCAAACGGAGTGCGATTCATTAACCAAGAACTGGCTTCGTTTTTCACGGAACGAACGCTTGAATCGATAAAGTCGCAAAGGAAGGCGACAAAGTACAAGTTGATGGTAACTCAAGCCAGCACTGAGTTAGATGAACTTCTAGCTGATCAGGCGAATGGTTTGCAAGCAACTAGTGAAAATAACACCGTTCATCTAAAGCCATTTCTTGATTTCTTCGGGTCTGTAGAGCAAGTATTGGAGGACGAGGATGACAAGTATTGCAGGTCCGATTTAGTTAGGATCTGTAGGGATGTGGAGTCGAGTGACAAGCAAAACATCATGGATAGGGTGGCATTATACTTGAAAAAGATCCTTCCCAAGGAAAAGCCTAAAACAACACCAATCTCAAATGGAAGCGTAAGGGTGAAGTCGAGGAGGAAACTAAGAAGGGAGAATTATGCGAAAGTTCAAAAGCAGTATAAAAAGAACAGAGGGCTGTGCATAAATAATATACTGCAAGGAGCGTCGTCAGAACAACAGCCATGTAGAGGTATCATGGAGCCATACTGGCAAAATGTGTTCTCGAGAAATTCTGACGACTTAGAACCTCCAGTTTTCCAAGTAGAAGAAGGAATACCATTGAGGGATGCTTGGTTACCAATAAGTGTTGACGAGATTGAGAAGACCAAAATTGAGGTGAACACGGCACCTGGTCCCGATGGCATGATGAGGACAGAGTTCAATGTCATGCCCATTGCGGTGAAGCAGTGTTTGTTCAACCTTTTTATGTGGGCGCAACAACTGCCTGAGTCAATGCTTGCATCTTACACGGTATTCATTCCAAAGAAAGGCTTTGAGCAGGATACATCTAAATATAGACCAATCACAATCGCACCAGTCCTAATAAGGGGCTTTCATAAAATTCTAGCCAAAAGACTTTAAAATGCCATGAACATCGACGAGCGGCAGCGAGGTTTTAAATCTGGGGTTGATGGTTGCCGGGATAATATATTTATCCTCGATTACATCCTTAAGCAACAGAATCAACTCCATAAACCTCTGTATATGGCTTCACTGGACATAGCGAAAGCTTTTCCGTCAGTGACACATGAAGCTCTCTTGGAAGGAGTTAGATCTTTCGGTGCGCCTCAGCAGTTAGTCGATTACCTGGGATTTACGTACCAAAAAGGATACACGGTACTCCAATGCAGTAGTTGGATCTCGAGGAAGGTCTATCCGAGGAGGGGAGTGCGACAGGGTGATCCCTTATCATCACCTCTGTTTAACATCATAACGTACAAAATGCTTGGAGTACTGCCTAAGGAGACGGGAATTGAAGTTGGTGACAAGAAGATCAATGCGACAAACTTTTATGCCCAAACATCCAGAGGGCTGCAACTGATGATTGATGTGGCTGTCCAATTCTTTCATCAGTGCGGTCTTAGCATAAACATCGACAAGAGCTTCACCCTAGGTTTTCAGTCATCGGGTAAGGATAAAGTGACTACTGTTGATGTTAAAACATCATTTGTGGTTGATGAAAGACGCCTGAAGGTAATGAGAAGAAGTGATAGTTGGACGTATTTGGGTATTCAATTCAGTTGGGCCGGAAGGAAGAGGACGGTGGTGAAGGATCAACTTCAGCAACTGATCGAGAGGTTAACCAAAGCACCACTGAAACCACAACATCGACTCTTCGCCCTAAGAGTCTCGGTTTTGCCGAAGCTATTCCATCAGTTGGCTCTGGGGAACGTGCTGTTGGGTACATTGAAATGCGCTGTCAAAACAGTGCGAGGGGCAGTTCGTAGCTGGGTAAAGCTCCCACATGATGTACCCAATGCATATATACATGCGCCAGTTAGGGAAGGCGGTCTAGGGATTCCATCTGTGAGATGGATGGCGCCATTGCTCAGGTTGCCAAGGCTGAAAACGATCAAGGCTACGATTGTTCCGCAGGATAATGCATTTCTAGTAGGAGAAATAGAAATGTGCAAAAGAAGACTCATTCGGAAAAGAGACCAACTGGAGTCTAGAGCCCAAATTAACATCATGTGGGCGAAACAGTTACATCAAAGCGTTGACGGAGGAGGCTTAGCTAAATCCGGGAAGACGCCAGGACAGCACAGTTGGGTGGCCGACGGAACGAAATTTCTGAGTAGTTCTGACTTCATTAATTCGGTAAAGTTAAGAATTAATGCCTTTCCAACAAGGTCCAGGATGGCAAGAGGGAGGCGTGATGACAGAAATTGCCGGGCTGGTTGCAACGCACACGAAACGCTAGGACACGTCTTGCAGGTGTGCTTTAGGACTTAGGGCGCAAATACATGTCTGCGTCGAACGCTGCGTTATTGCGTTGTATGGTGAGAGAGAGAAAGACAGAAATATAGTCACATCTTTGTCACTCTCACCATTCAACGCAATTCGTACCGTTGATGGAATACGAAAGCATGATATTGTTGCCTTAAAGGATAAGGATGGTTTTGTGTTTGATGCGCAGGTGGTGGGTGACCAAATACATCTAGGGACAGCCCACCAAAGGAAGTTTTCGTATTATAACATCAGCGACATAACCAATTATGTCAAGAGCAATCATTGGTGGCATAGCTGGCTTCCGAATGTTCAATCGCACGACTCGAATGAATGTTCGAGCGTGTGATTGAATGTATCGATTGCCGGAGGCGATTCTGGTGAGGTTGCTCTAAGGTGTGCACTCGTCTAATTGAAGAAAACGAATGAACGGTCATAACCCAGTGGGCACACATGTCCAAAAGACGTCCCTATGTCGGCTTTTATGTCCAAAGGACGTCCTTAAGACGTCTTTTGGAAATTTTTGCCCACTGGGAAGGGTGAGGATGTGTATACAGTTAAATTATCGAGCTAGTAATAAAGTATTTAAATTCGGTGAATCCTCCCAAATATCTGAGGAAAAATGTTTTTTGAAAGTCAAATGTTGGTTGGTTTTAGCCGGTAGTACTTAGGTGAGTCCGGCACTCCAAGTGTGGTTCATAAACTTTGTTTATAACCAGGCTTGGGTTAGTGCGTAAATGCATTTCCAACAACAGAGACGTTATTAAAAAAAGAAAATAAAAAATAAAAATATGATGCTTCCATGCGGATGGAACTATCTAAGGGCACCAAGATCATCGACTTTGCAAACGAGTAAATTATCCTAAGCGGTGCTCGAAGTATAGAAATCCTTGGCATAAGGATCAATGAAATTCTGCGAGGAGTCAAAGCGCTGGATGGACGCCAATGGTCTGAAAATGGCCTTAGAAAAGACCGAAGCGCAGCACGTCACAGACCGGAGATCCTTTGTTGCCCCACCTATTAAAATTGATTGATAGGACTGAAGTAAAGTGAAGAAAGACTATAAAGTACCTGGGCATCGACTTGGATATGAAGCTTAGCTTTAACCAACACATAACATTTGCGATGATCAAAGCCATCTAATGTGAAGGGAATATTTCTTGGCTTATGCCTAACATTCATGCTTCCAAAGAAGCAAAAAGGAGATTAGTATCGAGCGTGGTACACTCGAGACTGCTGTATACAGATCCAGTGTAAGCATCAGCCCAAGAAAAACACGCCATCTCTATCAGACTACTTTCAGCTCAAAGAATAGTACTGCTGAGAATTGTCTCAGCCAACTAGACTATACTTACTAGCGCTGTGCAAGTCCTATCGAGCGTTCGGTCGATAAATCTATTGACCAAGGAAATACAATATGTCTATTCCCTCGCTAAAGATCGGGCAAGCTCGCTCCCAGAGGAGAACAGACAGCGACTAAAAGCCCAGATTCATAGAATCGCGAGGAGTAGATTAGTCGAGTTAAAGGTGAGTTGGAATGGGGAATCTACCGGAAGGTGGACTTACCGCCTTATTCCCCACTTTGCTAAATGGCTAGAAAGAGAGCATGGAGAAGTTAGCTACTACCTGACACAGGCGCTAACAGGTCATGGTTGTTTCAACGAGTATTTGAAACGATTTAAATTAAGAAGAGAGGGATCGTGCTCTTATTGCGACGCTCCCGTGGACACCGCTGAGCACACCTTCTTTGTTTGCAGACATTGGGAGGAGAAAAGACAAGATATGTTTCGGGTGTTGGGCACTGAAGTCACCCCCAAAAATATGATTGACCTTATTGTTAAGAAGTATGGACTTATGGCAGCACATTGAATCCTTTATTACTCAGGTAATGAAAACCAAGGACATCAATAGACGCAGGGAAAAGAACCAGGGTTGCACTGGAGATACTGAAAGGTAAGAAGGTAGGGAAGAAACCCGTATAGAATCCTCCACCTGACATCATTTCAAAGCCGCCGTTGATCGAGATCTGTTGCTGGGCTGAGGGATATATGGGTATGTGTGGAGTTAGCACCCGGCGATGTTGGTTGCTTAGTTCAATCGTTCCGTCGAGTGTTAAATACTCCTATAAAATGAGAAAGGTTTAGTGGGTGTTACCCAGAGTTAACTTACGGGGGTGTGAAAATGCATTTTCCAAACCTTGTAGACAAAAAATAATGATAATTATTGCTATTAATTATTCATTTTGGATGAATTGGAAAACTCAAGTTTTGAATTCTATAAAGGAACATATTTATTAAATCAGACAATTTGAATTTTTTAAAACTGACAACAAATTCGCAATCAGCGACCCCGAAAACCCTCAAATGACCGGTGAGGTTATGTCAAAATCTTGATGCGATGAAGTTGGATTCGGACTCAGCAACCCCAAAAAATGTAATTTTTTAAATAGTAAGTATCCCAGATCAAACTTTTATATTTTTTTGTGTGTAGCCTTGTAATTTGCAAATAAAAACGACCGTTTTCCTATAATGTTTTCAAAGTTTTTCAAAATTCTATGTAACGCTACAATTTTTTCCAACTTTCGTTGAAATCAAAAAACTAGGGGCCAACTTTGATTTTTAGGGGTGGACTGACCCCAATATTCTGTTGCAGCTTTCCTTTATCTACAGTGGAAGAGGGCTCATAATTCGTAGATTTTGAAATTTTTACCAAATTTTTAGTGGAAAATAACTATAACATAGCCCTACAAGAAAAAAAAATTATATGCAAGACCCTACACTAGTGTATTCCTATACATTTTTTTCTCTACTAAATCCAAATCCAAAGTCAAAATAATCAGATGAGCTAAAATTTTTCAGATAATCTCAAAAAAGCGTTTTTTTCGTGTTTTTGAGCAGTTTCCTAAGATTATCTCAAATATTTTAGTCAGTTTGGTTATTTTAACTTTGTATTCGGATTCAGAGGAGAAAAAACGTAGCAATACAGTAGCATATTGTCCTGGACAAATTTTTTTTTTTATTTCTGATTCGAATTCAGCGAAAGGAAAAACTGGAAATCAGGGAAAAGTCAGGGAAATTTGATAGTCAGGAAAAAGTCAGGGATTTTCCAAAAAATCTTTAAAAATCAGGGAATTCTTTCTTAAAGGAACCACAATGAAAAATTCTTGATTTTATTTCTTTCAATTCCTAATAAATTTATATTAGGGGTCATTCATAAACCACGTAGCTCTTAAGGGGGTTGAGGGAGGTCATGCTGTATGCTACGCTAAGAGGAAAAAATGGCGTTAATGTATGCAATAGTGTGCTACATAGGTGAGGGGAGGGGGGTAAAATTTGCAAAAGAGAGGGTTACGTGGTTTATGAACGACCCCTTAAAAGGAGAAAAAATTCTTTCAAGCAAAATAAGTTTTTTAATATGAAAATGTTACATGGAATGTGCCATTTGTTACCATTTCATTACACCATCCTAAAATTCGAGCAAGGCGCATATTTTCTTCAGTTAATTGATCAGTGGAAACAAGTTGGTTATACGAAGAAAGTAGAATTAAAGCCCGATTTTTCTTTCCATGAGGAATATTATAATGCATCACCTAAAAAAAATCGAAAACAATCGAATAAATAAATTCATTTTTTTAAAAGTTTTATTATTTTTCAAAGCTTATTTATGTAATTAATCTTTGCGATACTAATGGTTGTTATATCCCTATTGAAAATCTCGACGTGTCGTTTACGACGTCGTATATGACGTCATGTACGACACCCTGTATTACGTTGCATGTGTACAGAAATGTTTAAGGCCGGGACTCTGAGTTAGTACTTGAGCTAAATAGTGCTCGTTCTTTTTAAGCGCCAAAACCTGGAATATTTTTTAGCCAAGGTATTGAAAATATTACAAAAGGTAATAACATTGCCTTAAATATTTTAATATTGTCTGTGCAAGATCATATGTAGTGTTCAATAGGGTATATATGTGGTCTATCGAAGTAATCCGAGTTAGGATTAATGATAGACATTCCTAAACAAGGTGCAGGTAGAGTTCCTATAAAGAGAGTTAGGACATGTGAGGTTCAACTTTTGATTGGCTCAGCGTAACCGGAGACGGAAGTGTATTGAAAGTTTTTTCATTGGCTGAAAAGAGCGCGCTGATTTTAAAATGCTTTCTTAACAGACATTTTTAAATTTCGCCCGCCCTTTTCAACCAATGACAAAAATTACTTCAACGTCACTTCCGTCTCCGGTTTGTCAACAGGCTAGTAGAAGGAAGCACGTGTCCTAACTCTCTTTATAGGAACTCTAGGCGCAGGCACCTCAAATGATGGAAACACTGCCCGAAGATTGTTTGAAAATCCTGAATTAACTTTGGAAATAACTGGAGTTGATATAGATGTCATTCATCGTTTTATCATAATTTTACAAGTTTTAAGTTGTAATTTAAAAATCGATGCAAAAAAATTTAAAACTTATGCTTTTATAACTGCTGAGCTGTTTGTTAAGCTTTACAAACGGTACTATATGTCAGCAGCAGTACACAAAGTTCTTTTACATAGAGCCCAAGTTATTGAATTTACTCCGATACCTATGGGCGAATTGACTGAAGACGCACAAGAAGCGCGAAATAAAGATTTTAAAAGATTTCGAGAATTTAATACTTGAGAATGTAGTCGAATTGCAACAAATGAAGATTTGATGCACAAGCTATTAATTTCGTCTGACCCGTTCAGTGGCGTACCGAGCATTTTTGGCGCCCGGGGCAAAAGGTAATTTTTGCCGCCCCTTACTGAAAATTATTTCATCGATTTGCCGCCCCCAAATGCATTGGGCTCGAGGTTGGCGCCCAGGGCGACTGCCCTCTCTGCCCCCCTCTAGATACGCTACTGGACCCGTTAATAGTTTCTCTTCGTTATCAATGGAAAAAAGCAGATTTAGATATTCTCGCAGATGCTTTGGACCTTCTTGATATTGAATGACATGAGAGATCTGAAAATACCGTTAACAAATCAAAATAAAAAATTCTATCATTTGATAATCAGACCATATAATTTATTTTTATTATTATTATTAATTCTCATGGGATTTTACATGTATTAATTGTTCTAATTTATTCATTGCTTCATTTTTGTCGTTAAGGCAATTGATTAATAAATACTTGCACTATTCTCTTGTTTATTCTAACTGTTGCTTATTTAAAAATGATCTCGTAGAAGGAACGAAATGTTTTTTATCAAAATTAACAAAATTGGACATTTGTTATTTAAGACTGTTTAATCAATTGCATAATAAATCTCTTTTATATTTTTGTGTTAAAAATGATTTGTAACAGAAACGAATAATTTCTTACCAAAATTATCAAAGTTTTGCTTTTGTTAATTAAAATTATTTAAACAATTAATTAATAAATGTTTGTAATATTTGGCTGTCAATTCCAACTGTAAGTTGTATTCATTTACCTCTTTGCGGCATAGTGACAATCCAGAATGTCACCTTTTCCGTTGCACTTTTTTGCATTTTTCAAGTATTATTTTATTTTTTCCATGATAGAAAGTTAATAAAATGTATAACAGAAGATCCCCATCCACAAAATAGCAATAAATAAATGTTTATTGTTAACAAAATGAATGTTATAAACAAATGAACTTGAAAAAAAACCGATTTTTATAGAATACATTTAATTCTAAGGAAACAACAATACATAATAAACTGAGGATGATACAGAAAATGTATTTGGGGTCGCTGATAACGATTTTCGTACTGGCTTTTAAAAATTCAAAATGGCGGATCCAATATGGCGGACAAATTTTTTTAAATTTCATAAAATCGCTTCAAACTTGTTACTTGGGGGTTTTTGGGATCGCTGATTACAAACCTGAAGTCCGATTTTACAAATTCAAAATGGCGGATCCAATATGGCGGGCAAATTTCTTCAAAAGTCTTAAAAATTGTTACTCGTGGGTTTCTAGGGGTTTTATTGAGACAAGTTTTTGCAAATTTAAAGTTAATTTTCCGAAATAGAAGCCGGCTACTCCAATATGGTTGGCGAATATGATCGTATATAATTAATTATCAATTTTCTGTAAGAATTTAATGTTGCAGTTATTGTTCTGTCTTCGTTGTTTTATTATAATGTATATGCATGCCTGCGTACTTGAATTCTGGACGCAAACTTCTATCGCATGAACATCCTGATGTCCGACCATTCGCGGACTCTACTACTCTTGAGAATCGCTAGATCTCGTTCGTTCAAATTTAGCGAGAAACTTTAAAGTGCAACAACGTAATTTTAATCTTAGAAAAAGACCGTGGTCACCAGTTATTGGTGAAAAAGTCTAAATGAAAAATTATATTTTATCAAATAAAGTAAAAAAGGTCAATTATATATTACAACAAAAATATACTGTACCGTTTATAGTCAAGAAGAAAATTTCTCCAAAGATCTTCAATTTAACCGATTTAAAAGGCAAGATACATGTAAAATTAATTTACTATTCGCCATCCAAGTCGATAAGGAAGAATTAAACGGATCCGTAGTAGTAAATTTACAAAAAGGTATGGAGTTGGAGAACTTCGACTACCTTCAAAGCAGCACTCCAGCACCAGTTGCGGAACTTAAGGATGTCGACGCCAAGGAGAAGATGCTGACACTTCAAGAGCCATCGACAAGTGGAATCGTCGATACGACGGTGAAAATGTTGAGGACACATTCTCGAACGAAGGTATAATCCTCCTAAGGAAAATTGACAACTTTCCAAGTTTCGAAGAAGCTGCTTTCTGAAAAAGTGACGCCACCTGATTACCTGCACGTAGCTATTCCGATTCAATCCCTTATGAAAAAGATGGCTTCTGAAAAATGAATTGTGGAGAAAAAGATTAAAACTGAAGAAACCGTACAGAATCCAGAAATTAAAAAGAAAATCAGGCAACCTACGAAGCCCAGGACTCGTAGGACGAAAAAAACTCGCACCATTCCAGTACCAAATACCGCAATGACCTCAGATGTTAATAATAAGAATATTCTGACATCAGCAGCTCTGGCGAAGAGAAAAGCTGAATCTCAAATTTTTAAAGCTTAGAAGAAGCATCATATTACGAGCATTAAGGTAAATCTGTCATTGCCTCTACTAGATTCTAACCGAAATAACCGACTTTCTACTTTCTGCCAATCGACGAGAAATTCAAAGGACATCCTTCCAAAGTCATCCAACTTCCTGACGGTCAACGAGTGGAAGTTCTACTCAACTCAAAGAGATATCGTCGGGACCATGAAGGGTACCGGAGAACAATCCACCTGGACTTCCGTATCGGCGTTTTAGATATTAGCATTTGCTCAGTAATTTTATCCGTAGCGCAAATGTAACTGCATGATGATGATTTTGAGTATCAGGATAAAATTAGAATTGATTCTCTACAACATTGGTTAAATCAACCAATTTAGGATGATGCTCTGGTTTGTAGGGGAGATGCTCTTTGTCGAGTGCTATAAGTGTACATACATTAATAATATATTAACCAAGAAGGCTCTGGTGGATATATGAGAAACAACAGGTTTTCCTTTGCCTGATAGACACCGAATTTCAAAAACAAAATTTATAATTTTAAAAGAAATCGATCATCTATTAGCCAACACTTAAAAAGACTCTGTTACTAAATATTAAATATGTTCTCAATGTTGTAATTACTTGGGTAAATAGTTTTATGAAACATAAGTAGAATGTATTGGATGACATAGTACTGATATGTCAGAAGTTTCTTTTTGGAATACTCCATTGAGGCATTGACATAAAGGGCGCCTTTAAAACGAAAAATCTTTATAGGTTCATCGATGAGTATCAGTTAGAATGCAGTAGTCAGAATCAGGAGAAATTGTGCAGTATTATGTATGTATCTGAATACAAGAGATTGTAGAATATTGTTATTCAGGGAGACTATGACTTATTTATAACCTGGTACACAGATGGTGCTCAGACATGGTGTTCCTGGACGCAGAAAAAGCGTCCAATTTGTTTGTGCCTTGTTGTACAACGACCGCTGCGACGGAAAACTGGACATGAATGCCTATTTATCTCCCTTTGCTATGGCCATGAAAAATACTTTCAGTATTGGCATAAAGTAGCACCATCCAGAGTTAAATAGCACAATTTTTGGTAAAGTTATTTCTTTTTTTTGCATCTCTGGATGCTCGAGCTAGAGCTTTCGCAAATAACATTATGCAATATAATGGTGAATTTGGTTGTTCTAGTTACGAGCATTTCGGACAGACGAATGGATTTGGCTCAGGTTTAATCGCGATTTCCCTATTTTTGCGGAAGATTATTTCTTAAGAACAAATTGTCGCATGGACTCTCCTTAGAGTAATAACAATGCTCCTAGGTTTATGGTGTTCATAACAGAACCCTCAAAAAGGTATTATGTTAAACCAAGTGACTGCAGATATATCGACATGGATTTGGAGGGTATATCATCACCCCCAAATGTCACCCGAACAACGGAAAGTTTGCAGCAAACGAAAAATTGGAAGGCATCGCACTACAGAGGATTTCTGTGATTTACATTTTTGTAATACAGTACGCTTCCATTTAATTGACCTCCATTTTAAATGAACTTCCATTTTATTTGAACTTTTTCGTACATTTTAAATGAACAAAATTATCCCTACCAGACATGTGCACGTAAGGGGAAATGTTACATTTCCCCTTACGTGCAGAGTGTTTTTGGTATTTGCAAAAAGAGTGTGAAGGGTCAATTAAAATATTTTATCCGGTCCCGACGAGGTCAATTAAATGGAAGATTACTGTTGATATAAAGACACTTTCTTGTGTCATTAGATATTTATGCACTAGAACACTAGTGCGCATGTATTTGTTCATTAGAACACTAGTGCGCGTGTATTTGTGCGTTAGAAAACTAGTGCGCATGTATTTGTTTGTTAGAACACTAGTGCGCATGTATTTGTGTGTTAGAAATCTAGTGCGCATGTATTTGTCTGTTAGAACATTAGTGCGCATCTATATGTTTAAATATAACGTTAGTGCGCATGCACTGAGAAAATAAGTTGACTAAATATAACCAATTTTTGATTAAATTTATCAGAGAAAGGTTGGTGATATAGCACCTGCAAAGCTCTTTGTTTATTATTAGCAGATTAAATGCTACTGTTAACCTTGAAGTTTGGTAGTCGCCGGTATCTTGTGTGTTTTGTTCAGAGTCGCTTAGCCTAGAAATTGGCTAGAGGCTTATTTTCTCAGTGTGTATTTGTTCTATATAATACTTGTGTGCATGTATTTATTTTTAGTCAAAATCGTTCAATCAAAAAATCGATCAATGAAATTTAAAGTACAATTTTATTTTGTTTTCGTTTTAGACTTATTACAAAACTAAATTCAATATTTATTTTCGTTTTAGATCTGAGACGAAACGAAATTTCGAACGGAATTCTATTTTGGGCATGAGACGGAAACGAAATTCGGAGTGGATTTTCGTTTCGGGCATGAGATGAAAACGAAGTTCAGAGCCTTTTCGTTTTAGGTGTAAAACAAAATTTAATTGCTTGGAGATTTTTGTTTCGGGCCCATCACAAATCAAAATAAAAATAATATTTTGTTTTGGTTTTGTGAATTAGAAACGAATAGTGTCAGTCCCTGATTAAAAGATATCTCAAGGTTTTTCAGTTCATTCGAAATATTATCATAAACACAACAGTAATCGTAGAAAGGCAGTATAAGAGACTTAACTTAGAGAAGCCTAGTTGAAGTAGGTAAGGAATACTTTTTCTTATTTAACTGACGAAGGACTGTAAAAGTTTTACGAGAAATATCGGATAGGGGAAAGTCGGGCAGCCCCGGCCCCTTAAGCTTTTTGGTCAATAAATTGTGTAAATATTTCAAGAACAATAATTAAATTGTTTCATGGGGAAGACAAACTATTTGTCAACACTTAAAATGCTTCCAATAATAAAATAAACATATTAATTAAGAGATACATAAGGACAAATATGAGGAGTAAAATAGAAATACTAACCCTCAAAAGTTCATCGGGTAAGTCCGGCCACAGTAAAAGAAACTTTTTATTTTAATTATATAACTCAGTAAAGTAACAACAAATTATGTCTTAAATAATCGTCAGAGAATCATTTATGGATATCAATTGAAAAATAAATTCAATAGTGTCAGAAATTAAAAATATAATATCATTTTTATATGCACGCAGAAAAATCGAGAATTCAAGAATTATATTGAAGCCTAAATTAATGGCAGTAAATAGTTGATTAACTATACTCATTACTGTTATACTAGAATGATTCCTGTTATACTGGACTGAGTCCTAGTAGTGGAGCAATTCATTTCCATCACAACGTTCCCGAAATCATACATGTGTGGACTAGGAGTGAGTCCCAAAGTTTTCACCTTTGAGAGCAAGTGATATATAATTCAGTGCTTTTTAACTGTAATGAGTTCCAAATATACAGCACTGTTTTGCTGTAATTCGTGATGGAAATGAATTGCTACGCTAATAGGACTCAGTCCCGTTTTTGTAAACTCCATTTTTCTCCGTGTGACGTTCAATGCGACACTCATTTCTTAAATTGTCCGAACACTTTAAGGTTATATTTACAGAATAGTAGTTTTTTATAAAAAAGAAATGAAATAATGGAGTCACTATACTAAAAAATAAGTTGAATTAAATGATACACCATTTCTAATTTGTTTCAATGATAAAAATATGGTATTATACATAAAATAAACAGTGGCCGCGGCTACCCGATGGCCGGTGCTACCCGACTTTCCCCTACATGCTCTTTCCAAGACAGTGAACGATCGAGTTTTAGACCCAAAGCCTCACTGACTCATAATATCAAATAGGTATTCCTGCTATTTGAGTTATTTTATGCAGAAATAATATTATTGGAACCCTGAGATTGGTTTTGAACATGAGAAAAGACACATAAGAAAATTGACGACTATTAAGATATAATTTAGGGATTTCATATAACAGTTTAAAAAGATTTCTAGCTCCCATTTGACGTCCACAACGTAAGTTTTTAAAAAACTGACATCAAATTTTAAATAAATGATTCCAAAAATCCTCAAGTAACGAAATTGGAGTAAATCCAGTGATGTTTTAAAAAACTCGGTCGACATATTGGATCCGTCATTTTGAGTTTAAAAAAGCACACACCAAATTTGTAATTAGCGATCCCGAAAAATCCCAAGTAACGAGTTTCTAGTGAATCCGATGAATTTTTACATTAATTGTCCGTCATTTTGAATTTTCTACATTTTATTTTAAATTCGAAATCACTAACCCCGAAAGCACCGAGTTACAAGTTGTAAGTAAATCCGCGAACTTATAATTAACTCGTCCACCATATTGTATCCGCCATGTTCAATTTTTTAAACACACATCAGATTCGTAATCAGTGACTCCGAAAACCACTAAAAGTAACACTACCCAAGTGTAACCCGATTTTCTTGGTACTTGGTATAAATATTCTACATCGAACTACATTTGACCTACCATGTTTTATAACTGCTAAACAAATTTTTATAGGGGAAAATTCCTTGCATGAAACTTTCTGCAGTAAAGAAAAAACATTATAGAAAAAGAAAGATTTAAAAAAGTAGTTTATAATAATAGTTATTTATGTCACAAGGACCCTAAATGGCACTTTATAGTACGAGTGTGTACCGTAATACGAGCCTAAGTCCAATCGCAGCCGAGGCAAAGTAGAGGTGGTGACGAGGCTTCAGCGAACGTAACCAAGGCGAAGCCGAGGTGAAGTGAAGGTATGAAGCCAAGGCTCCACCGCAAAGTAGCCGAGGCTCTGATGTGGCTTTGGCGAGTTGTACGATACACGAGAACTTATGTGCCGAAAGGGTCCAAGTGTCATATAACATTTTTTATCACACCAAAAACTAAGAATTCGAACCTAGGGAGAGGTGGTTATCGTAAAAAAGGGCCTCCGGGGTCATTTCTAGATGGGAGTAGGTCGACAGACTTAGAAATACCCCCGGAGGGCGGCGAAACTGTGAACAGCCGTGACGTTTGGGCCAGTTTGGGCAGCTGTACTATAAAGTAAAGGTCAGCTGACCAGCATCAGCCAATCAGATTGCGACTTCATTTACTTCACGGCCTAGGCCGTGAAATGAGCTCTTAAAGGTTCGCAAACAAGCCGTAAAATCTAAGTTTTGATGTAAGTGTGATAAAAAATTGTTTAAACAAAAAAACAAAATTAACTTTTCAGCAATTTTTACTATCTATCGATTAGCGCCAAAAATTCACGGAAAACACTAATTATTTAATTATTTAAACACTTTTGTTATAAACTAATTACTTTTTAAAATTTTTTCTGAGTCTATAATGTTTTTTCTTTGCCATAAGATAATTTCATGTTGAAAATTTAAAATACATACAGTAGTTTAACCATAGGTTCTAATTGGCCTTTACGTATAATGTAAATATTACAAGGGTAATCTCTACCCCTAAAAAGTTTTTTAGCAGATATAAAACATGGTAGGTCAAATGTAGTTCGATGTAGAATATTTGTACCAAGTACCAAGAAAATCGGTGAGTTACACTTGGGTAGTGTTACTTGTGAGTAACGAGTTCCAAGCGAATCCGATGAATTTCTATAAAACTCGTCCGCGAAATTGGATCTGCTATTTTGAATTTATAAAATCTGGCTTTAAATTCGCTGTCAGCGTCTCCAATAACGCCTAAGTAACGAGTTTAACGCCATTTTAGAGACATTAAAAAAATCGGATATCATATTTTTTTGTGGACCATTATTCGAACATTAGACGCCATAATGGTGTCTGCTATCTTGAAGTTAAAAATTAATCGCCTTAGGGTATTGTAGCTTAGTGCCCATGGACGCGATATTTCGAACTTTAAAAATATATCATTGCTTTGTCCTGTTGAAAATATATTTGAAAATAATCTGACTGAATTTTTAATTAAAACTTGTATATGCCAATTTTTTTGTATGCATTTTTATAAAATACGAGATCCTCCAAGACCATAAACATTTTTCGTCCGTTTGAGCGTTAATGAGTTAAGCTTCTTAGAAACTTCCCTTCGAAACTTTTTGAAAACTTCTTGGAAACTTTTCTTGGTGCTTCTTAAAACTTTTTAAACAAATTTTCTGCAAATGTTAAGGAAACTATTATTGAAAACATTTCTTGAAAATGTAGCATATTAAACTTCAGACAATGAAAATTGAGCCTCTCTCGGCAAACGTTACTCTACCGCGAGTAGTAATATGCATACGAGTAAGATATGACGATAAATCGTCGATTGGGAGCAGCAAGACGCTAATTCAGGTGATAGCTGAGTAACGTGCCATTCCACTTAAGAGTTGAAGAACGTGCCATCTCGGATGTCAAATTTTTTATTTTATTTTGATTGAAATTTAACGAAAATGAACAAAATTAAAAAAATTTATACTCTAAAGCAAACTATTTGAAGGTTAATGTAAATTAAAAAGAGAATTACTGACACTAATCAATCTTTTGCCATATTTTTATCAACCCGAAATAAGAAAAAAATGTTGATATCTGAGATGGCAGGTTTTTCAACTTATATAGAGAATGGCTTGTTTCTCAACTATCACCTGAATTGGCGTCTTGCTGCTCCCAATCGACGAGTTCGATTGTTTTGATATTATCGTGTTGTATCGTACTGTTTTAACGAGCTCTCGTTAAAACAATCGATCTCGAGAGATTATTATTAATTGTTTTCAAAATTTGTTTTAACCTTGTTATTGAAAGTTAATTATAAAGTCTAGTAAAATTAATTGCGTGTTCGGATATAAGAAGAATATTTGTGTGTATTTCTTGAAAAATATTTCAAAAAAGTCTGATTTAGTAACTTTGAGTGTTCGTTTTATGAGCACATAACCTCCTAGTAGAAACTGCTTATATATACTTATTATATTATACGAATCCAGAAATTAAATCAACTCTGTGAAAAAGCTAACAAACTAACCCTAGAAATTAAATTTAAAATTATATGTTTGATTATTTCGAAATTAATTAAATATATCAATTCTTGCGTTTTTAAATTGTCTACAAAATAAACATGTTATATTTTTTAAACAATTTAAATAAAATGCAAAAAATACTACAAAACTTAATTTTTTAAGTTTTTCATTCTTAAGAAATTTCTCTGGCAGCTATAAGTTGAAAAAAAACGATTTTCGATTAATTTTTCTTAAATTGTGGGAAAACGTTATTTTATATGTGCCTTCTATCTGGTTAAAATTATAGTATACCCCTTGAGATGCTCAAAATTGAGATAAATATTTAGGTTTGAAATTCCAATTTCTTATCGTTTTCCAAACAAAATTGAAATTTTGAACTTGAATATCTTAATTTTATGCGTCGCAATTGATTTTTTCAAGTATAAATGCCGGAAAAATACCTTAGAGACGACAACCAATAAGGCTGTTTTCTTTTGTTTATCACCAATCAGCTTACACCTCTCTCCATCCACTTCTCAATTTCGGTAGTTGCCGTTTCGCAATATTCTCCGTATTCTACGGCTTGTGTAAAACGACACGTGTATTTTAATTACTAGTTTCTTCTAAAAGACGATTTTCCTAAAGCAAGTTTTTATTGTTTTTGTGTTTAAATAGTGCTAATGCGGTGTCGTAATTATAAATAAAACAAATGATTCGCAATAATTGAGGTTTGTAATACTAATTACGGTGCGAATCTTATTTATGTGGAAGGTGTTTGATCTACCATTTTTTTTCAACACAAAATTGTCTCGTTGAAAAAATAATTCTGTTGTTTTCAAAGAAGGTTAGTGGCCCGAAGATAAAAACAATTTTGTTTTCTAGAAAACATTAAAGTCAAGTTTTAAATATGGATCATTCTACGTAAAGAAGACATCCCAAAATTTGTAACTTAAAAAACATCATTTTTAAAATGCTGTTCTTTCTATTAAAATGAATAAAAAAGAAAAAATTATGCTTTGTTTTGTAGTAAATTAAACGGTCTCTTATGTGCTGGGTTTGATTTTTAAAATTATGTTAATTTTCTTCGAGAAATGTGAAAATTAAAGATTTAAGGTTATTTTTCATTACCTCCGACCATTTAAGAATTTTCTTACAATTGCTTAAAAAATAGTTTAAGGATTGAAGAGTTTGTATACAAAATGACAGAATGGCAACTTTTGTGGTTTAATAGTTATTTAATTTATAAAAATTTGGTATTTCACATAAACGTTGTCAAATTGTGTTTAAATGTTTTAGATGTAAACACAACGGTGTTTATGGTAATGTTTAAAAAAAAGACTTAAGGTACATAATATTTTGAACTTGTTTAAATTTATATCCGTAAAAGATAAACATTTTAATCTTTTACGGCTTTAATTCTTTAATTTATTTACCCTTCAATGATCAATAACAACATTATAAATCTTATACGGATATACATTTAAATAAGTTAAAAATATTACATAACTTGAGTCTTTTATTGTAAACATTACCGTGAACACTGTTGCGTATACATCAAAAGCTTCTAACTTCAAAACAAAAATATTTGTGTAAAATATAAATTAAATAACTATTAAATTAAAAAAGTTGCCATTCTGTCATTTTGTATACAATTTCTCCAATCTTTAAACTATTTTTTAAGCAATTGTAAGAAGATTATTAAATGGTCGGAGGTCATGAAAAATGATCTTAAATCTTTAATTTTCACTTTTCTCGAAGAAAATTAAATTAATTTTAAAAATCAAACCTAGCAAATTAAAGACCGTTTAATTTACTAAAAATAAAATATAATTCAAATTTGTATTCTAAAAAAAAAAATTAATTTAAAGTAAACAGGAATTTCGAATTAGTTGCATATAATATAAATAAATTTTGTGAATAAGTACATAAATGCTACATAATTAAAATAAATTATACTTGCTGCCTTTCTTATATTAATTTTTCGAATAATTCTGAAATAATTGTCAATTAAATTTCAAATACAAAACTTTTTAATAAAATAGATATATTAAAATTAATTTAATTTCATTTATGAATAAATCGTAACGAATTATAATAATTTTTATTTATTTTTTTTTATTTATTTATTTCAGTACACGGGCTTACAAAAATTCGCCCTTTATAATTGTAAAAGAATTTGTACAAAATATATGCGCAGTGTGGATTACGCTCTCTTACATTATATTTATAAATATAATGTATTATATTTGCTGCTTTTTCTCAATGGTTTAAATGAAAATAATAGTAATAAATTAAATTTAGTGTTTCTAAATAGGGTTTCACCCCGTTTTTTAAGTCGTATTAATTAATTAAAAGAAATTATGTGAAATATTAAGTGTTTATAGATTTTCTGATGAGGGCGTAATATATGCGTCGAAACGTCAAAAATGTAAGAAAGGTAAAATAAAGTCGATTAGGCCAAAATGAAGAAGAAGAAAATTTTCTAACATCAATCTTCTTTTAATTAAATTTAGTGTATTCTAAAATTTTTTATATTTCTTCTATTATATTAATACGATACCGAGAAAACTTCGTTCATCGTCGTACAGACTTCAAAGTTTACCTACTTTTTCCAATAGGTTACTTACAAAAATGTTCATTTTACCATGTTATTATAGTTTGTAACAAAGCGCACTGGCACTATTCGTGTCAAACATGTTAAACTGAACATTTTTTTATGCACAACATATTGTTGCACATGCGCAGTAGTGCACCACAGCTGTGTAAACGTGCGCACTACTTAACAAACATTTCACATGCGCAGTTGTTTTGTTTTGCTGTTACAAATGCGCAATCATGCACAGTGATACTCACACATGAGCTCTAATTAAATTCAAAAATTACGCATGCGCAGTGCGGTACTTTACCAGATAAGTACATTTTCAGTACATATAGCATACTTTTTTTAATAAGTGCGCAGTAAAAATCCGTTTTATTATTGAGCATGCGTAACACGGTAACATGATGACTGCACATGCGCAAAGGTACCTTTATTTAAAAAATTGGTTAAAATTGTTTTTTTTTCATTATTATTGTAATTAATGACCCATAATAGAAAAGAATATTTAAAATTCAAACTAAATATTGGAATTCAAGAAATTTAATAGAAAAATTTATATTATTGAATATAAATAATAATAAAAACATTAAAAGTGTATTTAATTTTATTAATTTTATTCTTTTTTTCTTTAAAATATTTATAAAATGTAAGAAATTTTGATCTGAAAGTTTTCAATTTTTCATACTTTTAAAAACCATTTTCTAGGGGTACCGGGGGGTGGGGGGAGTAATAAATATTTAACATACTGTCAGAAAATCTTCCATATAATTAGTGTTTAAAAAGTTTTGTAAAAATTTACTTATTTATTGAGAATAAAGAGTTTGAAAGTTCTCCCAATATTCATAAAATTGTACGTTGTAATCTTCTATTATATTAATATGATACCGAGAAAACTTCGTTCATCGTCGTACAGACTTCAAAGTTCACCTACTTTTTCCAATAGGTTACTTACAAAAATGTTCATTTTACCATGTTATTATAGTTTGTAACAAAGCGCACTGGCACTATTCGTGTCAAACATGTTAAACTGAACATTTTTTTATGCACAACATATTGTTGCACATGCGCAGTAGTGCACCACAGCTGTGTAAACGTGCGCACTACTTAACAAACATTTCACATGCGCAGTTGTTTTGTATTGCTGTTACACATGCGCAATCATGCACAGTGATAGTCACACATGAGCTCTAATTAAATTAAAAATTACGCATGCGCAGTGCGGTACTTTACCAGATAAGTACATTTTCAGTACATATAGCATGCTTTTTTTAATAAGTGCGCAGCAAAAATCCGTTTTATTATTGCGCATGCGTAACACGGTAACCTGATAACTGCACATGCGCAAAGGTACCTTTATTTAAAAAATTGGTTAAAATTGTTTTTTTTTCATTATTATTGTAATTAGTGACCCATAATAGAAAAGAATATTCAAAATTCAATCTAAATATTGGAATTCAAGAAATTAAATAGAGAAATTTATATTATTGAATATAAAAAATAATAAAAACATTAAAAGTGTATTTAATTTTATTAATTTTATTCTTTTTTTCTTTAAAATATTTATAAAATGTAACAAATTTCGATCTGAAAGTTTTCAATTTTTCATACTTTTAAAAACCATTTTCAAGGGGTACCGGGGGGGAGGGTAATAAATATTTAACATACTGTCAGAATATCTTCCATATAATTAGTGTTTAAAAAAGTTTTGTAAAAATTTACTTATTTATTGAGAATAAAGAGTTTGAAAGTTCTCCCAATATTCATAAAATTGTACGTGGTAATCTTCTATTATATTAATACGATACCGAGAAAACTTCGTTCATCGTCGTACAGACTTCAAAGTTCACCTACTTTTTCCAATAGGTTACTTACAAAAATGTTCATTTTACCATGTTATTATAGTTTGTAACAATGCGCACTGGCACTATTCGTGTCAAACATGTTATACTGAACATTTTTTTATGCACAACATATTGTTGCACATGCGCAGTAGTGCACCACAGCTGTGTAAACGTGCGCACTACTTAACAAACATTTCACATGCGCAGTTGTTTTGTATTGTTGGTACACATGCGCAATCATGCACAGTGATAGTCACACATGAGCTCTAATTAAATTCAAAAATTACGCATGCGCAGTGCGGTACTTTACCAGATAAGTACATTTTCAGTACATATAGCATACTTTTTTTAATAAGTGCGCAGTAAAAATCCGTTTTATTATTGCGCATGCGTAACACGGTAACATGATAACTGCACATGCGCAAAGGTACCTTTATTTAAAAAATTGGTTAAAATTGTTTTTTTTCATTATTATTGTAATTAATGACCCATAATAGAAAAGAATATTCAAAATTCAATCTAAATATTGGAATTCAAGAAATTTAATAGAAAAATTTATATTATTGAATATAAAAAATAATAAAAACATTAAAAGTGTATTTAATTTTATTAATTTTATTCTTTTTTTCTTTAAAATATTTATAAAATGTAACAAATTTTGATCTGAAAGTTTTCAATTTTTCATACTTTTAAAAACCATTTTCTAGGGGTTCCGGGGGGTGGGGTAATAAATATTTAACATACTGTCAGAAAATCTTCCATATAATTAGTGTTTAAAAAAGTTTTGTAAAAATTTACTTATTTATTGAGAATAAAGAGTTTGAAAGTTCTCCCAATATTCATAAAATTGTACGTGGTAATCTTCTATTATATTAATACGATACTGAGAAAACTTCGTTCATCGTCGTACAGACTTCAAAGTTCACCTACTTTTTCCAATAGGTTACTTACAAAAATGTTCATTTTACCACGTTATTATAGTTTGTAACAATGCGCACTGGCACTATTCGTGCCAAACATGTTAAACTGAACATTTTTTTATGCACAACATATTGTTGCACATGCGCAGTAGTGCACCACAGCTGTGTAAACGTGCGCACTACTTAACAAACATTTCACATGCGCAGTTGTTTTGTATTGCTGTTACACATGCGCAATCATGCACAGTGATAGTCACACATGAGCTCTAATTAAATTCAAAAATTACGCATGCGCAGTGCGGTACTTTACCAGATAAGTACATTTTCAGTACATATAGCATACTTTTTTTAATAAGTGCGCAGTAAAAATCCGTTTTATTATTGCGCATGCGTAACACGGTAACATGATAACTGCACATGCGCAAAGGTACCTTTATTTAAAAAATTGGTTAAAATTGTTTTTTTTTCATTATTATTGTAATTAGTGACCCATAATAGAAAAGAATATTCAAAATTCAATCTAAATATTGGAATTCAAGAAATTTAATAGAAAAATTTATATTATTGAATATAAAAAATAATAAAAACATTAAAAGTGTATTTAATTTTATTAATTTTATTCTTTTTTTCTTTAAAATATTTATAAAATGTAACAAATTTCGATCTGAAAGTTTTCAATTTTTCATACTTTTAAAAACCATTTTCAAGGGGTACCGGGGGGGAGGGTAATAAATATTTAACATACTGTCAGAATATCTTCCATATAATTAGTGTTTAAAAAAGTTTTGTAAAAATTTACTTATTTATTGAGAATAAAGAGTTTGAAAGTTCTCCCAATATTCATAAAATTGTACGTGGTAATCTTCTATTATATTAATACGATACCGAGAAAACTTCGTTCATCGTCGTACAGACTTCAAAGTTCACCTACTTTTTCCAATAGGTTACTTACAAAAATGTTCATTTTACCATGTTATTATAGTTTGTAACAATGCGCACTGGCACTATTCGTGTCAAACATGTTAAACTGAACATTTTTTTATGCACAACATATTGTTGCACATGCGCAGTAGTGCACCACAGCTGTGTAAACGTGCGCACTACTTAACAAACATTTCACATGCGCAGTTGTTTTGTATTGCTGTTACACATGCGCAATCATGCACAGTGATAGTCACACATGAGCTCTAATTAAATTCAAAAATTACGCATGCGCAGTGCGGTACTTTACCAGATAAGTACATTTTCAGTACATATAGCATACTTTTTTTAATAAGTGCGCAGTAAAAATCCGTTTTATTATTGCGCATGCGTAACACGGTAACATGATAACTGCACATGCGCAAAGGTACCTTTATTTAAAAAATTGGTTAAAATTGTTTTTTTTTCATTATTATTGTAATTAATGACCCATAATAGAAAAGAATATTCAAAATTCAATCTAAATATTGGAATTCAAGAAATTTAATAGAAAAATTTATATTATTGAATATAAAAAATAATAAAAACATTAAAAGTGTATTTAATTTTATTAATTTTATTCTTTTTTTCTTTAAAATATTTATAAAATGTAAGAAATTTTGATCTGAAAGTTTTCAATTTTTCATCCTTTTAAAAACCATTTTCTAGGGGTACCGGGGG
Source organism: Ganaspis brasiliensis (assembly GCA_037103525.1). Classification (NCBI taxonomy): domain Eukaryota; kingdom Metazoa; phylum Arthropoda; class Insecta; order Hymenoptera; family Figitidae; genus Ganaspis; species Ganaspis brasiliensis. The sequence continues at coordinate 46,683 of JAZKLR010000495.1, forward strand.
GTGGGGGGGTAATAAATATTTAACATACTGTCAGAAAATCTCCCATATAATTAGTGTTTAAAAAAGTTTTGTAAAAATTTACTTATTTATTGAGAATAAAGAGTTTGAAAGTTCTCCCAATATTCATAAAATTGTACGTGGTAATCTTCTATTATATTAATATGATACCGAGGAAACTTCGTTCATCGTCGTACAGACTTCAAAGTTCACCTACTTTTTCCAATAGGTTACTTACAAAAATGTTCATTTTACCACGTTATTATAGTTTGTAACAATGCGCACTGGCACTATTCGTGCCAAACATGTTAAACTGAACATTTTTTTATGCACAACATATTGTTGCACATGCGCAGTAGTGCACCACACCTGTGTAAACGTGCGCACTACTTAACAAACATTTTACATGCGCAGTTGTGTTGTATTGCTGTTACACATGCGCAATCATGCACAGTGATAGTCACACATGAGCACTAATTAAATTCAAAAATTACGCATGCGCAGTGCGGTACTATACCAGATAAGTACATTTTCAGTACATATAGCATACTTTTTTTAATAAGTGCGCAGTAAAAATCCGTTTTATTATTGCGCATGCCTAACACGGTAACATGATAACTGCACATGCGCAAAGGTACCTTTATTTAAAAAATTGGTTAAAATTGATTTTTTTTCATTATTATTGTAATTAATGACCCATAATAGAAAAGAATATTCAAAATTCAATCTAAATATTGGAATTCAAGAAATTAAATAGAAAAATTTATATTATTGAATATAAAAATTAATAAAAACATTAAAAGTGTATTTAATTTTATTAATTTTATTCTTTTTTTCTTTAAAATATTTATAAAATGTAACAAATTTTGATCTGAAAGTTTTCAATTTTTCATACTTTTAAAAACCATTTTCTAGGGGTACCGGGGGGTGGGGGGGGGGGTAATAAATATTTAACATACTGTCAGAAAATCTTCCATATAATTCGTGTTTAAAAAAGTTTTGTAAAAATTTACTTATTTATTGAGAATAAAGAGTTTGAAAGTTCTCCCAATATTCATAAAATTGTACGTGGTAATCTTCTATTATATTAATACGATACCGAGAAAACTTCGTTCATCGTCGAACAGACTTCAAAGTTCACCTACTTTTTCCAATAGGTTACTTACAAAAATGTTCATTTTACCATGTTATTATAGTTTGTAACAATGCGCACTGGCACTATTCGTGTCAAACATGTTAAACTGAACATTTTTTTATGCACAACATATTGTTGCACATGCGCAGTAGTGCACCACAGCTGTGTAAACGTGCACACTACTTAACAAACATTTCACATGCGCAGTTGTTTTGTATTGCTGTTACACATGCGCAATCATGCACAGTGATAGTCACACATGAGCTCTAATTAAATTCAAAAATTACGCATGCGCAGTGCGGTACTTTACCAGATAAGTACAATTTCAGTACATATAGCATACTTTTTTTAATTAGTGCGCAGTAAAAATCCGTTTTATTATTGCGCATGCGTAACACGGTAACATGATAACTGCACATGTGCAAAGGTACCTTTCTTTAAAAAATTGGTTAAAATTGTTTTTTTTTTCATTATTATTGTAATTAATGACCCACAATAGAAAAGAATATTCAAAATTCAATCTAAATATTGGAATTCAAGAAATTTAATAGAAAAATTTATATTAATAATATAAAAAATAATAAAAACATTAAAAGTGTATTTAATTTTATTAATTTTATTCTTTTTCTCTTTAAAATATTTATAAAGTGTTACAAATTTTGATCTGAAAGTTTTCAATTTTTCATACTTTTAAAAACCATTTTCTAGGGGTACCGGGGGGAGGGGGGGGGTAATAAATATTTAACATACTGTCAGAAAATCTTCCATATAATTAGTGTTTAAAAAAGTTTTGTGAAAATTTACTTATTTATTGAGAATAAAGAGTTTGAAATTTCTCCCAATATTCATAAAATTGTACGTGGTAATCTTCTATTATATTAATACGATACCGAGAAAACTTCGTTCATCGTCGAACAGACTTCAAAGTTCACCTACTTTTTCCAATAGGTTACTTACAAAAATGTTCATTTTACCATGTTATTATAGTTTGTAACAATGCGCACTGGCACTATTCGTGTCAAACATGTTAAACTGAACATTTTTTTATGCACAACATATTGTTGCACATGCACAGTAGTGCACCACAGCTGTGTAAACGTGCGCACTACTTAACAAACATTTCACATGCGCAGTTGTTTTGTATTGCTGTAACACATGCGCAATCATGCACAGTGATAGTCACACATGAGCTCTAATTAAATTCAAAAATTACGCATGCGCAGTGCGGTACTTTACCAGATAAGTACAATTTCAGTACATATAGCATACTTCTTTTAATTAGTGCGCAGTAAAAATCCGTTTTATTATTGCGCATGCGTAACACGGTAACATGATAACTGCACATGTGCGAAGGTACCTTTCTTTAAAAAATTGTTTAAAATTGTTTTTTTTTTCATTATTATTGTAATTAATGACCCACAATAGAAAAGAATATTCAAAATTCAATCTAAATATTGGAATTCAAGAAATTTAATAGAAAAATTTATATTAATAATATAAAAAATAATAAAAACATTAAAAGTGTATTTAATTTTATTAATTTTATTCTTTTTCTCTTTAAAATATTTATAAAGTGTAACAAATTTTGATCTGAAAGTTTTCAATTTTTCATACTTTTAAAAACCATTTTCTAGGGGTACCGGGGGGAGGGGGGGGTAATAAATATTTAACATACTGTCAGAAAATCTTCCATATAATTAGTGTTTAAAAAAGTTTTGTGAAAATTTACTTATTTATTGAGAATAAAGAGTTTGAAAGTTCTCCCAATATTCATAAAATTGTACGTGGTAATCTTCTATTATATTAATACGATACCGAGAAAACTTCGTTCATCGTCGAACAGACTTCAAAGTTCACCTACTTTTTCCAATAGGTTACTTACAAAAATGTTCATTTTACCATGTTATTATAGTTTGTAACAATGCGCACTGGCACTATTCGTGTCAAACATGTTAAACTGAACATTTTTTTATGCACAACATATTGTTACACATGCGCAATCATGCACAGTGATAGTCACACATGAGCTCTAATTAAATTCAAAAATTACGCATGCGCAGTGCGGTACTTTACCAGATAAGTACATTTTCAGTACATATAGCATACTTTTTTTAATAAGTGCGCAGTAAAAATCCGTTTTATTGTTGCGCATGCGTAACACGGTAACATGATAACTGCACATGCGCAAAGGTACCTTTATTTAAAAAATTGGTTAAAATTGCTTTTTTTTTTTAATTATTATTGTAATTAATGACCCATAATAGAAAAGAATATTTAAAATTCAATCTAAATATTGGAATTCAAGAAATTTAATAGAAAAATTTATATTATTGAATATAAAAAATAATAAAAACATTAAAAGTGTATTTAATTTTATTAATTTTAATCTTTTTTTCTTTAAAATATTTATAAAATGTAACAAATTTTGATCTGAAAGTTTTCAATTTTTCATACTTTTAAAAACCATTTTCTAGGGGTACCGGGGGGGGGGGGGGTAATAAATATTTAACATACTGTCAGAAAATCTTCCAAATAATTAGTGTTTAAAAAAGTTTTGTAAAAATTTACTTATTTATTGAGAATAAAGAGTTTGAAAGTTCTCCCAATATTCATAAAATTGTACGTGGTAATCTTCTATTATATTAATACGATACTGAAAAAACTTCGTTCATCGTCGTACAGACTTCAAAGTTCACCTACTTTTTCCAATAGATTACTTACAAAAATGTTCATTTTACCATGTTATTATAGTTTGTAACAATGCGCACTGGAACTATTCGTGTCAAACATGTTAAACTGAACATTTTTTTATGCACAACATATTGTTGCACATGCACAGTAGTGCACCACAGCTGTGTAAACGTGCGCACTACTTAACAAACATTTCACATGCGCAGTTGTTTTGTATTGCTGTAACACATGCGCAATCATGCACAGTGATAGTCACACATGAGCTCTAATTAAATTCAAAAATTACGCATGCGCAGTGCGGTACTTTACCAGATAAGTACAATTTCAGTACATATAGCATACTTTTTTTAATTAGTGCGCAGTAAAAATCCGTTTTATTATTGCGCATGCGTAACACGGTAACATGATAACTGCACATGTGCAAAGGTACCTTTCTTTAAAAAATTGGTTAAAATTGTTTTTTTTTTCATTATTATTGTAATTAATGACCCACAATAGAAAAGAATATTCAAAATTCAATCTAAATATTGGAATTCAAGAAATTTAATAGAAAAATTTATATTAATAATATAAAAAATAATAAAAACATTAAAAGTGTATTTAATTTTATTAATTTTATTCTTTTTCTCTTTAAAATATTTATAAAGTGTTACAAATTTTGATCTGAAAGTTTTCAATTTTTCATACTTTTAAAAACCATTTTCTAGGGGTACCGGGGGGAGGGGGGGGGTAATAAATATTTAACATACTGTCAGAAAATCTTCCATATAATTAGTGTTTAAAAAAGTTTTGTGAAAATTTACTTATTTATTGAGAATAAAGAGTTTGAAATTTCTCCCAATATTCATAAAATTGTACGTGGTAATCTTCTATTATATTAATACGATACCGAGAAAACTTCGTTCATCGTCGAACAGACTTCAAAGTTCACCTACTTTTTCCAATAGGTTACTTACAAAAATGTTCATTTTACCATGTTATTATAGTTTGTAACAATGCGCACTGGCACTATTCGTGTCAAACATGTTAAACTGAACATTTTTTTATGCACAACATATTGTTGCACATGCACAGTAGTGCACCACAGCTGTGTAAACGTGCGCACTACTTAACAAACATTTCACATGCGCAGTTGTTTTGTATTGCTGTAACACATGCGCAATCATGCACAGTGATAGTCACACATGAGCTCTAATTAAATTCAAAAATTACGCATGCGCAGTGCGGTACTTTACCAGATAAGTACAATTTCAGTACATATAGCATACTTCTTTTAATTAGTGCGCAGTAAAAATCCGTTTTATTATTGCGCATGCGTAACACGGTAACATGATAACTGCACATGTGCGAAGGTACCTTTCTTTAAAAAATTGTTTAAAATTGTTTTTTTTTTCATTATTATTGTAATTAATGACCCACAATAGAAAAGAATATTCAAAATTCAATCTAAATATTGGAATTCAAGAAATTTAATAGAAAAATTTATATTAATAATATAAAAAATAATAAAAACATTAAAAGTGTATTTAATTTTATTAATTTTATTCTTTTTCTCTTTAAAATATTTATAAAGTGTAACAAATTTTGATCTGAAAGTTTTCAATTTTTCATACTTTTAAAAACCATTTTCTAGGGGTACCGGGGGGAGGGGGGGGTAATAAATATTTAACATACTGTCAGAAAATCTTCCATATAATTAGTGTTTAAAAAAGTTTTGTGAAAATTTACTTATTTATTGAGAATAAAGAGTTTGAAAGTTCTCCCAATATTCATAAAATTGTACGTGGTAATCTTCTATTATATTAATACGATACCGAGAAAACTTCGTTCATCGTCGAACAGACTTCAAAGTTCACCTACTTTTTCCAATAGGTTACTTACAAAAATGTTCATTTTACCATGTTATTATAGTTTGTAACAATGCGCACTGGCACTATTCGTGTCAAACATGTTAAACTGAACATTTTTTTATGCACAACATATTGTTGCACATGCGCAGTAGTGCACCACAGCTGTGTAAACGTGCGCACTACTTAACAAACATTTCACATGCGCAGTTGTTTTGTATTGCTGTAACACATGCGCAATCATGCACAGTGATAGTCACACATGAGCTCTAATTAAATTCAAAAATTACGCATGCGCAGTGCGGTACTTTACCAGATAAGTACAATTTCAGTACATATAGCATACTTTTTTTAATTAGTGCGCAGTAAAAATCCGTTTTATTATTGCGCATGCGTAACACGGTAACATGATAACTGCACATGTGCAAAGGTACCTTTCTTTAAAAAATTGGTTAAAATTGTTTTTTTTTTCATTATTATTGTAATTAATGACCCACAATAGAAAAGAATATTCAAAATTCAATCTAAATAGTGGAATTCAAGAAATTTAATAGAAAAATTTATATTAATAATATAAAAAATAATAAAAACATTAAAAGTGTATTTAATTTTATTAATTTTATTCTTTTTCTCTTTAAAATATTTATAAAGTGTAACAAATTTTGATCTAAAAGTTTTCAATTTTTTATACTTTTAAAAACCATTTTCTAGGGGTACCGGGGGGTGGGGGGGTAATAAATATTTAACATACTGTCAGAAAATCTTCCATATAATTAGTGTTTAAAAAAGTTTTGTAAAAATTTACTTATTTATTGAGAATAAAGAGTTTGAAAGTTCTCCCAATATTCATAAAATTGTACGTGGTAATCTTCTATTATATTAATACGATACCGAGAAAACTTCGTTCATAGTGGAACAGACTTCAAAGTTCACCTACTTTTTCCAATAGGTTACTTACAAAAATGTTCATTTTACCATGTTATTATAGTTTGTAACAATGCGCACTGGCACTATTCGTGTTAAACATGTTAAACTGAACATTTTTTTATGCACAACATATTGTTGCACATGCGCAGTAGTGCACCACAGCTGTGTAAACGTGCGCAATACTTAACAAACATTTCACATGCGCAGTTGTTTTGTATTGCTGTTACACATGCGCAATCATGCACAGTGATAGTCACACATGAGCTCTAATTAAATTCAAAAATTACGCATGCGCAGTGCGGTACTTTACCAGATAAGTACATTTTCAGTACATATAGCATACTTTTTTTAATAAGTGCGCAGTAAAAATCCGTTTTATTATTGAGCATGCGTAACACGGTAACATGATGACTGCACATGCGCAAAGGTACCTTTATTTAAAAAATTGGTTAAAATTGTTTTTTTTTCATTATTATTGTAATTAATGACCCATAATAGAAAAGAATATTTAAAATTCAAACTAAATATTGGAATTCAAGAAATTTAATAGAAAAATTTATATTATTGAATATAAATAATAATAAAAACATTAAAAGTGTATTTAATTTTATTAATTTTATTCTTTTTTTCTTTAAAATATTTATAAAATGTAAGAAATTTTGATCTGAAAGTTTTCAATTTTTCATACTTTTAAAAACCATTTTCTAGGGGTACCGGGGGGTGGGGGGAGTAATAAATATTTAACATACTGTCAGAAAATCTTCCATATAATTAGTGTTTAAAAAGTTTTGTAAAAATTTACTTATTTATTGAGAATAAAGAGTTTGAAAGTTCTCCCAATATTCATAAAATTGTACGTGGTAATCTTCTATTATATTAATACGATACCGAGAAAACTTCGTTCATAGTGGAACAGACTTCAAAGTTCACCTACTTTTTCCAATAGGTTACTTACAAAAATGTTCATTTTACCATGTTATTATAGTTTGTAACAATGCGCACTGGCACTATTCGTGTTAAACATGTTAAACTGAACATTTTTTTATGCACAACATATTGTTGCACATGCGCAGTAGTGCACCACAGCTGTGTAAACGTGCGCAATACTTAACAAACATTTCACATGCGCAGTTGTTTTGTATTGCTGTTACACATGCGCAATCATGCACAGTGATAGTCACACATGAGCTCTAATTAAATTCAAAAATTACGCATGCGCAGTGCGGTACTTTACTAGATAAGTACATTTTCAGTACATATAGCATACTTTTTTTAATAAGTGCGCAGTAAAAATCCGTTTTATTATTGCGCACGCGTAACACAGTAACATGATAACTGCACATGCGCAAAGGTACCTTTATTTAAAAAATTGGTTAAAATTGTTTTTTTTTCATTATTATTGTAATTAATGACCCATAATAGAAAAGAATATTCAAAATTCAATCTAAATATTGGAATTCAAGAAATTTAATAGAAAAATTTATATTATTGAATATAAAAAATAATAAAAACATTAAAAGTGTATTTAATTTTATTCTTTTTTTCTTTAAAATATTTATAAAATGTAACAAATTTTGATCTGAAAGTTTTCAATTTTTCATACTTTTAAAAACCATTTTCTAGGGGTACCGCGGGGAGGGGGGGTAATAAATATTTAACATACTGTCAGAAAATCTTCCATATAATTAGTGTTTAAAAAAGTTTTGTAAAAATTTACTTATTTATTGAGAATAATGAGTTTGAAAGTTCTCCCAATATTCATAAAATTGTACGTGGTAATCTTCTATTATATTAATACGATACCGAGAAAACTTCGTTCATCGTCGAACAGACTTCAAAGTTCACCTACTTTTTCCAATAGGTTACTTACAAAAATGTTCATTTTACCATGTTATTATAGTTTGTAACAATGCGCACTGGCACTATTCGTGTCAAACATGTTAAACTGAACATTTTTTTATGCACAACATATTGTTGCACATGCGCAGTAGTGCACCACAGCTGTGTAAACGTGCGCACTACTTAACAAACATTTTACATGCGCAGTTGTTTTGTATTGCTGTTGCACATGCGCAATCATGCACAGTGATAGTCACACATGAGCTCTAATTAAATTCAAAAATTACGCATGCGCAGTGCGGTACTTTACCAGAAAAGTACATTTTCAGTACATATAGCATACTTTTTTTAATAAGTGCGCAGTAAAAATACGTTTTATTATTGCGCATGCGTAACACGGTAACATGATAACTGCACATGCGCAAAGGTACCTTTATTTAAAAAATTGGTTAAAATTGTTTTTTTTTTCATTATTATTGTAATTAATGACCCATAATAGAAAAGAATATTCAAAATTCAATATAAACATTGGAATTCAAGAAATTTAATAGAAAAATTTATATTATTGAATATAAAAAATAATAAAAACATTAAAAGTGTATTTAATTTTATTAATTTTATTTTTTTTTTCTTTAAAATATTTATAAAATGTAACAAATTTTGATCTGAAAGTTTTCAATTTTTCATACTTTTAAAAACCATTTTCTAGGGGTACCGGGGGGAGGGGGGGGTAATAAATATTTAACATACTGTCAGAAAATCTTCCATATAATTAGTGTTTAAAAAAGTTTTGTGAAAATTTACTTATTTATTGAGAATAAAGAGTTTGAAAGTTCTCCCAATATTCATAAAATTGTACGTGGTAATCTTCTATTATATTAATACGATACCGAGAAAACTTCGTTCATCGTCGAACAGACTTCAAAGTTCACCTACTTTTTCCAATAGGTTACTTACAAAAATGTTCATTTTACCATGTTATTATAGTTTGTAACAATGCGCACTGGCACTATTCGTGTCAAACATGTTAAACTGAACATTTTTTTATGCACAACATATTGTTGCACATGCGCAGTAGTGCACCACAGCTGTGCAAACGTGCGCACTACTTAACAAACATTTCACATGCGCAGTTGTTTTGTATTGCTGTTACACATGCGCAATCATGCACAGTGATAGTCACACATTGGCTCTAATTAAATTCAAAAATTACGCATGCGCAGTGCGGGACTTTATCAGATAAGTACATTTTCAGTACATATAGCATACTTTTTTTAATAAGTGCGCAGTAAAAATCCGTTTTATTATTGCGCACGCGTAACACGGTAACATGATAACTGCACATGCGCAAAGGTACCTTTATTTAAAAAATTGGTTAAAATTGTTTTTTTTTTCATTATTATTGTAATTAATGACCCATAATAGAAAAGAATATTCAAAATTCAATCTAAATATTGGAATTCAAGAAATTTAATAGAAAAATTTATATTATTGAATATAAAAAATAATAAAAACATTAAAAGTGTATTTAATTTTATTAATTTTATTCTTTTTTTCTTTAAAATATTTATAAAATGTAACAAATTTTGATCTGAAAGTTTTCAATTTTTCATACTTTTAAAAACCATTTTCTAGGGGTACCGGGGGGGGGGGGGTAATAAATATTTAACATACTGTCAGAAAATCTTCCATATAATTAGTGTTTAAAAAAGTTTTGTGAAAATTTACTTATTTATTGAGAATAAAGAGTTTGAAAGTTCTCCCAATATTCATAAAATTGTACGTTGTAATCTTCTATTATATTAATATGATACCGAGAAAACTTCGTTCATCGTCGTACAGACTTCAAAGTTCACCTACTTTTTCCAATAGGTTACTTACAAAAATGTTCAATTTATCATGTTATTAGAGTTTGTAACAATGCGCACTGGCATTATTCGTGTCAAACATGTTAAACTGAACATTTTTTTATGCACAACATATTGTTGCACTTGCGCAGTAGTGCACCACAGCTGCGTTTTGTGCAATTTACTCTTATAAATTATAGGTTTTACGCATTACATGGAACTTTTTTGTTTACACATTTTTCTACATTTTTTTACCTTAGAATAGTTAAAATGTCATTTATACTTCACATTTTTACAACTGCGCATGTTTTTTGTTCATAGAAAACTACTGCGCATGCTTTACTGGCATAGGAACCTATTGCGCATTACTATATACTTTACGCAATGTTTTTAACTTTTTTGTTAACTTGTTTCTCTATTTGCTTTGACAATTACATTTTTTGACATTAATTTTTCTTTGTTACTGTAACAAGTATCGTTCATAGGAAAGTACTGCGCATGCGTAACTGCCTTTTGGAGCTTTTGCGCATGTATAAGTCTGTTAAAAAGCTACTGCACATATGTTTTCATCTTTTATTATTATTACTTCTTTGTTTCTTGTTGTATTCGAAATATATTTTTTAGAACCTTTCTATTATATTGCTTTTTAAATTATAATTTTTTTATCAAGATATTTTTTAGTTAGTTGTTTATAGATGCAATCGATTTTATGTATTTATACTTTTTTCAAACGCCTTTTTTTTAATGTTAGGAAGTTATAATTTGTTATTAATTAATATTTAGTATTATTATCATTATTACTGGCAATATTTTTTAAAACAATCTTTTTGAGAATACTAGATATTATTTTTAAAATAAAGCAAATAAAATTTTAAAAATTAATTTTATATTTCTAAAAAAAATTAATAATTAATTATAAAACAATTTAAAAATATATATTATTATTACATAATACATATTACAATTTACTACTTTTTAAGTTATTCAATTATCATATTCTTTTAAAAATTGGCCGCATCGACTTAATATGAATTAGAATATAGATTATTAAAATTTATAAATTTATAGATTTATATATATGTTCAAGAATACATAAAGTAAAGAAATATATAAAAGAAATAAAAAACGAGCGAGCGTTAGCGAGCGAGGGTTGTTACGCTAGTCTTATATTAATTTAAAATTATTTTTCGTAGGGTGGTAGCCATATGCAGTCTACATAACCTAACAATTATTATTCTTTTTTATGAAATAAGCTTTTCCCGTCATAGATCTAGGTTTTATACAGTTTATTTATTCATTTGAATTCGTTTAGTTACCTGCTAAAACCATATTTCTTTCTTAAATACGTTAAATCAGTTGACCATATATCACATTACTCGAAACCATATACTACTTGAAAGAGGTATATGGTTTTTGCTCGGAAACATATACCAGGTCGTCAAGTGATATATGGTTTCCCGGGACCTGGTATATTTTATTTTTTACTGGAATTTTGGGATGTCCGCTTTACGTAGAATGTGACCTATATGTTACAAAAATAAACCAAATATTTTGCACAGTTCAACTCTCAAAAATCCATTTCTTTAAAAATGTTCATAAAAAAATTCGCTGTTGAATTTAAGATTTTAAATCAGATACTTTTTTGACTAAAGATTTAAATAAAATTTATTTGGTAATGAAAATCTTAAATTCGTGTTTCAATAAAGCGTTAAAAAAATATATTTTGTAACAATTTAATTTCCCAATAAGAAAATTTTAGAGAAAATTTTAACAAAACATTCTAGCAAGCTGATTTTGTATCTCTATGTACTTTTTTACCGTATTTTAAAATAAAATTTGTGAACTTTTGAAAACTCGAAAATCTACAGTTTCAATCTTGCTATAAAAAAATTTTAATAATTTGAAAAAATGCGAATCACCTAGAAAATAATTCTAGAAAATTTTTTTAATATACAGACTCTATGCTGAATTTGTTTATTTAATTCAGATTCTTTTTTTTTTGATAAAAATGTAATTAAAATTGGTTTATTCTTCAAAATTCGAAAATCTACATTTAAGCATACTATAATATTTGAATAAATTGTTTGCAACCATTAAAATTTTCAAGAAAATAATTTTAGATAAAGCTTTCAACAAACTTTCTCGCAGCTGATTTTTTATTTTTAAATCTGTTTTTTTTACCAATAACTAAAATAAATTTTATGTATTGTGGAAAATTAAAAAATACAGTTTCAAACTTCCCATAAAAATAAAATAAAAATATTTTTTACTATTAAAATCTGCCAAAAATAATTCTGACAGAATTTTTGTAAAGCGACTCTTGTTGTTTAATTTGTGTATTCAAATAAAAGATTTATCCTTATGGAAATTAAAATATGAATTTTTTTTTTGATAATCAAAAATTTCAAGTTTTTAAGAATACAAATATGTTAATTCAATTTTATCGCAAAAAAAACTTTCAATTTAATGCTCAAAATCAGCATCCAGAATTAATCTATACATTATTAATTCTCTAAAAAAAAATTTTGAGTTCTTAAGAATAAGTAAATTTTAATTTAATTTTCTATCATAAGTTTTTTGAAAAGCTATTTTAATTAATAATTATAAACTATTAAAATTCTTGAATTTAAGGAGACTTGCAGCACGTGGTGGATATTTAGGAGAAATTCTTATCTTCCTTTCAATTAATTCGACTCGCAGCTAAACCCCCGTGTGGAAAAGCCAAGTGGGCCCCAACTGGCGCCCACTTGGCCCACCTGGCCCAGGTGGGCTCCAACTAGCGCCCACTTACAAACTGGGAAATACTGGGAACTTTTCTACACGGGCGTATTTCTTCAGCAGTTATATTTGAGAGAATCGTTTTTCGTTACATTTTCTTTAAATTTTGAGAAAACGTTATTGTATATTTTCCTTCTAGCTGGTTAAAATTTTAGTACCCCTTGCGATGCTCAAAATTGAGATTTTTAGGTTCGAAATTCCAATTTTTTATCACTTTCTATACAAGATTGGAATTTCGAACCTGAATATCTTATTTTTGAGCATCAATAGGAGTACTAAAATTTTAACAGATAGAAGACACATATAAAATAACTTTTTTTTCCAATTTACAGAAAATTCGATTTTTTAAAGTATATAACTGATGGATAAATGCATTAAAATCTTTATAACTCTGGAAAAGTTTACTTTGGAAGGTTTGTAAATAGTGTTATAAAGCCTCTCAAATTGCTGAAAATGTATTAACCCTTACATGGAAATATTAAAATAAAATTATTACTAAACCTGATCATTTTCAAAATTTTCTAATGTTCGAGTGGTATTTATTAAATGGGAAGTAGGTATTTACATTTGTGAAAGACCTATAATTTTATTTAGAAAAAAGCATGCTTTTAATAATATTTATCTATAAAATTTCAAATAGTATAAAAAAATTGTTTTTATTTCTTAGAAAAGTTGTGCACTTCAGCATCATAAACATTTTTTATTTCAATGTCATTTACCTGTCGTTTTCTGCGTGTAGTCCTTAAAAAACTACCTATAATTGACTTCTGACACTGCTGTTTTTATCTGAAAGAGATTTAATCCGTCGACATTCACTCATGTGTAACAAAAAATGAAGATAAAAAATTACTATGAATCGGACCTAGCTTGAACATTGATTTTCCCAAAAAATACAGTAACTCAGCCAGTTTTTCACCAATTTATTTCAAAAACAGCTCATACACTTTAAATAATTTAGCACAGAAAAAAATATTCTAAATAAAATCGGATCCTAATTCATTGCCAAAGTTGAAAAAATTCAAAAAAAATTGACAATTTTTGAACTTATTTACTCTATTTCTACTGTAAATTTTACTGAAAACATAAATCCTGTAATAGGTATATAAGCCTTGTTTTTCAGCTTTAAATTGAAAAAACAAATTTTAAAATTTGCTGACGAAGTAAAAATGACGAAGTAACAGTATATTTTATACAAAAATTGCAGAAAAACTGTTTTTAGCTCTAAAAGGAAATTTTGGGGTGGGGTGGAGGGAGGAATTTAATACACATTTTTTTAGTTTTTTATGACGAACAACTTAGGCTAGGTCCAATTCAAAGTAATTTTTCAATGCCACACAGTATAATCGGCGAGTATAGTGAGGACCGAGGAGACTGTTACCTGCGATGTGAAATGCGCACTTATGGCAAAAGGGTAGAGTGTCGGAAATCCGTTTGCACCGATTTGCACATTTTTGCTAAGTTGGACGAGCCTAATTATAATTATTCAATGTTTTTCAAATGTAAATTTAAAATGAGAAATTCTATTACAGAATTCTCCTTCTTAAAAGAATCAACTGTTTTTGACAGGTTGAATATAGTTATATGATTAAATCATTCTGTTACCGACAAAAATATACTAATGAAATTGGTAACTCGCCTAAAAAAATATGTTTTTGATCAACTGACATTATAATTAAATTTTTATTTAACACTTTTAATCTTCTTCTAAGAAAGAATACAAATTTCAAACATTACTTATTTCTTTGATCGAAACATAAAAATTAGCTAAGTCATAAGTTGCTTTAAGTATTCGAAAATTGGTGCACTTATCGTTTACCCTCATTAATTATAATTAGTTATTTCATCCGTTTTGCGATTGCTTAGAAGACATATTTTTCTAATTCTCTAAGATAACACTTATCTGTAATTAAAGGGATTCATATATTTATTAATGAGTTAAACGTTATACCTTTGTTAACCATCTTGTTACTTCGGGAATATCTAAGTGACGACCAGAATTTGTGAGATCACTGACTACATCAGGCCATACTGCCATTAATTTTCGACTTTCATCTTTATTAAAAATGCAGTTTGGCTGGGGCTTAGAATGTTCCAGTAGAACATCATTATTCCTAAGAAAATATTGCACAATTAGGTTATAACATTTTTTTGTTGCTACCGTTATATTAATACGCTAAACTAATTTTCACAATTCAAATCGTACTTATCAGTCATTTCTACTAGGCAATGTCACTTGGTAGACACCAAAGAACGACTAGAATAATTTCTCAGTGAAGCTCTATCAATAATCATAGAAACAGAATCTAAGACATATGCATTAGTTATTCTAATTGTACACGTTAAAAAATGAAACTCATTTTTATACATGAAACGTTTTACTAAGATAACGACATATAATTTAGTATTTAAATTTTCTGAATATCTCGGAAATACATATTTATGAATTAGTTTAAAATGTTAGGTAAGATGTTCTGTTTATCTGGTAACATGGATTTTGCCTCTACACAACCCTTAACAAATATCGACAGTGGTATGTTTTTTCCGTCAAATAGTGGTATTGTTTCTAGAGCGTCGCGTAAAGAGACTTGCTGGTTTTTTGATAAAGCAATATTTCTTGAGTTTGTATTTTCAGAATTGTTGAAAGATTGATAAGAAATATTTCCTGATTAATTTTTGAAAGCATTACTAATTTCTTCTATTCAAGACTTATTTGATTTCGATTGATTTTGATTAAATATAAATTCTTCTAAATTATTTAAGTGGCTTTCTATTAAGGTTTTATCCGCAGTACATTCTTCGTTATCTCTACAATCACTATTAGAATTATTGTCACTGTCAAAAAGTTGAGTAGAAATGAATCCCGAATCGGATTATTTTTATTTTTGTGTGAAATTAGGATTGGAATTTGTTTTAGAATAATTCGGTGAATTAGTAAAATGAACGAGTTTAATTTAAGGTACTTCTCTTCTGGATGACAGTGTCAAACCGATACTAATAGGAAAACACTTTTTACGTAATAAATATGCAATATTTATTTCTTATGCATATCATTTAGTGTTCTCTACTGCTTTCTCTAAACAATAAGCTTACTTTTGATTATTATTGTCTGATTTAAGGGGTAAATATAGTAACATTTAACTTTTATTATTTTTTCAAAAACTCTTTTTCTAGGCGATTTTTTAAAAATGTTTTAATTTTAATTATTTATGGCTTATTTTATTCAGAAAAAGCTTCTCTAGAAATTCACCGTTTAAAATTTTTAAAAAGTTTAAACTTTTTTAAATATAAATATTTGTTTACAAAAAAATATGTAAAAAAGTTCTTTTTTTATAAACAATTATTTATATGGGTCAAAATTCCTGAACTGTCCAGGTCAAAAAATAAAATTTATTCAAACTTTGCTAAAATGTTTTCATTGTTAGTGGAAGTGTAAATACCAAATATTTTCAAATTCCATGAAATAGTTTTTGAGTTATACAGTTTTAAAATTTTGAATTTTTTTAAACTGTAGTTTTTTAAATTTACTATATTTCTATATAGATTGCATAAAAGTTAACATATATTTATTTAACAAATTAACGGGTTATACCCTTTTGTACAAAGTACTCTTAAAAACTAATTAGTTGAATTCTACAACTTATTTAAATAACAAATCAATATAATTGCTAGTCGTAGCTATGATACATTATTTTCAAAAATTATACGGCGCAATAATAACTTAAATCTTTCGATTTTAAGTTCGTACAAATCTATATTCTCTGAGAAACTGTTTGCCTCTCTGCTCAATCTACTGATTAAAGAATGCTTTCCATAATTCGTTCTATGAAATGAAATTGTAAATAAAGGAGCAAATCTTGTAGATCTAATATTTTCATGCAGACCAATCAATGACTGCAAAGGATGACAATTCAGTTGACCATTGACCAGTCTATAAAAAAAGACCAAATCAATATACAAAAATCTAGTATTAATTTTAGGTATATTAAGCAGAGAACGCAGATTGTCATAATCATGGGCGCGCACGTCGAACTGTATATTAAGTTGACGCGCAGCAAATCGAAGGAACCTATTCTGAACTCGCTCTAGTCTTATTAAGTTAAATGTATAATGTGGCACCCACACTACCGAAGCGTGTTCCAAAATTGACCGAACAAGAGTGTAATACAAAATTTTTAATGTTAACATATTATGAAAAGCTGAGGCATTTCTCATCATGAATCCGAGTGTTTTGTTAGCTTTGGATATTATTTCGGAAATATGTTCATTAAAGGAGAGATCTTTGCATAACAATACACCCAAATCCCGAACTCGATCCACCCTTGACAATTCAAAAGAACCAATAGTGTAGCAATAAACATATGTTTGTTTTTTCGCAAAAGTTATTACCGAGCTTTTATTTAAGTTGATTGACATATGATTATTGTCACACCACTCCTTAAGACGATCGAGGTCAGATTGGATCTGTTTGAAATCGACGCATGGGTTGTCTGAGTGAATAGTTTTATAAAATTTCAAATCATCAGCAAATACAGAAAAACTTGAGTAAATAAAAACCGATTTAATATCATTTAAGTATAAAATAAATAAAAGTGGTCCAAGGTGTGATCCCTGAGGCACTCCTGAAGTAGATTGAAATGGCTCAGAATAATCCTGTTCAATCCTGACCAGATTAAATCTGTCAGATAGGTAACTTTTAAAAAATAATACCAAATTCGCGGGTACGCCCATGTTTCTCAATTTATTTAAAAGTATACCATGATCAATTGTATCAAATGCCTTACGTAAATCAACATAAATAGAATCTACTTGTTTCCCAGATTCAAGATTTAGTAATAAGGAATTCGTGTATAAACCAAGGTTAGTAGTTGTTGACCTTCCTCGAACGAAACCATGCTGCTCTTCGATAATAGAGCTTGATAAAGCTGAGTAAATTAAATCATATAGTAAACTTTCGAAGATCTTGGGTATGGCGCTGAGGATGGTTATTGGTCTATAATTTGTTACATTATTTTTATCGCCGTTTTTGTAAACAGGTATAATTATACCTTTTTTCCATTCAAAAGGAAATGTACTAGTTTTTAGTGACAAATTAAACAAAATATGTAATGGTTTAACAAAAGAGAAACATAAGGAACGCAGAAAGGAGGGGGGACTTTATCAGGACCGGGTCCTTTATTGATATCGAGATTTAATAATTTAGAAAATATTTTGATTTCTGTCAAATAGATATTACGTAACTCCTCACTTTCTAAGGCATTAGGAGCATTTATATGTTCCCGATGTAAAGAGGTTGTTTAAACTGAACAAAAATTCTTAGCGAACAAACTTGCAATTTTTTCTGAACTGTTGCCCACATCATTATCAAGGTACATCAAGTTAGGTAGACGTTTATTATTGCGAATAGTGTTTATATAATTCCAAAAAGCTTTCGGACTATCTATAATCGAGTTTTCAGTTTTTTTAATATAATTATTATAACACAAGGTTGAGAGTGACTTGCATTTGGATCTCAATTCAGAAAATAATAAATAACTGTTATTACTTCTAATCTTAACGTACTTAGCGTGAGCAATCTTTTTTTCAATGACTAATTTTTTAAGCTCAGTGTTAAACCACGGGGGATAATTAGATTTGAAAACGCTTTTTATAGGAATGAACAATTCAATCGCCAAATACAGAATATTATAAAATTTTTCAACAGCTTCATCAACACTTTCAGAATTAAGTTCCTGTTCCCAGTTAATTGAATTCATATAAGATACCAAGTTAGAAAAATCGCCATTTTCAAAGTCAAATTTTATGTCTGTATCATTTTCTGAATGTTTAAAGACATGATCTATAACGATGCTGATCAAAAGTGGAGGATGGTAGTTATCTATGGGTAACAGTTCTTCGCCTGATAGAGCAACAGTTACAATAGTTTGATCTCCAAAAACCAAATCTAGTAAAGAGTCATGTATATTGGGGAAGACATTAAGTTGTGACAGGCCCATAAAATCTATAGTGTCGAAAATTAAATTAGCTATCGAATTTAATTGAGGTGATAGATCCAAGCTTAATATACAGGAAAAATTATTGTCAGTATAGTTCCAATCAATAAAAGGCAAATTAAAGTCACCCATAACACATAAATGTGCCGTGGGATATATTAATACAATTTCCTCAAAAATTTGACACATGCTTGCATAAATATTTAATGTAGAATTAGGGGGTAGATATAAACCACCGATTATGTAAGAAACATTTTTAAAATTAAATTTAAAAAAAATTTAACCTATCTCAATGGAAAGCTTGACTTTTTCCTATAAGATATGTTAAAATTAGAGTGGAACTCTAAATACTTCTGTCTAAAATACATCCCAAATACCCGCGCGCGCTCGAATAGCGCGACCTCGCGCGAGTAACCACTGGTTAATCGAGCACGCGCGGGTATTTGACACACTATGCCTGAACCAAAAAATTAACTGACAAAAATGGATCCAAAATCTGGTTGATGGGGATGTTTCTGCATCATATCAGAAGTAAAAATACGTAGAGATCAAAATCCCAGCTGCTCCTTTTTTCGAGATATCAGTATTTCTGTTTATTGAATTTTGCGTATTTTTGAATAACATTCAGTTTGAAACTTTGTAACAACATGCAGGCAAACTAATTATACAAAAATATCTTAAATTTTCTTTTATATGGAAATACAGGTTAAGATCTCTAAAATAAGACCGAAATGAAGAAAATTAATTAATATTTTTCAGAGATATAGGGTTTTTTTGTATACAAAATTCACAGTAATATATTGCGTGCGATAAAAATATTCTGTGGTGGTTTTATTTTAATACACGTTTAGATTATTTAAATTCCATTTAATATAAACAAAAAAGTGTTGTAGCTTAATTCAATTCAAAACCATCTTCTGTCAAATTATTAATATGAAAAACATTGGCCTTGTATCAAAAGATGTCTCATCCTACGAATAAGTGTTCTCATCATGAGAATAGAAAGAAAATTTGTGCACCTTGTGGGAATAAAATAATCTTCGGAAAAAAGAAAGCAGAGAAATTTTCAATAAGTAGTAAAACAGAAAAATTGATAAAAACTTTTGTTAGTGACACTTTTGATTTGAATGATGATAAGTTTCCTATAAGTATTTGTCAAACTTGTTATTTAACTTTGTTGGATGCTGAAAAAGGAGTTTTCAACAGGCCTATACAAAAATTTCCGAATTATGAAGATATAATACTACAGAGGGAAACTCGTGCTGAAAATGGAATTTGTAATTGCTACATATGTTTGACAGCTAGATTTGAGGGACACAGTAAAGTCATTAGAGGAGCAAGCAAGGTAAGAAAATTAAATAATGTTATTACTACGGAAAATGGTCGATTCGCAAATTTAGAAGAAAAAAAACATAGTTCGAAAGAACCAGAAAAAAATTCGTCTCGTGATGCATCTTACCGCTGCAAGGAATGCTTTCAGGAAATAGGTAGAGGCTTAAGCCATATTTGTAAACATCCCGAAAAAAATGTTGTGGAAATTGTAGAAAACTTGTCCGAGAAACAACAAGATTTTGTTTTATCAGCTATATTGCAAAATAAATCAAAAAATGCCAAGCCAATTGGAAGTAATTCAAACGTTCCATTAAATTTATCTAATACTAATGGGAAAAAAACAAGAATCGTTATTAATCCTTCTTCTAAAAAAGATGTTCAACTTAAAGAAGATGCTTTAGATAATTTACGTGTTAATTTGGGTATGTCACAAAATAATATGAGGAAGATCACAAATTTTTTTAGGTGTTATATTGGCATGAAATCTGTTGTTGCTTATTATCGAGATCACATGTCAAAAAAATCAAAAACTTTGAAGGACATTTATAAAGCATCGGAACATGAATTTGAATGTGAAAATGGGACAAGTAAAGATAAAAACATGAAGAAACGTTCAGTAATTTATGCAGATGCTGAAGAGCTGCTTGACGCTATAATTCAAGAACGAAATTTTGAAGGCAATGTTCTATTCAAGGTCATGGCAGATGGAGGTCAAGGATTTCTCAAAATATGTATGACCGTCCTACCCGAAAATTACTCACCGAAATTTGACAAAGTTATTCATGAATCTGACGACGAATTAATGTTCGAAGAAAATGAAGAAACTACTCAAAAAAGAAAACTCTACTCAGAAGGTGGTACAATTAGTAAAAAAAACAAGCTTACAAGTGTCAATAAATTAATACTATTGTGCATCGTTCCTCAAGTGAAAGAAACTTATAACAACATGAAACTGTTATTCGACTTGACTAGTATTAACAATATTCCCTTCAAATTTGTTGCAGATTATAAGCTTCTTCTTATTATTAACGGTCAACAGACAGCTACTGCCACGTTTCCCTGTCCGTATTGTCATATCTCATTGCATGATTTGAGGAAATCTTCTCAAACTGAGAAAAATTCAAGCGCAAGTGCATTCAGCGAATCTTGTTGCGAAAACGCGGTGCTAAAGACATACAAAGACTTGAGAAATGACTACGAACAATTTTGTCTTCTTGGTAAAAATAAAAAGAGAGCCATGGAATGTCACAGCGTAGTGAATCCTCCGCTATTTAATGAAGACGACGATGTTACTGTCTTGCAAAAGTGTATCATTCCTGAACTCCATAGCCTCCAAGGTTTTGTGAACCATTTGTTCTGGACGGGATTAGTTCCGCTTTTAGGGAGAGATACCGCACTGATTTGGCCAAAAAAGATGAACGTAATTTCAAAAAACTACCATGGTGATATTTTTGAAGGAAATGCATGTAGGAAGCTTTTAAAAGAAGCAGATCAACTCGACGATGCGAAAATTTATGGCGAAGTTGGACGTCTGAAAATTGTTCCATACATTGCTGCATTCAAAGCCATGAACAAATTAGTGGATTGTTCCTTTACTTCGGGAAAAGTAAAGTCTTCTCTGTCCTCGAACCTATCGGAATTACGAAAATCCTTTGACAGTCTTGATGTTTCCGAAACGTTAAAAATTCACGCAATACTCGATCATCTGACAGAAATGCTGGCATTCATAGGAAACAATGACGGTTTGGGTTATTGGTCTGAGCAGGCAGGTGAATCCATTCATCGTGAATTCCTAAAAACTTGGGAACGCTATAAAATTAATTCACTCGAAGATGAAAAATATTCACTGAGACTTATGCAAGCAGTTGTCGAATTTTCATCCCTTCACCTTTAAGTGAGTATTATATTAAAAAAGGATTGATATTCATGTAAAATGTCTATTTATTTGTTGTTTCTATTTTAAATTTTAAATTATTTCTTCAATCTAAAAGATTTCCACTGTATTATTTGCAAATCTTATGAATTTTATTCGTTATCAGTTGGAAATTTATTGTTTTTGAACTTATTTATTTTTATAAATAAAATATATAATAATAATAACAAAAGAATATGTGATATTGGTTTAAACAGGATAGTGACTTGGTCCATTGTGAATTTTTGAAACTCCAGAGCGCTAAGAAATTAATTTAATCAAAGGTGAAAAATAATAATTCAAACTCATGCGAGCAGTTCTTGAATTTTTATTCTTGTTATTTTCAAGTGACTTCTATTATACTGATTATATTTGATGTAAATATCTATTTAAATATTATTTCGTTTCAGTTTTAAATCTGTTGCTTAGTTTGACAATTATTTATCTTGTTTTTTGCGTATGCTATGATATGAATATTAACCTTTACCAAATGCAATAAAAAGATCTCATTCTATCGTACTTTTTTAATCAAATAAATTAATTTTTGTGCAAACAAGTATTACAATAAGACAAATATATTTATAAGAAATATAAACGTTTTGGAGATATTACCTGAAATATCAAAAAAGTTCAAAACCAACTCTTAATTGAGCTCGGTATCCAAAAAATTCCATATCTTTGAAAAGTAATGAATAATTTTTTTCATTTAGTACTTATTTTAAAGATATTAACATGTATTAACATATAAAAAAGTATTCAAAATACTTTTTGTATAATTAGTTTGCCTACATGTTGTTACAAAGTTTCAAACTGAATGTTTTTCAAAAATTCGCAAAATTCAATAAACGGAAATACTGATATCTCGAAAAAAGGAGCAGCTGGGATTTTGATCTCAACGGATTTTTACTTCTGATATGATGCAGAAACATCCCCAACAACCAGATTTTGGATCCATTTTTGTTAGATAATATTTGGGTTCAGGCACAGTGTGTTGAGATACAATCAAATTAACACTTTGACCTTGAATTTAAAGGTCAAATTTTTTTTTTACAAAAAAACATTTATTATCATTAAATATCCTGTAAAAAAAGCTTTAAAAATAACTATATATATATATGTTAACTTTTATGCAATATACTTAGAAATATAGTAAATTTAAAAAACTACATTTTAAAAAAATTCAAAATTTTAAAACTGTGTAACTCAAAAACTATTTCATGGAATTTGAAAATATTTGGTATTTACACTTCTACTAACAATGGAAACATTTTAGCAAAGTTTGAATAAATTTTATTTTTTGATCTGGACAGTTCAGGAATTTTGCCCCATATTTAAAATACTATAAACTCTTCTGAAAATTTTAAACGGTAAATTTGTAGAAAGCCTTTTTCTTAATAAAATAAGCCATTAGTAATTAAAATTGAAACATTTTTAAAAAATCGCCTAGAAAAAGAGTTTTTCAAAAAATAAGGAAAGTTAAATGTTACTATATTCACCCCTTAAATCAGACAATAATAATCAAAAGTAAGCTTATTGTTTAGAGAAAACACTAACGAACACTAAATAATATGCATAAGAATAAATATTGCATATTTTATTACGTAAAACGTGTTTTCCTATTAGTATCGGTTTGACACTGTCAAACAGAAGAGAAATACCTAAAAGAGTCAGTACTATTTTCATTTGAATAAGACATTAATTTTAAGTTGCATGATACATAAAACTATATTTGTTATATAAAAGTTAATTTGCATTACAATGTGAAATTTGTATATAAGATTCTTAAATAAATATTCTTACTTTCTGAAAAATAAAAAAAATTTCTTGTGTCAAAAAAGAATGGTGAAGAGAGATAAGAAAATTGCGCAAACTATACCGTATTTTAAGGAGAACGCAAACCCCTATTCATAATTAAATCTATGAAAAGTAATTAATAATTGTGAATGCGCCTTGTTTTTACGAAATGTTCATCAATTCTCTAATTAATGATTGAGATAACCCATAATACAAGATTTAAAATATTGATACTTTTACTAAGATAAGACAGTTCTTCAAATTTTGATTAATTATTATTTTTCTTTTATTAATTTACCAGCTTAGCTTACTTGCGCGCGAGCTCGAGAAACCAGTGATTACTCGCGCGAGGTCGCGCTATTCGAGCGCGCATGGGTATTTTTGACAAAAGTATTTAGAGTTCTACTTTGATTTTTACATATCTTATAGGAAAAAATCAAGCTTTCCATTGAGATATGTTAAAATTTTTTTAAAAAATCAGATTTCGAGATACAAACAAATTAACACTTTAACTTTGAATTTCAAGGTAAAATTTCAGGGACGTAACTACAAATGTCGAGGCCCCCCCGGAAATTTTTTCAGGAGGCCCCTCTCCCCAAAATTTTTTTAGATAATGTATAAATAATTTCAGGCAATATTTTCTATTTTTAATTTTATTTTAAAAAATGTTTTTTGCATTAGGGTTATTGAGCTCGAGGCTCCCCAGCAAGCCGAGGCCCCCCCCCCCGCAATGCGGGGTTTCGCTATATGCAGGACTTATACTTAGTTTTGCAATGAAAAATAGTGTCAAAAGTGGCATAAACTGTTCAAAAAGGTGGCAAAATAGTGGCATATTTTTGTTAACACATATTATATATATATATATATATAAATTTATTTATTCAATCTTATCGTTGTAAAAATAAAATAAAATTAATAATATTACTGTTCTTATTCTATAAATATATATTAAAATAGGTGAGAATTACGTCCATTTCATGGACATTTCGCTTCCAAGTAAGCAAAATAATTTGCTTTCTCATAGAGGAAGCAAGAAATTAATAATATATAAGTTAATTGGGGAAGCCATTTAATAA
Source organism: Ganaspis brasiliensis (assembly GCA_037103525.1). Taxonomy (NCBI): domain Eukaryota; kingdom Metazoa; phylum Arthropoda; class Insecta; order Hymenoptera; family Figitidae; genus Ganaspis; species Ganaspis brasiliensis. The sequence continues at coordinate 71,848 of JAZKLR010000495.1, forward strand.
ACAGTACAAAAAGCAGGCGCAATGCACCTACAATTGAGGGTTTCGTGGCTTTTTTTAATAATCATATTGGCTAAATACCAATGACATACATTGGTGAACATAATCAATTTTTAATTTTTAACTCCATGTATCAAGGTTTGAAACGGTCTTAAGGAACAACAAAACAAATGACAAGGATCAGTGTGTGAAATATCAATGTCTCAAACTATCAGTACAATTTAAAATTCGTCTCCAAGTGGTAATAATCAAAGAAAAAAACGTTAACGGTTTCAAACATATTTTGGTCTCAAATTCAATACAAAAATCTAAGGTATTAATGTATTAAATAAGATTGTTTCCAGAACCAATCGGGTAATTCCGTAATCTTTCGGGTGTTTTTCGGAACTATTCGGGTGTTTCCGTAACCATTCGGGTGTATTCGGAATCCTTAGGGTGTTTTTGGAACCATTCGGGTGTTTCCGTAACCATTAATGTGTTTCCGGAAACTTTCGGGTGTTTCCGTTACCATTCGGGTGTTTCCGTAACCATCGGGTGTTTCCGGAATCTTTCGCTTGTTTTCGGAACCATTCGAGTGTATTCGGAACAATTCGGGTGTTTCCGTAACCACTCAGGTGTTTCAGGAACCCCTCGAGTGTTTCCGTTACCATTCGGGTGTTTCCGGAACCTTTCGGTTGTTTTCGGAACTATTCGGGTGTTTCCGTAACCTTTCGGTTGTTTTCGGAACTATTCGGGTGTTTCCGTAACCTTTCGGTTGTTTTTCGGAACTATTCAGGTGTTTCCGTAACTATTCGGGTGTATTCGGAACCATTCGGGTGTTTCCGTAACCATTCGGGTGTTTCCGTAAACATTCGGGTGTATTCGGAACCATTCGGGTGTTTCCGTAACCACTCAGGTCTTTCAGGAACCACTCGAGTGTTTCCGTTATCATTCGGGTGTTTCTGTAACCATTCAGGTGTTTCCGTAACTATTCGGGTGTATTCGGAACCCTTCGGGTGTTTCCGTAACCACTCGGGTGTTTCCGTAAGCACTCGAGTGTTTCCGTTAACATTCGGGTGTTTTTCGGAACCTTTTGGGTGTTTTCGTAACCATTCGGGTGTTTCCGTAACCTTTCGGGTGTATTAGGAACTTATTGGGTGTATCCGTAACCATTCAGTGTGTGAAATATCGTCTTAAACTATGAATTCAATTTAAAATACGTCTCAAAGTAGCAATAATTAAAGAAAAAAACGTTAATAAATTCAAAGATACTTTGGTCTCAGATTCAATAAAAAAATCTAAGGTATATCTACCTAAGCAACATCAGCATCAAAAACCACCCTTTAGAATCATCCTTTCAACCTAAAATTGACAGCTATTGGTTCGTGTGTTTCCGTCTCTGTCTCTCACTATCACCCTCTCTCTCGCACACAACCCAAAATTGACAGCTATTGGTTCGTGTATTTCCGTCTCTGTCTCTCACTATTACCCTCTCTCTCGCACACAACCTAAAATTGACAGCTATTGGCTGTGAACGACGGACGGACGGACGACAAAGTCTCACTATAAGGGTTTCGGTCCCGAACCACGAAACCCTAAAAATGAAGAATTTTAAATGCTAAAAAATGTAAAAATATGAATTACTTTACGAATTCTTGATCAATTATAAAAGTCATATAGGTCAATCGATTCGTTTTAAGATAAGGAACATGATTTTTGTATTTATTAAGTTATACTTTTAGCATAAAAATTTTTTTCGATGAAAAAAGGTGCTCAAAAAATTTGGTTGGGTATTTTAAAAAATCCTTGTGTCCAAAAAGCTATACACACACACACACACACACACACACATACATACATCTGGACATTTGCTTAGGAATGAAAATTTTCGCTTTTTAGATGAAAATTAGTTGATTTAGACTATTTTTGGAAAATCGAAAATTTTAACAATCACAAAGCTTCCTCTATGAGGAAACAAAATACATTAAATTAGATTCTTTTTTTTTTCTTTCCTATTAGGGAATTAAGGCAGTTTTGTGTTCCCGCATTAAGGTTGCGACCCCCTGGGAAAAAGCTGTCTTTTACCTTTTCCTTATTTATTAGAAATATATATATATATATATATATATATATATTATTATTATGTATTATTGGCGACTAGTTTTTGGACCATTTAACTTTATCTCCTTCATATTTGTTAAGATTTCGTCGTATTCTTCTTTTAAAAAAATTTTATAATTTTTCGAGTTATTTGTAACCGCACTATAAAAATCGGTTTTCCATTGACTACAATTTTCGTTAGTCATATTAACAGATACAACGTTACCACGAGAAGTCAAAAGAGACACTGAACAATAACAATAACTTTGAATAGCTGAATACATTTCGGTAATATTTATTGATCCTATAATCGTTATAAATTTTGTAAACTGTGTTTTTACATCAATACATGGCTTTCTTTCACTCAGAAAAAAATATATTAGCTCAGAACTAACTAACTATTTTATTTGTATCAAATAACTTTCATCACAAATTAAAAATTGTATCTACTTTCCAAATATTAAATTGACTTATGATATATTCTAATCAATCTATCATTCAATTTCCAATTTGCCTAAATTGCCTTGGGCATTTCGCGAAATGCCTAGGAATTTCGCAAAATGCCTAGACAATTCAGGAAATGCCTATGAATCTCTAAGGAGTTCGGATAATACCTGGAAAGTTTAGGCATTTCCCGAATTGCCTAGGCATTTCGCGAAATGGACTTCGGGTATTGCCGGTAACATATATATATGTATATAATCCAAAAAATGCATATATACACCATTTTTTAGTAAAATTCACAAGAAGAGTAATTATAAAGGAGACTTTAATTCACACACGAGTCGCCTAGCTATTATAAGTTACATCCTAGGCTAAAATAAATTAATTTTTGAAATATTTTTGTTATGTGGGAAATCTTTCTACAAATTCATAAAAAATAAAGTTTTTGGGATTTTCGGACATGACGCAGCCATCTAATCTAAAATTCATTTAAAATAAGTACTGTTTGATATCATATTTATATTATAAAACATGATTTAGTATATAAATTGTAGTAATTTGATTATTATTTAACATAACATTAGGTTCCCAAATGACAACGTGTCATAGTTCTTAAATTTTCGAAATATTGAGAAGAATAGTTTTTATTTTAGCGAATTTCAATTTATTAGAATTTTTGATATTCCGTATTATTATTATTATTAACTATAATTTCTATTTTTATCTTCATTTCCAATCATAATTAGCAAATTTCTAACATGAACATAGCCTAAATTTCAATATTACCAATTAAAATTTGACATATTTTTAAAATTGTCTAAAAATCCGATAACCTTAAATTCATTACAATAATTGTTATCTTATATAATTTCCAACTCTCCGAAATTCCAAATGTCCTAATTTCGTTTTGCCGATATATTTTTTGCCATAATCTCTATTTCTTCTAAATTTCAATATACATTAATAGTAAATCTTCAAATCGCTAAATGTCATATTTCCCACGGCACCGAATTATTATTTGTCCTAAAATGTTTGACCCTACAGCGAACCAAATTTCAATTTCGATATTTTACTTTAATTTGATTGGTTGTAGGGTCAGCAATTTTAGGGCAACTAATAATTCGGTGCCGCGGGAAGTATTACACTTAGCAATTCGATGATTTAATATTTATGTCTAATAAAATTGAAAAGAAAGAGAGAATAAGTGTGACAAAAAATATATCGGTAAAATGAAATATCGGATATTTGGAATTTCAGTGATTTGAAAATTATATAAGGTAACAATTATTGTTATGAATTTAAGGTTAAGTGCTTCTTAGACACTTTGAAAATTATGTTAAATTTCGATTATGGTAATATCAATATTTAGGTTAGTTTCATATTAGAAATTTGCCAATTATGATTAAAAGTAAATCGAAAAAATAGAAATTATAGTAAATAATAATACGAAATATCAGAAATTATAATAAATTGAAATTTTACAAATTAAAAATTATTCTTCAAAGTATTTTGACAATTTAAGAACTGTGACACATTGTCATTTGAGAGGTTCATGTTATGTTAAATAATTATTAGATAAATATAATTTATATCAAGTTCATCTTTTATAACATAAATATTATGTCAAAAAGTACTTACTTTACATTAATTTTAGGTTAGATGAATGTTAAAAAATTTGAAAAAAAATTTAGGATAAATAATTTTTCGTAAATAAAATATAATAATATTATAATTAATATTAATAATAATAATTAATTATAATTATAATTAATAATAATAAAAAATAGTAGTCTAAAAATAAATCGTCTAAAAATAATAATAAAAGTTATTCCAAAAAACAATTCTATTATTTAGAAATGAGTTTCAATTATAAATTGAGTAAATAAACATTATATCAAATTATAATTTAAATTTTAAGATTTACGTCAAACAACAAATCGATAATAAATATTTCGATGCCTGAAAATTAGAAGAATGAAATTTTTGAAATAATCATGCACTACAAAACTCGTGTAGGTTTATCATACTGAAAATCTAAAACGCTGAGATCAAGCCGAGCGTCTTGTAAACAATTAGGCTGAAGACCGGGCAGTTATACTCCTTGGTGTTGATGGTTGTACCAACAGATTATTGACACAGGATAATCTGTAGCACGTTGGGTAAAAGTGATGGTGGTCTTCAAACACTTATGAAGTAAGATAGTTCACGCCACAAAACTGGTAAAACTAATGATAAATCAAGGATCCATCGCGAATGATGTTTTATCACTTGTATCATGCTTGCCGTCAGAGCCGGCTTTAGCACTTTCTGCGCCCCGGGCGAAGTTCAATTTTGTCGCCCCCCCCCCCCCCCCTATAATATGCAATCTGGTTAGACATATAATAAATTAAAAAAAATCAAAATTTTAAAACTGTGTAACTAAAAAACTATTTTATGAAATTTGAAAAAATTTAGTGTTTACACTTTCACTAACAGTGAAAACACTTTAGCAAAGTTTAAGCTAAATTTAAAAAATGTTATCTTTTGACCTGGACAGTTTAAAATTTTTCTTCTATATTACGTCTACATCCCTGGATGCACCCCCTTCAGCTCTGCGCCCCGGGCGATCGCCCGGGTTCGCCCCCCCTAAAGCCGCTACTGCTTGCCGTTAAATCTCTAATTTTTATGACTTATCACTGAGCGACTGATGGTTTAACTATATGACTGTTTAATTTGAACAAACTATCCGAATTTTAAGAACTGCCGACGAGTGACTGACTTTTGTGACTGAATAACTGCGGTACCGAGGTTTAATCACTACTGATGTTTTATCACTTCGTATTATGTTTGCTGGTTAATCCTTAACTTTTTATGACTTATGACTGAGTGACTGATGGTTTAACTCTAACTGCTTGCTTGATTATCTATTGTTTGGTAGATAACTTCGGTGATCTTTCCTGGATATTGGTATCCACACAGGAAATGGTAATTCATATAATATCCTTTCTGTGTTGCCAAAGAATATAACCCTCTTTGACCCAGATTTAATAGATAGCTTCGGTGGTGTTTCCTGCGTCTTGATATCCTTACGGGAAATAATGGTTCATATAATCATTATTGTGTTGTCCTTATTGAGTTGTCAAAAAGAAAACCTCCATTGTTTGATTTTCTATTATTTAATATAAAGGTTCGGTGGTGTTTTCTGCATATTGGTATCAACACAGGAAATGCAGACTCGTGTGATATCCTTTCTGAATTGCCAAAAGAATGCCTCCATCTGGCCTGTTACCGAAACTTTACGGTGTAAAGACTCTTTTTTTGTTTCATACTTGATTTGGTCACTACTTCCTTTTGTTTAATGCATATCGTCAATGTATTTCCTCTTAAAAGTAGGCTCAATGTATACACGTGTTTCTATATTGAATAGTATTGAATTTGTTCTTATAACACATTTATAATCCACTAATATATATTAATTGTCACATTTTGGTTACGGACGTAACACTTAATAAATGCGTGGTCAACAGAGACTAGTGAAAAAATAGGCGGGTTGAACTCCATTTTCGAAATTAGTGAAAGTGCTTTTGGAAAAAGAAACTACAACTAGGACCGACTGAAGAAAACAAAGTGGATTGTTGGTGGCATCGATAGAAAAACCAAAAAATGTTGTTTAGTCATTGTTGAAAAAAGAGATGCTGCAACATTGAATAAAGTCATTGAGGACAATGTTTTACTAGACACTCATGTAATGACTGATATGTGGAGGGCTTATAGAAGCCTCAATTCGTGGACATATACGCACAGTATGATAAATCACTCCTGAAATTTTGTCAGTCATCGTGATAACAATATACATACACAAAACATTGACGCACATTGGTCCAAAATAAAACGAGATATGAGAAGGCGGATTAGAAAAATGTGCGTTTCAAGAATGGATGACTATCTCATAGAACATGTGTGGAAAAATAGCAACGGTTCAACAGAAGAGCTTTTCATTAATTTTATCAGAGCTTGCGAATTCCACGCCTCTGTCAAAATTAAGTATTTTGAAAAGTCGCTTACTTACTATTTTGTATTTTATGTTTTCAATCACGCTCTAATTCGCTCGTTTTCTTCGTCTGAGGGTCTAAAGAAGGATGCCAGGGTGCAGCCAGGTTTGACTTAACGAATGCATTTTGGCTGGCAGCAATACTACCCATTCAGTGTGCGTTTGTAAAATTCACTAAAATGTAAAACTTATGATTGAAGATATGCATCTTTAAAAAAATTAACAGACAAAAATCCTGAAATTTCGTTTCTCGGTTCATATAAAACTATTTTACAGAAAATGGTCTGCGATCCTTCTTCACCTACTTGTAATCCTTTAAACTGTGATAACTGTGAAGGAATCAAGAAAATCGTTGACATGCTAATCAAACTTTTTGACGAAAATGTATGAACACGATCGTATACAGAAGTTGGGTGTCAACTGATCATACGATGCTGCAAACTTGCTATGCTCAGTAGATGAATTTACCAAAAAGTTCTTAACGAATTTGCAAGTTCTGTTGAAGCATGATTTTATATCGCAGCAAAAAAGTCAATATTTTTCCGAATTAGAAAAGGCACTAAATCCAGATGCATTTATTATTAAAGGAGAATTTTCGGAAACTTATCAGGCTGTGATTCAAGTTGCTATTCAAATCCAGCATTGGTTAAAAAAGCCAATAACTCTTCACCCTTTCGATGTTTATTATGAAGAAGGAGAAACTCTAAAACATAACTCTTTTCTAATGATTTCTGAAGATCTAACTCATGATTCAAATAAAGTACATTTATTTATTAAAAAATTAATTTCGGAACTGCGAATCAAACACAATATAAAAAAAGTGATATACCAAGTGTCCCTACATGCCGTGAAAATATTTTAGGGTTGATATCAGCTCAAAAAATTAGGTTATCAAACAGTTGTTCTTTTTTTGATTGAATTGTAAGGACAACACATAAAACACATAAAATCAGAGAACTTACGGTTCTATCTCTTTGCTAGGGCGGTGATCCGTCTTTACTCTTTGTATTGCCAAAAGTTGCCACCTTTAACTCTTTTTTTCATCATTGAGGAAAAAAACTGTGAAGTACAACATTCCTACTAAAGTAAAGGCAATGCGTAATTGGACAGTTTGAAATTGCAAATACCTCGATCAATTAAAGTTCAATCAAAAAACAAATGTGATGGCATCGGGGGAGTTTTAAAGCGTATGGCTACTAATGCAAGTCTCCAAAGAGTTAATAAAAAACCAACTCAAACTGAAAAGCTGTTATATAATTGGGCGTCAGAAGCATTTGGGTACCAACATCAAAATAATTTTCTGCACAAAAGAAGAACTTTTGCTAAATAACCTTGAGTTAAAATAAAAGTAATAAAATAAAAATAATAAATGGTTCAAACAATTAATAAATTATAGTTAATTGTTAGATTAGTGAAACTTTGTGTCTTTCCAGGTGCATTGGAAAAGAACTAATAATTATTGCCAATAATTTGTTTAAACAAAATAATAAGTGGTGTTTTGCGGTTAAATTTGCTAAATATCTTATGATAATCATTTTAAATATAAAAAATTAAGAGGTTAACAAAAAACTACAACTTTCTAGGTAATTTAGGATAAAAATTATAAGTTAACAATGACAAATTGTTTAGGCAAATAAGAAATTCATGAAAATAGGGGTAAACGGTACGGTGATTGACAGTTTAAACAAATGTCAATAATGAATTTATAATTTTATATTCTAAATCACTAAAATTAGGGCTAATACCAACTGTATGACAATCTAAATAGTCTAAAATATCTGTAATAAGAAGTAAGGGGCCATCCATAAATTAAGTAACGTTTCTTAGGGGGGGGGGATCAAGCAGTTTGTTACGACCAGCAGAAAAAATGGCGCTAATGTATATAACGACGTGTTACATGAGGGAGGGGGGGGGGTCTGAAATTTAAAAAAAAGTGTTACGTAATTTATGGATGGCCCCTAACTGCTTTTTGTATATTAAAATTATTAATGAAAATTGGAAGATGCCTTGATCTATAGGAAAAAATATTCATTGCCACATTTATACAGTGATTGACCGTAACAGTCGACAGTGATTGCCGATATAAAAGATCAAAAATCTCCGGATAAAATATTATGAAGCGTGAAATTATCAAAGAAAAATTATTCTGAAATAATTAGCTTTGGATAGAAACAATATAAATCAATTGAAATATGATATTAACAAACTTGCAGTAATGTCCAAATGTAAGGTTAATGAGGTTATTATTAGGTTATTATCACTTTTTTCTAGAAGCTTTATTATTTCATTATAAAAGTGTCAACAAAATGTACTGTTTTTTACACCTTGAAGAAGAAAATTTAAAGATTTCATTTATGTATAGAAAGCAGTATATTATAACAGTATTTTTTTAATATTTCCGAAAATGATAAAAGGTGGGCAATCACTATAAAAGGGGCAACAAATGTATCGTTTACCCCTGTATGTAATAATTCATAATTTGACGATTTGTAACAATTTTATAAAAATTACGTAAAGAAGCTATTAATTAGTAATTAAAAAGAAAATATGTATTTTGCATTTATGAGGGTTCTTTGTAACCCTAAAAAAATAGATAATATCAAGAAATTATTAAATAAATTATGTAATACTAATTATTAATATAATTATTTGTTTTTCCCATTTAAATCAATGGAGAATTTGAAGGATTTGTGAATAAATGTAAACAATATTTACAGTTTGTTTTTCAAATCAAGTAAAATTATTGATATTGATATTATTATTATTATTTTTTACAAAACAAGTTTAGGAGAGGAAAAAATGCTTTTACGTACTTGTTCGTGTGGGACTCAACCACGTGCTGTGGTAATACCGCACTAAAACAACCTCTCCCATTCTTGCTTTACTTACTCCATCCGTTCCTGCTCCCTCCATCCTGGAAGGTTAGCAAGAGCGTGATCCACTTACTAGAAACGTCTTCCATGTTTCTTGCACTGTTGTCCTCGCCCATAGCCGCCGATGTTCTGAAGCGGTGGTCAAGAACGTTGTTGGATGCTTTTTTAGAGCTACCAAATAAGATGTTAAAGTGAACAGTGCTGCCGAACCAGATTGAGAGAGTTCAGAAGGACTTCCTTCTGCATGCTAACCGCCAATGCATCAGCCTGGCGCTCGCAGCCAGGAATCTTTTTTAATTGGCTCTTAAATTAAGCCTTAATCCCTCCCAAACAACCGATTAGAAGAACATTCAATCGGACTTTATAGCCTGGGTGCATTCGACTCAATTCGAACATGAGCTCTTGATACTTGGTCCGCTTCTCATCCTCCTTACGATTAATGTTGTTCTCAGCTGGGGCCGAGAACTCAATTACATAAATGATCTTATTTTTATGATCCTGGAGTACTATATCAGGCTTATTGGCACTGATACGATGAGTGGTGGAAAAAGAGAAGTACCAGTAGATCTTACACTGGTCATTTTCCACTACGGACTCCTGATCCCCTTCGGTATACGGCAAGATGGGTTCTTTATCTATACCATATTGGTGTCGAAGGTGATAATACAACACCTTAAGCGCAGCATTGTGTTTTTTTACATATCTGTAACATGCATACTTCGGGCACGCACTTAGAATGTGACTAAGTGTCTCCGGGTATTGCCTGCACGCTCGACAGTTGGTATTGTCGACAGATATATGCATCACACGACTGCGGTACACCAAAGTATTAATTACACCATCCTGGCAGGCGAATAAAAAACCTTTAGTCTCCGATCTTAAACTAGCAGATTTAAGGAACGAAAATGTCAAACCAACTGACAATCCTACTTCATTTATGAGATTGTAGAATTGTCCGTGAACAGATTTGCTTTTATGTTCCTGTAATAGATGCGCATGTTCTGCTTCCTTGACACGGCCCTTAAGCATCAATGGTGGTAACGATGCTAATCCATGTTGCACATTACTAGTATCAAATGGGAGATGAAGTTCATTCGCAGCTCTTTCTGCCGCATGATATAAGAATACCCCACAATTCGTAATTTCATGATGGTGAACAAATTGTAAAAGAGGATATCGACTGTTCATAATTGAGCATGTAGCAGCCAAAACGATTCTACGATGAAGACACTCTAAGTTCAGTAGACCTCTTCCTCCCCGATCTCGCGGAAGGTAAATTCGAGGCACGGAAGACTTTGGATGATGACTTCGATGGATTGTCATCATCTTGCGAGTTTCTCTGTCTAGCATCTTCAGCTCATTCACATTCCACTTAACTGCTCCAAAGGTATAGAGAAGCAAAGGAATGGTTAATGTATTTGTGGCTTGTATCTTATTCTTCCCAGATAATTCGGAAGACCAAATTTTTCTGAGAAGACCACGATATTTTGTTTGGAGACGATCTTCAAGCTGACGCACATCTTGAGTCCCCCCTTGTGGAATTCCAAGATATACGTATGTTTCTCCTTGACCAAGATGATGAATGGCGCTGCCACCAATGAGCTGAAGATCCTCAGAGTCGCCTGGTGTTTCAGATGTTTCACGTCTTCCCTTACTTAAGTGGAAAACGGCACATTTATCCAATCCAAATTCCATTCCAATTGATCTTGAATACTTGGCTACTGCAAACACTAGATTTTTAAGTTCTTCTCTATTAGATCCATAGAGGTTAAGATCGTCCATGTAGAAAAGATGGTTGATCTTATGAACTCTATTTCTTGGTTTGCCACACATGTATCCAGAGCGATTTTTTCGAAGCACAATTGACAGAGGCAAAAGAAAGATACAGGAAGATGGTTAGTTATCATCTGCTGTTTGTTGGATAATATAACAAACCTTGTCCTCCACATGAGCATCAGCTCTTTCAAGCATCTCATGATGTTTGGATGTACCTGTAAGCAATCAAGGAGCTTGATGATAAGCTCATGACTCGTAAATTCGAATGCTTTACGGTAATCAATCAGGGTGTCCAGCGTGTGGGAAATGCGTGAAAAGCGGGAATTGTACGGGAAATTTTTTTGATGCGGGAAATGTACGGGAATGTACGGGGATTTTTTCTGTCATCGGGAATTTTAACTTTAAGAGATTATGTACACAAATTATTCTCATAAATTTTGTAAACTTTCGCGTCCTCCTTGACCAATGCACAATTATTATAAAATAAAATATAAACGTGTCAATCAAATTAATTATTTATAATGTAGTGGGTATTTTTATAAGAATATTTCAAATTAATAAAATAATATTCACACACTCAGAAAAAAATCCCTTTGCTTCAACCAAAAGTTTGAATAAACCAAAAAAATGCATTGATATACAGTTAAGCAAATTTTTGGTTTATATATACACTACCGGCCAAAATTGTAAGATTACTTACAAAAATAGGATTAAAAACATGACCGTCTTGAAATGTTGATAACTTTGTCAGATATTAGCGAATTGAAATTTTTCATAGACCACTAGAAAACTTATAAAACTTGCCGTAAAATGATCCTATTTAAAAGCTTTTTTGATTAATAGAAACGGAGATTCATTATGATAAAGACAAGTGAATTTTTCGTTTTTTGTGAATTTTCATTGTTCAAGTTTGATGGGCTGCATTTTCTGGAAGAGTAATTGGAAAAATTTAAAATTAGGCTAAATTAAACCTTGAACTATTAGCTTTAAAATAAGCTAAAGGAAACTTAAATATCTTGATTGGCTCTAAAGTTATAAGTAAACGTATGATACGAAAAAACGCAACGATTCCAGGGCCCTTATCACGTAATTTTGAAAACGAAACCGGAAACGAAAACGCAAGTTCAATTTTCAAATTTTTTGTGAAATGTCAGTTTTCCTTTATGATCATTATGATCATTGTTTATAATTTGAAATCGTCACTATTTTGGGGTTAAAAGAATTTTACAATATTATAAAATAAACCACTTCGGCGGTATGACGCCAAAATTGGCGTCATGCGTGAAGTGTCTTAGAGCTGTAAAAAATTAGCAAAATGGCGTCATGACTATTTCTCGATTATTAATGTCTGTTGTGATTTTTTATGTTTGTAAACATAGTATTATTATATTTTAAGATTCGGTAATTAGAAATAAAATTCTAAAAATTCAATTTTTTAAGGTCTTTATTGTTTTTTAGCAAGTTGCATATAGACGATTTGCAATAATTTTCGCGAATGGCGTCATATGTTTATTCAGTTATTGTCCTTGATTTTCAATTTATTTTTTTTAAAAAACTTATTTTTGGCAACAAATATGTTGTCTCAGGATGACCCAGCGGGGGTCATTTGTATTTGGGGGGGGGCTACTTGCACCCATGTGAAAATTTAAAACAAAAAATTTAATACTTATTTTTGTCAACAAATATCCCGTTTTAGGATGATCCGCTGGGGGTCATTTTTATGCGGGGGGTGACTTGCACCCACGTGAAAATTAAAATCAAAAAATTGAAAACTTATTTTTGTCAATCGGGGGAAGGGGCAGCGGGAGCATTTCTATGTGGGGGTAGGTAATGCTGGACGCTATATTTGCTGACAAAATAGGTTTTTAATTTTTTGATTTTAATTTTCACGTGGGTGCAAGTCACCCCCTACATTGAAATTACCCCCGATGGATCTTCCTAAAACGGGATAATTTTTGACAAAAATAATTTTTTAATTTCTTTGTTTTAATTTTCACGTGGGTGCAAGTCCCCCTACACACATAAAAATTACCCCCGGTGGGTCATCCTGAGACGACATATTTGTTGTCAAAAATAAGTTTTTAATTTTTTGATTTTAATTTTCACGTGGGTGCAAATCACCCCCCGCATAAAAATGACCCCCAGCGGGTCATCCTGAAACGGGACATTTGTTGACAAAAATAAGTTTTCAATTTTTTGATTTTAATTTTCACGTGGGTGCTAGTTGCAACCTCCACATACACATGACCCCCGCTGGGTCCTCCTGAGACGATATGTCTGTTACAAAAATTTTTAAAGAAAATAAACCAAAAATAAAAGATAATAACTGAATAAACGTATGACGCCATTCGCGAAAATTATTAAAAATCGTCAATATTTAACTTGCTAAAAAACAATGAAAACCTAAAAAAAATTATTTATAAATAATTTATAAACGATCTCTGAATTAATAACATAATAATTTTGCTTCTTTTTAATAAATTCAGCCTATTGAGATCGGAAAATCCTGTCCAACATATTGTCCGTCATATTTTTTGACAAAATAAAAATTTGAAGTTTTATTCAAATTTCATTCTAAAGATAGTTTAAATTTGCTGTTTATGTTTATTTAATTCAACTGAACTTTCTTTTTTGAGTGTCAAAAAAATGCGGGAATTTTATAAATTCATGCGGGAAATGTACGGGAAATGTACGGGAATTTCATTCCATGATTTCGCTGGACACCCTGTCAATCCAAGCCATTGAAAAGTTGCGTCGATAAACTATCGAGTCTTGGGTAACGCACCTATCTATTAATAAGTTTTCCCTACAACCTGACAGGCCTCTTTTGCACCCACGTTGTTCACTTATTGCACTCCAAACTGGCTTTATAGATGTTAATATCCTTTCTTTTAGGATGCCAGTAAATAGCTTGTAACAGGTGTTAAGACAAGCTATCGGTCTATAATTTTTTGGATTAGACAAATCTCCTGATTTTGGTAAGAGTACCGTTCGACCTTCCACCAACCACTGTAGTACGGGATGTTCTCCGCAATGAAGGTTGAAAAGATACGGGCCGAATGTCGGTGAGTTGAAGTAAACGTCTTCCACCACAGATTATTAATCTTATCTGGCCCGGGTGCTGAAAAGTTCTTAGTTTTAGCAATTATATTTCTAACCTCTTGCTCAGTAATTGGCGGACATGCCTCACTAGGATGGTCAAGCCCCTGTTCGAGACAGAACAGGGGGATGTCTTCACGACATGGGGGATTAACAACGACTGATGTTGGTGGACTGAACAGGCGGGAGGGATTAGTAGCAAAGATATTATTTTGCTTAATCCAGTCAATCCGCCGTTCCAAACGCTCTCTTATGACTACAAGAGAACGTATCTTTTCAATCCAATGTTGCTTGATTGGCTGCAATTTTGATTTTTTCAAAGTGTGATGCAATCTTTTTAGAGTTTTGGCAATTTCCAAAACTCTTGGTGTAAAACTTTTATTCAATTCTAGATACGCTATCACACTCTGTAATTGAGAAGCATGTCGTCGAGCCACCCCTATCTTGAACTGTACTTCTTTAATTCGTTTGCAGGTCTTAGCTACTCGCTCTGAAACAGACTTCCTGTTACTTGCACGAAGCAAGGACACTGCTTTATCATACACCGCACAGTTCAATGTCCAGAGAGGATACCTGGTCTCTTAGATACTGAGGCGTCATTTCTGCGTATTGGGGGTACATTTCTGTCTGGAGAACTGTTTTGCCAACATAACAAGATGTCCTTCCGAAGTTGGCCCGTCCATTTGAAACGCTCTCGAGTTTGTCCCGGGTCATTGCCTGTTCGTCGCCTGGGTTTTGTCCTATTGCCACTCCCAACCGAACCCAGATCTCCATCCGAGAGAGATCTATTGTGGGTGGCACAGCGCGTTACAGTCGTCGTAACCGCATCTTCTTTGTGTAAGTGGTTAACCCAGCACAGAGTGGACAATTGTTTCAGGTGCCCACCCCTATCTGACATTGGTCCGCCCCGGGTATTTGAATTGCCCGGTGCCCCCCATATCTGAGAGGATTTCCCCTATCCGCCACCTGGGGAGGCGCTCGATTGGGATGTCAGAAACCCCACCTTAAATGCCACTTAAACACTTGGCCAAGTGGACCAAGTATTTCCTTAGTGTTCGGAAGAGAGCATCTATGCTGACCCAACCGGCCAGGCAATTCTGTGATATTTGGTAACGGACGATACCATTTACCACAGAGATGTCGAGTATTATTATTATTATTATTATTTTTTTTTTTTACAAAACAAGTTTAGGAGAGGAAAAAATGCATTTACGCACTTGTTCGTGTGGGACTCGACCACGTGCTGTGGTAATACCTCACTAAAACAACCTCTCCCATTCTTGCTTTACATATTCTAATCCACTATTGCTCCATCCGTCCTGGAGGGTAAGCAAAAGCGTGATTCATTTACTAGAGTTGTTATTTTCGTTTCTTACACTGTTGTTCTCACCCATTGCCGCCGATTTTCTTAAGCGGTGGTCAAGAACGTTGTTGGATGCTTTTTTAGAGCTACCGAATAGGATCTTATATTGAACAGTGCTGCCGAACCAGATTTAGAGAGTTCAGAAGAACAGCCTTCTGCATGCGAACCGCCAAAGCATTAGCCTTGTGCTCGCAGCTAGGAATTTTTTGTAATTGGCTTACAAATGAAGCTCGCATCTCTCCTAAACAACCGAGTAAAAGAACAATTAATCTGACCCTGTAGCCTGGATATATTTTACTCAATTCAAACAGAAGGTCTTGATACTTTGTCCGCTTCTCATCCTCCTTTTCAGTGATATTGCTCTCAGCAGGTGCCGAAAACTCTTTCACACAAATGACCTTACTTTTATGATCCTGGAGCACTATGTCAGACTTATTGGCGCTGAAACGATGAGTGGTGGAGAAAGAAAAATTCCAGTAGATCTTACACTGATCATTTTCCACAACGGACTCCTGATCCCCCTGGGCATACGGCAAGATGGGTTCTTTATCTATACCATATTGGTGTCGAAGGTGATAATACAACACCTTAAGCGCAGCATTGTGTTTTTTTACATATCTGTAACATGCATACTTCGGGCACGCACTTAGAATGTGACTAAGTGTCTCCGGGTATTGCCTGCACGCTCGACAGTTGGTATTGTCGACAGATATATGCATCACTCGACTGCGATACACCAAAGTATTTATCACTCCATCCTGGCAAGCAAATAAAAATCCTTCAGTCTCCGATTTCAAACCAGCAGACTTGAGGAAAGCAAATGACAAAACCCCAGACAGTCCCAACTCTTTTATGAGACTGAAAAACCGTCCATGCACAGGCTTGTCAATATGCTCCTGCAACAGAAGCGCATGTTCTGCTTCCTTAACACGTTTTTTAAGCATTAATGGTGTTAAAGATGCTAAACCGTGTTCCATATCCCTGGTTTCAAATGGGAAACTAAGTTCACTTGCAGCTATTTCTGCCGCTCGATATAAAAACGCCCCTACATTTGCAATTTCATGATGGTGAACAAATTGCATAAGAGGATCTCTACTGTTTATGACTGAGCATGCTGCAGATAAAACAATTCTACGATGAAGACACTCTAAATTTAAAATACCTCTTCCTCCCTGATCGCGTGGAAGGTAAATACGAGGTACGGAAGACCTAGGATGATGACTTCGATGTATAGTCATCATCTTGCGAGTTTCTCTATCTAGTTCCTTCAACTCATTCACATTCCACTTAACTGCTTCAAATGTATAAAGTAGTAAAGGAATGGCTAATGTGTTTGTGGCTTGTATCTTATTCTTCCCAGACAGTTCAGAAGCCCAAATTTTTCTGAGAAGACCATGGTATTTCATATGGAGATGATCTCTAAGCCCACACAAATTCTGACTTTCCGAATGAGGAATTCCAAGATATGTGTAAGTTTCCCCAACACCAAGGTGATGAATGGTATTGCCACCAATGAGCTGAATATTCTCAGAGTCGCTCGACATTTCTGCTGTTTCTCGTCTCCCTTTAATTAAATGGATAACAGCACATTTATCTAATCCAAAATCCATACCAATAGCTCTGGAGTACTCGGCTACTGCAAACACCAGAATTTTTAATTCATCCTTTCTGGATCCATATAGCTTAAGATCGTCCATATAAAACAGATGGTTGATCTTATGGACTCTATTTCTGGGTTTTCCACACATGTATCCAGAGTATCTTTCTCGGAGTACTACAGACAGAGGCAAGAGGGAGATGCAAAAAAGTAGAGGACTTAGGGAGTCTCCTTGGAAAATTCCTCTTCTAAACGAGATGATGTTAGTCATCACTTGCTGTTTGTTGGATGTTATAACAAACCTTGTCCTCCACATGAGCATTAGCTCCTTTAAGCATCTCACAATGTTCGGATGTACCTCTAAGCATTCAAGGAGCTTGATGATCAGCTCATGACTTGTAGAGTCAAATGCCTTTCGGTAATCAATCCAAGCCATTGACAGGTTACGTCGATAAAATATAGCGTCTTGGGTAATACACCTATCAATCAATAGGTTCTCCCTACAACCTGCCAGACCTCTCTTGCACCCTCGCTGTTCGCTTATTGCACTCCAAACTGGCTCGATGGATGTCAAAATCCTCTCTTTGAGGATGCCAGTGAATAGCTTGTAGCAGGTGTTAAGACAAGCTATGGGTCTATAATTTTTTGGAATGGATAAATCACCAGATTTTGGTAAGAGTACCGTTCGTCCTTTCACCAACCACTGTGGTATTGGATGTTGACCGTTGAGAAAGGTAGAGAATATTCGAGCCAAGTGTTGGTGAGTTGAAGAGAACTTCTTCCACCAAAAGTTATTAATCTTATCCGTCCCGGGTGCTGAAAAGTTCTTCGTTTTAGAAACTATGTTTCTCACCTCCTCCTTAGTAATTGGTGGACTTACCTCTGCAGGATGGTCAAGCCCCTGTCTAAAACAGAAGCTACGAAAGAGTGTTAAGGATGACTCTTCATCGTTCACTGAATGGGCTTTCCCATAGATGTTACTCCAGAAGTTTTCAATCTCTTCACGACATGGGGGTCTTTCGACAGTTGGAGATGGTGGACTGAACAGGCGAGAAGGATTAGTAGCATAGGTATTATTTTGCTTTATCCATTTAACCCACCGTTCTAAACGCTCTCTTATAACAACAAGAGAACGTATCCTCTCAATCCAATGTTGCTTGATGGTCTGCAACTTCGATTTCTTCAGAGTGTGATGCAATCTTTTTAGAGTCTGGGCTATTTCCAAAACCCTGGATGTAAATTTTCTTTGCGATTCAAGATATACAATCACACTCTGCAATTGAGAAGCATGCCTTCGAGCCACCCCAATCTTAAACTGTACTTGTCTGATTCGTTTAAAGGTCCTATCGACGCGGTCTGAAACAGATTTTCTGTTACTTTCACGAAGCAGGATCTTTGCTTTTTCATACACAGCACAATTTAATGTCCAGAGATCTACATCCTCTGGGAGTAATGAGAGCTCGTTCTTCCCTTCAGCGATTTTGTCCATTTTAATGGAAACCTTTAGATGTACTTTGGTTTCCCTAGACCTCATGTTCCCTTCCTCGGTCGTTGGTGTAGGTGTTACCGTCGGAACCAGAAGGTTCTCGGAGGGATTCTTCTTCTTCCTGCTGAAGAAAAGCTTCATGTCCCTTTTTTCGCAGAGAGGATACTTGGTCTCTTAAATAATGAGGTGTCATTTGAGCGTATTGGGGGTATATATTGACCCATCGCTCATGCAACCTTAGCATGTATCCTCTTCTGCAAGGACTACTGTTTTGCCAACATAGCATGATGTCCTTCCGAAGTTGGTCCGTCCATTTAAAACGTACTCTAGCTTGTCCCGGGTCAATGCCTGGTTGTTGCCTGGGTTCTGTCCTATTGCCACTCCCAACTAAACCCTGATCTCCATCCGAGAGAGACCTATTGTGGGTGGCACTGCGCGTTACAGTCGTCGTAACCGCAAATACTCTGTGTGGGAGGTTATCCCAACACAGAGTGGACAATTATATCGGGTGTCCCCCACCTATCTGACTTTTGGTCAGCCCCGGGTATTCTAATTTCCTCGGTACCTCCCATATCTGAGAGGCCTTCCCCTATCCGCCACCTGGGGAGGCGCCCGATTGGGGTATCAGAAACCCCATCTCAAATGACATTCAAGTACCCGACCCAGTCGGCTAAGAAACTCTGTGATATCCCGTAAAGGGTACCACAAGTCCCTCACCAACCCGATCAAATACCTACACGATGTTCTGTAATGGTCATCTTAGTACTGACCCAAGTCGGAACAGTATCCGACCAGTATCCGTATTATTATTATTATTATTATTATTATTATTATTATTATTGTTGTTGTTGTTGTTGTTATTGTAATTATTATTGTTAATATTATTATATCATTAAATTATTTTTTAGAATAAAAAAACTGTTTGATAATCAAGTATCACTGCAGAGAAACTATGTTGAAGGGGACAGCACCACCTTATGTGCTAAAGGGATAAAAGTAGAAATCTAGTATCAGTATCCTGATTCCTACCTATTTTACGTAAATAATATTTATGTAATTTTATGTATTCATTTTATGGATAGTATATTTGTTGTATTCGTTGTTGGTTATATTTGTTATCATGTTTTAAAAAAATAATTAATTTTTTTCTTTAATTTTCAGGATTCAGATGAACTTTGGAATAGTGCTACCCCTTAGCCTTTGACATCGTTTGACAGAAGAATGGAGATTTTTTAAAATTGTGTGAGAGCGTGTATGTGTATGTATGTGTGGATGCACTCAAAAACTTTAGACATTAATTGTTATAGTTCAATCCATTACCATCTCCAGCGATGAGAATAAAGTTTCAAACCTGAATAGGAATGTTTACACTTTTTTTTAGAAAATATCCCTTTTATGCATTGAAAATTTACTATATTCACTAGGAAAAATCTTTGTTTTACCTGATTATCCCAGATTAAAAACCTAAAAGTAAAAATTATTTGCTAAAGGCTTTCAGTGTATGTGTGGGCATGCTCTCTAAATCTCAATTAGTTAAAAACTACTATTTAGGAGTTAAAATCGTGAACGAGTTTTCTCTTTTTCAATTACTAAAAAATAACTAATTAATAGTAAAAAACTACGCATTCAGCAGTTAAATTTAACTAATGAAACAGTATAATATAACTAATGTAATAAGTAAATAGAAATCCACTAATTCTTTTAATAGATTAACATAACCTAAAATTACTTTGACTAATTAAATTAGTAGTTCTTTACTAAAGTATAAGTAAAAAATTACTATTTGCAATAGTAAACGAGTTTTTTCTAGAATTAAATATTTTAATATGCATTATTGACATTATTAGCTGACAGTCGTCTTTTGCCGTTTTTATTCACAATACAACTATCATAATTTTAATTCCAAAAGTCGTATATTTTTATATTTTAAAATTAATTTTTCAATATATCATCATACGCAGAAAAGAATAAAGTTTTTGAAAATTATATCACTGGTCTTATAAAAGTATTTAATAGTTTAAATGAAGTTATTACTCGGCAAATGGTTCTTTATTTTCATCGATCTCCTATTGTCGAGTTACGTTTTCTTGATAACACTTTCTATTATTTTTATGAGGTTACTTTATTAACGTCTTGAAATTACTAGGCTTTCTTGGCTCACTACTTTGATGACCATTGCGGAACACACCGACGGTGCTTAATCGGGTTGGAACGCATAGAAGAACGCCTATTAGACATTGTACCGAAGTACCGAGGAAATTGAAATGTATCCAGGGTGGACCAAAGTCAGAGAAGGGTGGACACTAAGGACCACCCCAGGGTAATCCAAAAATGCATTGGAAAAAAAAATTATTTTTGTGTACTGTCACTTTTTAGAATTATTCTTTGGCGAAAAAAAACTTAATTTTTTATTTGCAAATAACATTATATGTAGAGGTTGCTCAAAGCCCATGAAGTTTCTCATGTAAAATGCGTGGGGGAAAAAAACGTTTTCGTAGAGTTGGTACAGAATCTTGGAAAATTAATATTTTTTAATCTGATAACGCTGTTCCTCTTCAAAAATGATCAAAGAACAGCATTCAATAATTTATTTATACGTTTTTTTATGATTAACAACTTTTTTACAGGACCGCAAATATACCCTATAAATTGCAAAATTACACAGCCTCACAAAAAAAAAGTTTCCTGACCTGGGTAAGAGACACATATTTTTTTATGTATTTTGATGCGCTGAATCCAAATCCGTCATCAGAATTGGTCCATCAGATCAAGTTTTGACCCTAACCTCAAAATTAATAAAATGACACATTTTGAACACTAGAATTTGAACTCGACTTGACTTCAATACATGGCTAGAGCCAATAGAAAGCTTAAATTATTATTTTTAAAACGCTTTTTTAGAAATTGTTCTACGATGATTTTTAACGAAGTTATGATGCTTTAGGGTGAAGTCTCATCCGAAGAACTAGGCTATCAGTGGATTAGAATAGACTAATCAGATAAAATTGGTCACATTGGAAAGTATTTTCTGATTGGTCTATTCTAATCCACTGATACACTAGTCCTTCGTATGAGACTTCACCCTTACTTCAAATATGACTTTTTTCCGTATGTTAAAAATACATTAATTATTATTGATGTGTTATTGTGTAATGAAAAAAAATGATTTTAAGTAAAACATCATAACTTTGTTAACAATAATCGTAGTACTATATTTAAAAAGGCGTTTTCAAGGTCATAATTCTAGCTTTCCATTGACCCTATAGGCATGTATTAAAGTTAAGTTGGGATTAAAATTCTAATGAACAAAAAGAGTCATTTTATTGATTTTGAACTGATGGGCCAATTCTGCTGACGGATTCGTATTCAGCACATCAAAATATATAGGAAAATATGTGTTTCATACTCAGATCAGTGAACTTTATTTTTTTGTGTGGAACGTAGAACTGTGTTATTGAAAAACCGTTTAAAAATATATTTTACTGTATGTTTTGGAGTTTTTGCTAGATTTTGAATAAATAACATAAATTCGAATTTCCAATTTTCCCAGAATTATGACGTCAAACATTTTTCAATCAAAAGCAAGTTGTCCACTTGGTTTGTGTGACGAAACCTACTATATCGGCCTTTATTTCGACAATTCAAGAAATATTAAATGATTTTTTAAATCAAAGTAAAATCGTTCAGATTAAGTTATTTAGAACTTGAAATCTGTAAAAAATATCGGACCTTTAGCTCCGTCGAAAGACCTGAGTTCGAATCACTCGGAGCTAATTGTCCGATATTTTTTCAGATTTCAAGTTTTAAATAAATACGGATTTTTAGTATTCATTTCATGTAATTACTAATTTTTTAAAACACATCATTATTGTTATTTATAAACTTTTTATACAATGTAGCTACACTGAGAAAATGAGACATGACTGAGTACTGTCCGGACAGGAGTGGTTCCTGTCCAAATAAAAAATTTTAATTAGACAGCACTCATTGCTTTCTGGACATGAACCATTCCTGTCTGGAAAGGACTCAGTAATGTCTTGGACATTAATGAAATAGACAGTAGTGAACCCTGTCTAGACAGGAATGGTTAATGTCTAGACCTGAATGATAACTCTCCGGTGGTGAATTTGAAAGAAGGTTATAAAATGTAATAGACGTCATTCAAAAAAATGTACATTTGGACAAGACTACACTGAGAGACTGAAGATTTGAATATTTATAAAACTTGTTGAAATTTTATTATGTTAGGTTAGAGGTTAGGGAAAAACGTACTTTTTCTTAATATTTCAAATGGGTCAATCCACTGACTTTTGTCTGTAAGCTGTTACGGCAATATTTTTAATAATTCTAATTTTAAAATATGTGAAACGCCAACATTTTCTGAATTCAGTAAGCATATTAAAATAATATAAATTTTCTTTCTTTTCGTGTTATTATTAATCAAAAAATGAAGGTTCACAAGCATATTTGTAACCTCAAATCTGGTTTTTTTTTAAAAGATGTTATAATTCTTAGAGTAATTAATATAATATTTAACAGGCGAACGCTCCGTTTGTATACTAATTTAATTTAAATGGAACAATGTGAAATTGCTGTGTTTACTTAAAATATAAAAATTAACCTTTTTGAGTAAGAAATTTAAAATTTTTAATATTTCCTAAACGAGGCAAAACACGTTCGTCAAACTTTATAGACAAGTAGATTATATTAATATTAAATTATATTCAGAACCTCAAATTTGTAGGAGGTTCCATAAAAAAGTAATAAGCTTCAAAAAATAGTGAAACTTTATACAAGTATAAATATTTTAAATCAGAGTATCACTTTAAAATAATAAAATTTTATAATAAACCCAACTTTTCTGTGTTCAGAATTAAATAATTTATATTTCTAATAAGTTCTGATAAATATTATATTAATTACTCTAAGAATTAGAACATTTTTAAAAAAAGCATTAGTTTTAAGGTTAAAAATATGCTTGTGAACCTTCATTTTTTGATTAATAATAACACGAAAAGAAAGAAAATTTATATTATTTTAATATGCTTACTGAATTCAGAAAATGTTGGCGTTTCACATATTTTAAAATTAGAATTATTAAAAATATTGCCGTAACAGCTTACAGACAAAAGTCAGTGGATTGACCCATTTGAAATATTAAGAAAAAGTACGTTTTTCCCTAACCTCTAACCTAACATAATAAAATTTCAACAAGTTTTATAAATATTCAAATCTTCAGTCTCTCAGTGTAGTCTTGTCCAAATGTACATTTTTTTGAATGACGTCTATTACATTTTATAACCTTCTTTCAAATTCACCACCGGAGAGTTATCATTCAGGTCTGGACATTAACCATTCCTGTCTAGACAGGGTTCACTACTGTCTATTTCATTAATGTCCAAGACATTACTGAGTCCTTTCCAGACAGGAATGGTTCATGTCCAGAAAGCAATGAGTGCTGTCTAATTAAAATTTTTTATTTGGACAGGAACCACTCCTGTCCGGACAGTAGTCAGTCATGTCTCATTTTCTCAGTGTAGAGACTTGCAATTTTTTTAATTTTGCTATTTTTCAGATATAATTTTTTCAAATTTAAGCATCAAACGTCTCTGCCTTGTGCCGATATTTAAAAAAATGCATGGGAGAACTCTTGCAAAGACTATTTTCAGTGTTTAAAAACTAATTCACTAGATGCATTTCTATTTCACATTAAAATTTTTTACAACTTTTAATTTAATGAAAAACATTGTTCGGTTTGAGATTTTAACAAAAATAGAACTTTATACATAATCTCCAAATACATTAAAGAACGTTCTGCGCAGACTCCAACTATTCGAGACGTTCGAGATTATTAAAATCGATTAATTCGATATTCATCTGGAGTCTGCGCAGAACGTTCTTTAATGTATTTGGAGGTTATGTATAATGTTCTATTTTTGTTAAAATCTCAAACTGAGCAATATTTTTCATTGATTTAAAAGTTGTAAAAGATGCTACAAGTATTTAAGAATAGTGTGAAACAGACATGCCATTAGCGAATTAGTTTTTAAATACTGAAAATACACTGAGAAAATGAGACATGACTGAGTACTGTCCGGGCAGGAGTGGTTCCTGTCTAAATAAAAAATTTTAATTAGACAGCACTCATTGCTTTCTGGACATGAACCATTCCTGTCTGGAAAGGACTCAGTAATGTCTTGGACATTAATGAAATAGACAGTAGTGAACCCTGTCTAGACAGGAATGGTTAATGTCCAGACCTGAATGATAACTCTCCGGTGGTGAATTTAAAAGAAGGTTATAAAATGTAATAGACGTCATTCAAAAAAATGTACATTTGGACAAAACTACACTGAGAGACTGAAGATTTGAATATTTATAAAACTTGTTGAAATTTTATTATGTTAGGTTAGAGGTTAAGGAAAAACGTACTTTTTCTTAATATTTCAAATGGGTCAATCCACTGACTTTTGTCTGTAAGCTGTTGCGGCAATATTTTTAATAATTCTAATTTTAAAATATGTGAAACGCCAACATTTTCTGAATTCAGTAAGCATATTAAAATGGTATAAATTTTCTTTCTTTTCGTGTTATTATTAATCAAAAAATGAAGGTTCACAAGCATATTTGTAACCTCAAATCTGGTTTTTTTTTTTAAAGATGTTATAATTCTTAGAGTAATTAATATAATATTTAACAGGCGAACGCTCCGTTTGTATACTAATTTAATTTAAATGGAACAATGTGAAATTGCTGTGTTTACTTAAAATATAAAAATTAACCTTTTTGAGTAAGAAATTTAAAATTTTTAATATTTCCTAAACGAGGCAAAACACGTTCGTCAAACTTTATAGGCAAGTAGATTATATTTATATTAAATTATATTCAGAACCTCAAATTTGTAGGAGGTTCCATAAAAAAGTAATAAGCTTCGAAAAATAGTGAAACTTTATACAAGTATAAATATTTTAAATCAGAGTATCACTTGAAAATAATAAAATTTTATAATAAACCCCTCTTTTCTGTGTTCAGAATAAATAATTTATATTTCTAATAAGTTCTGATAAATATTATATTAATTACTCTAAGAATTAGAACATTTTTAAAAAAAGCATCAGTTTTAAGGTTACAAATATGCTTGTGAACCTTCATTTTTTGATTAATAATAACACGAAAAGAAAGAAAATTTATACCATTTTAATATGCTTACTGAATTCAGAAAATGTTGGCGTTTCACATATTTTAAAATTAGAATTATTAAAAATATTGCCGCAACAGCTTACAGACAAAAGTCAGTGGATTGACCCATTTGAAATATTAAGAAAAAGTACGTTTTTCCTTAACCTCTAACCTAACATAATAAAATTTCAACAAGTTTTATAAATATTCAAATCTTCAGTCTCTCAGTGTAGTTTTGTCCAAATGTACATTTTTTTGAATGACGTCTATTACATTTTATAACCTTCTTTTAAATTCACCACCGGAGAGAGTTATCATTCAGGTCTAGACATTAACCATTCCTGTCTAGACAGGGTTCACTACTGTCTATTTCATTAATGTCCAAGACATTACTGAGTTCTTTCCAGACAGGAATGGTTCATGTCCAGAAAGCAATGAGTGCTGTCTAATTAAAATTTTTTATTTAGACAGGAACCACTCCTGTCCGGACAGTACTCAGTCATGTCTCATTTTCTCAGTGTAGTCTTTTAAGAGTTCTCCCAAGCATTTTTTTTTATATCGGCACAAGGCACAGACAGCGCCTCTATCACATAGATTTTATCTCGCGTTGAATAGCAAACTGCAACGATTGCATCAGCCATTGGAGGCGCCAAACAAAAGCGCGTCTACAATGAAAAGGCATGATTGTTTAACAAATCGAAATAAGTTAAACAATAATTATTAATGTTAAATGTTAAAATAACATAACCTAAAAACGGTTATATTAATTTGAAATAATAATTGTTTAACAAATCGAAATAAGTTCAACAATAATCATAAACAGTAATTATCAAATATAAAATAATGATTGTTTAACAAATCGAAATAGGTTGAACAATGATTATTAACATTAATTAACATAACCTAAAAATGGTTATATCAAAGTTAAAATAATGATTGTTTAACAAATCGAAATAAGTTAAACAATAATTATAAACATTAATTATCAAACATAAAATAATGATTGTTTAACAAATCGAAATAAGTTAAACAATAATTATAAACATTAATTATCAAACATAAAATAATGATTGTTTAACAACTTGAAATAAGTTAAAAAATAATTATAAACATTAATTAACAAATATAAAATAATGATTGTTTAACAAATCGAAATAAGTTAAACAATAATTATTAATGTTAAATATTAAAATAACATAACCTAAAAATGGTTATATTAATTTAAAATATTGATTGTTTAACAAATCGAAATAAGTTAAACAATAATTATTAACTTGAAATATTAAGATAACATAACCTAAAAATGGTTATATCAAATTTAAAATAATGATTGTTTAACAAATCGAAATAGGTTAAACAATAATTATAAACTTGAAATATTAAGATAACATAACCTAAAAATGGTTATATCAAATTTAAAATAATGATTGTTTAACAAATCGAAATAAGTTAAACAATAATTATAAACATTAATTATCAAACATAAAATAATGATTGTTTAACAAATCGAAATAAGTTAAACAATAATTATTAATGTTAAATATTAAAATAAAATAACCTAAAAATGGTTATATTAATTTAAAATATTGATTTACACAAATCGAAACAAATCGAAATAAGTTAAACAATAATTATTAACTTGAAATATTAAGATAACATAACCTAAAAATGGTTATATCAAATTTAAAATAATGATTGTTTAACAAATCGAAATAGGTTAAACAATAATTATAAACTTGAAATATTAAGATAACATAACCTAAAAATGGTTATATCAAATTTAAAACAATGATTGTTTAACAAATCGAAATAAGTTGAATAATAATTAAAACATTAATTATCAATTTAAAATAATGATTGTTTAACAACTCGAATAAGCTAAACAATAATTATTAATCGTTAAATATTAAACTAACATAACCTAAAAATGGTTATATCAAATTTAAAATAATGATTGTTTAACAAATCGAAATAAGTTAAACAATAATTATTAATGTTAAATATTAAAATAACATAACCTAAAAATGGTTATATTAATTTAAAATATTGATTGTTTAACAAATCGAAATAAGTTAAACAATAATTATTAACTTGAAATATGAAGATAACATAACCTAAAAATGGTTATATCAAATATATAACAATGAGTGTTTAACAAATCGAAATAAGTTAAATAATAATTATTAATGTTAAATATTAAAATAACATAACCTAAAAATAGTTATATTAATTTAAAATATTGATTGTTTAGCAAATCGAAATAAGTTAAACAAATATATTATTAGCGTGAAATGTTAAACTTACATAATCTAAAAATGGTTATATCAAATTTAAAATAATGATTGTTTAACAAATCGAAATAAGTTAAACAATAATTATAAACATTAATTATCAAATATAAAATAATGATTGTTTACCAAACCGAATAAGTTAAACAATGATTATTAGATATTTGTGACAGTGCACATAATTTTTAAATGATTATTTAAATTTAAATAATTTCAGTTTACCAAATATTGATCTCGTTTATTTACGATTACCACTTTATATTTAGATAACATATTGTTATATTAATCTTTGTGATTATAATTAAGCGTTTGAAATTTTAATTACTATTACGACTTTTAGTTTATTAAGATATTTGTTAATTAAGATTTGTCTTTAACCTCGAAATTCCTCTGGATTTGACTCAAAAAAATAAATGTTAACATTTAAAATAATAACAAATTTGAATTGTGAATTCTGAAGGAAAACGATGAATCGGGCGTTGCAAGTGTCGGGGTTTTTAGGACCCCATCCCCACCACATCCTAGGGCTAGGGCTGCCTATAAAAGCTTTGCACCCACGCAAAGGGGCGTCACTTTTTCCGTTTCAAAGTTCCGGACCAGTTCTGTAAATTTTTACCTGTTCTTTAAGTTTGAATTTACTTTTGAAAAATTTGTCTTTTTGGAATTATTTCAGTATTTAACTTTGGGAGTTTACTAAGAAAATTAGTAACTTTTCGTTTTATAAATAAATTCCATCGTTTTCCTGCGAATATTTTAATATTTTTGGAGTAAATCCAGTTTGGAAGATTTTTACCAAATTATTGTTTTTGGTCAACAACGTTTATTTTCATCCATATTTCAATGTAAGTAATAAGATTTTTATTAAATGAACATCTTTGTAATTTTGATTGTGTCGAATTTAGTTGCCTTAATTAATAATTCCGCGAGAATTATAAGGAACACCAGTTTCTGGTAGTTTCATAATTCTTGCCTGATTTCCCTATTTTCTCTCTTTTAAAACATAAGTATTTTTAACTTTTAAATCTTTTAAATCTCTTTAACGTTTGATGTTTATCTGTCTATGAGTGCAGTTGCGTGACAGTGAAACCGCAAGAATTAAATAAAGTTGCGAATCCTGGACTATTGAGATGTCAGATCTCAGGTCCAAAAAACTTTGGCAATTTTTAGTAAATTTAAATTGTCATTTATTTCTGATTTAATTATTAGAAATAAAATTATGTCTAACCGACATAACAAAAGTAAATAATTGAAGGAAAAATTTGGGAGCATAATCGAAGGTTCCATCAAGATAGATGCGACCAGAATTTGTTAAAAATTTTAAATTCCTCTCGGTGGAAAAAACAATTGAGTTTGAGTCAGAATTATTCAATTGAAGAAATTCTTCGTCGAATTTAGATTTTATAATCATTTCATTAAGAACATCATGCACTTCTTGAATATTTTGTGGTAATCTGGACATAACATTTCTACGATGCTTATAAACAATTTGCCTCAAATTACAAAGATCATCTACTTCTAGTTGATCATGTGTACGATCTATTAAATTATTAATAACCTTTGAAGGTCTATCATTAAGATCTTCCACAGCTTTTCTTTTTACAGAAGACGAAATTGTTGTCCTTTGAATATTTCTTCTACTGGTAGGCTCATGATTAGTCAAACATTGACGTAGAATTTTATGCGAAGTGCCTTCAGAGACTAAAAAAGCCCTACAACTCCGGTTACAACATCTCCAACGCTTCTCTCCCGATGAGAAAATTTTATGTTCACTAAATTGAAAGTTATTCACTGATAATAAAATTTTACCTCGCTCACTCATAATTTCTTCAAGTTTAAAAATCGAATCTGAACTCATGTTTATACACAATGTAGCAATTTTGTTTGTAAAAATAAACAATATCAATCCTGTTTAACTGGAAGTAAGTTCACTGGTTTTAAAAAAATCATTTAAATAAAGACTAGACGTTGATTTTCGTTCAAGATTCAAAATATACTGTAGAAAATAAGAATTTAAAACCGGCTTTTACTAATTCGGATATAAATATTTGTATTCTACGAAGTTTGCAGTTTGTGAATGAGTCATTACTATTTGAAAGAATCTGAGGGTCAAAGATAACCAAAATATTATAAATTGAAAATGACAAAATTTTAATATGAATTTAAAACAAATTTTTTTACAATATTTTCAATAACAAAATTTTTTTTCGAATTCCAACATTTTGTAAAATTATCTGATGATGATTTCACAAAAATAATCGCTACATTGTGTATAAACATGAGTTCAGATTTTTTTAGTCTCTGACCAATCCAATTTATTTTGATCACGTCTGAGCTTCAAAATATGCATTCAAAGTTGATACGTTTTAAATGGGCAAAGCACTCAATGCATGTACAAAATTTTTTCTATAATTATTTGTATGAATACGTATCGTCAGTTTTTGAAGAAAAACTACCATGTTATATAATAATCCCATTATATACTACACGTTATGTGTGAAAACGTAAATGTAGACGGTTTTTGAATTGAGTGACACTGTGCATTCTCCGCGGGGACGAGTTTACTGTAGTAGCGAGCGAGTTGGTGGGGGATACCGCTTCTCCTCTAGTCCTACAGGCGCCCCGCTGGGACTAATGACGCCATTAAGTCTAGGGATGAGTTGAAAATCGCCCCTTTAAAGCACACAGCACGAGGCATGCCTCGACCTCTGCCGTAAAAAGGACCGGGTCAAACACAGAAATTATTCGCAAAGCGGCAGGGTAGACAGAAAAATCGAAAACATTCGGAAAATTTTATAATAAACCGCTGGATGATAAGCCATCATTTGCACAATCATTGTTACAAGGATCAATATAAATTAAGCATTTGTAAAAGATTGTATTTCAAATTTTGCTCAAAATACAGAGAAATTTTTAAAAATGTTCTCAAAAAAATCGCATATGATTCACTTTAAACATCTACACAATGATCTAGAAGAACGAGACGATGAAATATAATTTACCGATTTAACGAACTTACCTTTAGTGAAGTTCAATCGGAATTATATGAGTCGTCTCGTTGGAATAGATCACTCCCTCCCAACCCTAGCATAAAAACACAAGTATTTTGTATAACAATAACACAATAACAGCTTTAAAAACTATGTCCAGATCAAGCGGAACGAGTATGACTACACAATGCTCTATTCGAACGATACGACTCATATAATTCCGATTGAACTTCACTAAAGGTAAGTTCGTTTAATCGGCAAATTATTGCTATATTCTGTTACGTTTTTTATATTGTTTATAGATTAGGTGAAGCTTTACGAAAACTGATAAAGGTAATGCGAAATCAAGGAATAAAACTAGTTGAAAGAGCTTACCGTTCTCTAAAGGGGACAACCATTGATAATCTTTTTAGTTTCTATCAAGCTAAATATACCAAAATAAAAATTATGTTAGAATTATGAAGATCGCAATTATGAACATAATTTATAATGGTGTATTTTCCGAAGAAAATGTAGAACATCAATTCTGTCCTCCAAGCGAGAATATTGTAACACCTACAGACAAACAGGTGAAAATTGGCATTATTATTTGCAAAAATCTACTTTCACTTTTTTCAACATAAGCTCAACAGTAAAAAAATCATATGTATTTCAACTGTCGTATTGTTACGAAGATGTGCCCCTGTAGAAATTCAAATGATTAAACTTTGTTAAGAAACGTTCGTGACGCATGCACATTTGTGCTTGGGGCATCTCTGTTTTATTCGCTTTATGTGATAAAAACCATTGGGTTTATCATCATCTGAAACTCGTGCGGAGAAAGTACTAAAAAGACTGATAGACCTAAAGTCCATTCCAAGTAAGGTTTTCTACAATAGCAAAAGAAATCACATCACCTGTTACTTAGAACCAAAAGTTTCTGGAGTGGTTGATTGCATGCGAAATTTCTTTGAAGACTACTTTTTAAGTTCGGGAATTTTGGTTATAATGGGATTTTACCGCAAAATTTTGGATGTCCAGCGAATGATTAGTAATATCGGATACGTGCCAGCCACCAAGTTCGAGGAACTTTGCTTGAAGCTCAAGAAAAATTGGAAAACCTTGATGAATTTAGATATCACAGATGGTGCCTGGACCACTCTGGGAAAGTTATTCAGCATCGTTCGAGGTAAGTGAAAAAACTCGTATGGAGAAACTCATGTAGAGGTTTTAAAATCTAAGAAAGTTGTCGGGAGGCTCTTATAGGCTAGGAAACTTGTCGGGAGGCTGAATATATCACTCAAGCTAAGAAACTTGTCAGGAGGCTCTTATAGGATGGGAAACTTGTCGGGAGGCACATACATGCTAGGAAACTTGTGGGGAGGCTGAATATATCACTCAAGCTAAGAAACTTGTCGGGAGGCTCTTATAGGCTGGGAAACTTGTCGGGAGGCCCTTGTATGCTAGGAAACTCGTGTAGAGGTTTTAAAAGCTAGGAAACTTGTCGGGAGTGGCTGGAAACTTGCTAGGAGGTGACCAAAAATTTTTTTTTTATCCAGATGACTATTTCTTCTTCAAAGATGGAGGGAGAACGAAACTAGCTGTTTTTCTGTACAGAGAAGTTGAAAAGCTGGCCTCCGTTGAAGATCTGGCCTCCGTCGAAGAACTGTCCTCCGGCGAAGAACTGTCCTCCGCCAAAATGCTGATCCCGAACAAAATTGAATTTTTTAAAAAATGTCTCCAAATTGTTTACTATTTACAATTAAAAGATAAATGCGCAATAAAAGAATTTGTGAGTACCTCACAAATTTCTTTATTGACAATCTATTAATTGCAAAATTTCTCCATTCAATTTTCGCGCCTTTGAATCGAAATCGAAGTCGAAATCTATATCGATTTCGACTTTGATTTCGATTTCTTTTCGGTTTCCATTTTGTTGGTTGCCTGGAGACCAGTTAATAGCCAGTAGCCATCTTGTCGTGCCGAAGTAAGGACATGCCGAGGGTTGTGACGATCTACAACAGAGCTTATTTCGGAAGAAATTTGCTCTATTTAATAAAGCTGTACTTATATTTGGAGGACCACGCCAATTTGAATATAGACAGCTTGGATAAGCTGGATATGCTTTGCCGGAGGGCCTGGAACTCGACCGCCAATTTCTCCGAAAGAATAATCTTCTCCATCGGAGATTATCTTGAAAGAGAGGGTGGTGTGCAGACCTTCATTTCAAAAAAGTTTCACCAGCAAAGTTCAATCCTTGCAACGAGATACCTAGTATTGTAGTAAGTATTGAAACTCGTGAAGAAGGAAAAGAACGGGGACTTGTTGGGAGGGAAACTTGTGAAACGGGAAATTGTAAAGATGTTTCTTTTGCAGCTACTTTCAAACCAGTGGTCGAGAGGCGCGAGGCATCAACAGCATTTCTCTGCCCACCAGCAGTTACTTTGCGGCTTGGCTGTACCACTTGACTGATGAACAGGACCATCATCTTCTGAATTTGTAAATTCAAGGTACACTTAGAAAGTGCCTGGAGGTACACACTTTGTTTACGGCCCTGATAAGACGCCAACCAATCAATGGCGAGGAGTTAAAGAAAATTTTTATTTTATTTTACATTGTCTGCGGTAAGTACCATACAATTAACAAAATAAGTTTAACACCATTTCAAAAAGCAAACACACAAACAAACAAAAGGATAGACAGACAGGCAGGCTGGCAGGCAACGCATCAGAATACTTAGGAAAATATTTGACTCATACCAAAATCGTGGAAAATTATAAATTAACCTAAAAAGTCTACCCATTGCCTCTCCTATAAAAGATTATTTATTGATGTCATCTTTTTTCCTATTTTTTAGCTCCGTCATCCTGCTTTCAGCGAATGGAAATACAAATATGCCCTAACAACTACACTTCCGTTGATTGTGTTCAATCAATTGGTGAGAGTTCATCAGCTAATGGACAATAATCATGCCAGGCTGAATGAGAAAAAAATTTTATTCTTGAAACAACACTTTCAACGAATTCATCGTGATGATAATACAAAAAGCGCAAATCCAGATGAAAAGAAGAAGGAGAGATACGCTGAAAAAGACTTAAGGAATGAGGATCTTATGAGGCAAATTGCGAATGCTCACAAGAAGTTTAAAGCCAACTGTACTAATCTTAATACTAATCAAGCTCCCAGTACATTAGGAGCTGCTAGTAATCTGCAAGCAGGCGACCAAGTGCTACTGCTGACATTGTTATAATTAAAGGAAGTCAGCAAACTGCTGCAGGTAAAAACAGAAATTAATAAATATAGACAATACATTCGTTATTCTCTTTTCGTTACTGCTGCTAAGACTATGTTTATCTATTTCTATTCCTTTTTCTATCGCACCCTTTTTTCCTTTTCTATAAAAATTGAATCTCTTCTTTTATCTCCTTCTCTCTCTTCTATTTATTCATTTTTATCGCCTTTCTGTCCTGTTCTTTGAGAATGTAATCTACTTCTATATCTTTGCCTATCTACTGTTTAAATAACAAAATTAATTTAGTAGTTTTATATGTACTTCAGTGTATATATATATGTAATGAAAGTAATCTGATATTTAACGCGTATAATATAGAAAAATCGCCAGCTACGAAGAAGCGCTCACTAACCACGCGTCACACAGTAGTCCAGAAATGGATTTTCGCGGCCAAATACGCCTAGAGGTCGCAATTCTTAATCATTTTTAAATTTCTTTTTCTTAAAATACTCTGCATTAAATTATTATCAAACGTAAGAGAATCGATTTTTGATTTAGTTTAAAATTCAGAAGTTATGTTAATAAAAGTAAAATAAAAAATTAAAAAGTTTTAAATAAATATTTTTAACTTATGGACAAGTACATCTAAATATTTTTTCAATTGAGGAAAAGACATGTAACTTCATTTTTGGAAAGTAAATAAATGTATTTATCAGTGCACTTTTTAATTATGATAACAGAGGACCAAAAAGTAAACTCGAGTTGAACATGTTCTATGCCTAGGGAACCTTTACGTTTTTGGAGTCGCTGATTATGATTCCGGTGTCCTTATGACCCGATAACATCAGCATCAAGATTATATCAAGGTGAAAGACCTTAATTCAAAATATTTAATTTTTTTTACCTCGGATTCCGAACAAGCGAAAAGTTTTACGTTCGAATGCGCTTTATCCTTTTTCATGAACCGACCTTTCAAGGACTGTTACACACTGGTTTGAAATCAGAAATTGATGTTCAAATAAACTTTTAGAGAGAACGGCTGCATGAAATTTCAATTTTTTTTTCTTGAAAAATTTATAAATAAATTCTTAAGAGATCTGTGAAAGTAGATTTTTGTTTTTTGTTTTATTTGTTTTTCAATGTTAATGCAAACAGCTGAAAAAATGTCAACTTTTTCGTATTCTTTTTTTATTTTCTACAAAACATTTTTTTATGGCTGCCAATACCTTGATTTTACAGAAGTAACGAAATAGAAAAAACAAAAATTTTGAAAGCGCTAATTTATTGTTATTTATACCCTATTACCCCCTAACAGGGGGTAGGAAAT
Organism: Ganaspis brasiliensis; assembly: GCA_037103525.1. Taxonomy (NCBI): domain Eukaryota; kingdom Metazoa; phylum Arthropoda; class Insecta; order Hymenoptera; family Figitidae; genus Ganaspis; species Ganaspis brasiliensis. The sequence continues at coordinate 107,584 of JAZKLR010000495.1, forward strand.
TCAAATTTTAAGAAAAGTTGAGTTTGGTGTCTATTCTCATATTATTTTGGACGCTGAAATCGAAAAAGACCCCCAAAAACAAATTTCTCCCCTTCTTCACCCCCTATTACCCTCTAAAAGAAAGATGATATTTCAAATTTCAAAAACAAATCAAATATGGTGTCTATCCCTAAGGTTTTTGGGGCGCTAAAACCGAGAAAGACCACCAAAAACATATCCCCACTCCTTCACCCCCTATTACCTCAATAGGGGGTTAGAATTTCGAATTTTACGAAAAGTTGAGTTCGGTGTCTATTCTTATGTTTTTTGGGGCGCTGAAACTGAAAAAAACACCCAAAAACTAATTTCTCTACTCCTTCACCCCCTAATACCCCTTAACAGGAGATTTATATTTTAAATTTCGAAAAAAAAATCGAATAGGGTGTCTATTCCTAAGGTTTTTGGGGCGCTAAAACCGAGAAAGACCATCAAAAACAAATCCCCTTTCACCCCCTATTACCTCTAAGAGGAGTTGGAATTTCGAATTTCAAGACAAGTAGAATTCGGTGTCTATTCCTATATTTTATGGGGCACTGCAACCGAAAAAGACTCTTGAAAACAAATTACTCCTTCCTCGTTCACCCCCTATTACCCCTGGGAGGGGATTGGAATATTAAATTTTAAAAAAAGTCGAGTTTGGTATCTATTTCAATGTTTTTTGAGGCGCGAAAACCAAAAAAGTCTTCAAAAAAATGTTCTCCCTCCTTTACCCCCTAAGAAGAGGTTGGAATTTTGAATTTCACAAATAATTAAGTTTGGTGTTTATTCCTATTTTTTTTGGGGCACTTAAACCGAAAAAACAACCAAAAACAAATTCCTCTCTTCTTTACTGTCTTTTACACTCTGGCAGGGGAATGGAAATTTTAATTTTACAAAAGTAGAGTACGGTGTCTATTTTAGTATGAAATTCGAAATTTTAACCTCTTTCCGGGGGGTAATAACGGGTGAAGGATGGCGAGAATTTGCATTTGGTTGTTTCTTTCGGTTTTAGCGTACTAGAAAGCAAAGGAATAGACACCAAACTCGGCTTTTTGTAAAATTTAATACTCGACCCCCCTCATAAGGGGTAATAGGGTGTTATGGATTATACAACTTAACTTTTATAAATTCGAAATTCCAACCACCTTTTAGGGGGTAATAGGGGGTGAAGAAGAAGGGAATTTGTATTTGGTGGTCTTTCTCGGTCTTAGCACCCTAAAAACTATACAAATAGACACCTTATTCTATTTTTTTTTTTTTTAAATTTGAAATATCAACTCCCTGTTAGAGGGTAATAGGGGATGAAATAGGGGACAAATTTGTTTTTGGGGGTCTTTTTCGGTTTCAGCGCTTCAAAAAACATAGGAATAGACACCGAACTCGACTTTTGGTAGAATTCGAAATTCTCACCCCCTCCCATGGGGTAATAGGGGGTGAAGGAAGGGGGAATTTGTTTTTGGTGGTCTTTATCGGTTTTAGAGCCCCAAAAAACTTAGGAAAAACCACTCTATTCGATTTGTTTTTGAAATTTGAAATATCAACCCTTTCTTAGGGGGTAATAGGGGGTGAAGGAGGGGAGAAATTTGTTTTTGGGGGTCTTTTTCGGTTTGAGCACCCCAAAAAATATATGAATAGACACCGAACTCAACTTTTCGTAAAATTTTAAATTCCTACCCCTTCTTAGGGGGTAATAGGAGGTAAATAACAATAAAATTAGCGTTTTCAAAATTTTTGTTTATTCTATTTCGTTACTTTTATGAAATCAAGGTATTGGCAGGTATTGAAAAAATTTTTTGTAGAAAATAAAAAAAGAATACGAAAAAGTTGACATTTTTTCAGCTGTTTGCATCAACATTGAAAAACAAATAAAACAAAAAACAAAAATCTACTTTCACAGATCTCTTAAGAATTTATTTATAAATTTTTCAAGAAAAAAAAAAATTAAAATTTCATGCAGCCGTTCTCTCTAAAAGTTTATTTGAACATCAATTTCTGATTTCAAATCACTGTGTGTTAGAGGTAGGGGAGAGTGGCTATCAATGTACCGGGTGTTTTTCAAGGTCAGAGTACTTACTGAATTTCACCAATTTCAAGCACTTCTTTGCATCAATATAAAACTACAACACTTATCTAGGTAATGCACACATATTTTACACGATTTATTTTGATTAAATAAGAAAATTTAGGATTTTTCTAAAGTAACAAGCTATTTTCATTTTCAACGACCTGGGTACACAATGAACCACCTCTATAAAAATACTAAAAATGTTCAACAATAATAATATTGCAATTTTCACTTTGTAAAAAAACTTATTTTCTATCAAATACTATAAAAAATTGTTACTTAACACTTTTTAATTGATAATGTATAACATAAATATACCTCAAATTTAAGTTACCTAGCTAAAATGGCATTTTAGTTTTGCTATGTTGAGAAAAGTACTGATAACAATAGCTGTAACATGCTGTACGCATGCCTAGTTTTATAATCAAGCATACCACTCTGGAAATCGAAAATACACTGAAATTCTAGGTGGTTTATTGTTCCCCGGTACATTGAATTAACATGACAGTTGCAACAAAAATGGTTTTTTAAAACTTAATCCAATATTTCAAAATCTTTATCTCATTGGAATATTGCAGTTAAGGCCCAAAAAAAAATAAATGGTAAGTACATTTATTTTTAAATGGCCTTATTTCAATTAAAAAACCTGTTTGTATTTTAGGTAAATTTTTTCTTCAGTACATCAAAAACAGTTTTTTCCAATTTTCTGTGTAAAGAATAAATCCACACGTCTCAAATTTATGGACGTAGTGTGTTTACGCAAACTTCATTTATATTTAAAATTAGGAGAATTTTTATTTAATTGTTTCTGGAAAAATTGAAATGGTTCATTGAAAAAACTGGTACATTGATGGCCACTCTCCCCTATGTACCGGAAGAATCGATTTTATTAAGAAAGTCATCCCGCGTAACGGACCGTTTTTTGTGTTTTTCAGGATTTTTTTCAGAATTCGCGCACCGAAATACGTAAGTCCACGCAGTTTTAAGAAGATTGATGCTCTGGTGCCTTTGGAAATTTAATTTTTACATAAATGAATATATTTTTACGCATATCTTGAGAGAGGGAACAGGTAAGATTTCATTTTAAACGGATTTTGAAGCTATAAATAAGTTCAAATCAAACCCCGTGGGTTGTTTCTGTCGGCATTTTTGTCAAACCAATCTCAGCTTCTAGAGCACCGTGTCCTAAGTTCAAAATTTTCATTAAATGACAGCTTTAACGTGTCATATTCAAGTAATGGTAAAACGTATAACAGTCTATTTTTTTAGTTTTACGGAGAATTTTATATGCTTTTATTCATCTTATTCATCAGTGGAAAGTAATTACAAGATGAGTTAAGTTCAAAAAATCAAAGAAAAACCAGTTTTTTCTATTAATTATTAACAAATTTAATAGTTAAAATTTTTTGAATTCGTTAACTGTTATAAAGATTCTTTACTGAAACCGACATACAACTTTTGTATAAAAAAAATGTTAGAAAATCTTTTTTTAAAGAAATTACATAAAATAACAAAAAAAATGAAATATCAAGATAATTGCAGTTTCTCTCCACCGGTTATTTTCATTTTTGTCTTAAAATAATCAGAAAACGTCTCCAAAGTAATTTCGAAAGAAAACGGCGATGTGCACGAACTCTTGGGTTGAACCTAATCCAAGCCCACCGTGTAGTTGGTCTATGCTGATGTTTCAATACCCTTTTGTTCTATCGCGTTTTTAGTATCTTTTTGAACACTTGGACCTATATATAAGTTTTTACCTTATTTCTACAGGTATATAGTACACAAAATTCATGTTATTAAAAATTTTGTTTTGTAATTGAAATAAATCCATACTGACCCTTTAACAATTTTTAAAATAAATTTTCTAATTTATTAAAAAACTTCTATTATTTTCCTTTATGTAAATTTGATCTTGCAATCAATTTTCCCATCCTATCTTAGCAATGGCTATTTAGAGTAATAACAGTTGGTAATTATTATTAGTATAAATAAAATTTTGCTTGCGCAACAACAATGACGGTTAGCGTGCCATTGTTACCATTTTGTTATTTATCAGTTCTTATTTAAAATAATAACAATTGGTAATTGTTATTATTATAAATTAATTTTGCTTGCACAACAACAATGACGGTTGGCGTGCCATTGTTGCCGTTTTATTATTTAACGATTGTTATTGAAAATCATAACGGTTGGTAATTGTTAACTTTAAAAGTAAAACTTGCTTCGCTCAATAACAATGACGATTGGCGCGCAATTGTTGACATTTTATTATTTATTAATTGTTATTATAATAAATAAAATTTTGCTTAGGGGTCGTCCATAAACTACGTAGTTTCATTTTTTGGAAAATGTACCCCCCCTCCCCCCGCGTAGACGCTGTTACATGTATTAGCGCCATTTTTTCTCTTATCGTAGACAATAGCTTGACCCCCCCTCCCCCTTAAAGTGCTACGTAGTTTATGAACGACCCCTTACTCAACAACAATGACGATCGATATCATTTTTAACAATTATTACTAAGAACCATAAAAATTGTCATTTTATTAAATAAAAAACAAGTTTTAGGCCATTAATTCCATTAATTTTAAAGGTAGCGATAGCTGCCGAAACGTCGTTTTTATAAAATATTGTAAATTTAAAAAAAAATGTGGAATTAATGGCCTAAAACTTGTTTTCTATTTAACATACACAAATCCACAAAAAACTGACACTTAATAATTGTCATTTTATTATTGATGACTAGTTAATATAATTATGCTGAATTTGTTATTGGGTACATCGTGTTGTTGGAAGTATGTGTATGTGTGCTATCATTTATGTGGGTGCAAGTGCAATGATACTAGCGGGATACAGGTACACCCACGGTAGAACTTCGCCCGCTTGAAAAATATTTTTTAATATATCTTTGTTTTTTTTTTGGTTGAGGGAATTGGGAGGGAATCAAATATATTTTCAAACAAGTTGTTTATTTAATTACGATTGAACCTCACAGGTAAGTTTGTTTAATCATTCATTATATCATAAATTAAGAACAGTAAGAAAATATTTATTAAAAGAAGAACACAACTTTGAGTATCATTATTTCACACTTTTATCTCTGTGAAATTAACCTTAAATTTATATTATCATCTTATACGTATTAAAACATTGAACGAGACTTGAATAGAATTGAAATTATTAAAATTTTATAAAGCTTATAATTTAAACTTTCTTTTGAATCTGTAAACCTTAAAATTCTATTCTTTTAGTGTATTTATAGGAACTAAATGAATTGGTAAAATCAAAATCGTTTTTAAGTTATTGATAGCACTCTTTTGGCGGAATCATTAACAGATTTTTTAACTGGGCAATCGTAAAATTTTGCGAAAACAGAAGAGTTTTTGGACTATCATGCATTCTTTATTTTATTAATACTTACACCCTTCCCTACTTGAAGCTCTTTTGTCGACTTGTGCCTTGTGCTAAGGGCCCTAAATTCTTCTGCAATTCCTGACTCCTTTTAGATAATCTTCAGCCATCTTTATAAGGTCTAAGCACCAACTTCGCAGTGCCGTCTGTTATATGATAAAAATCTTCTCTAACTTTTCTGGTTTTATCTTTGTAATCTGCAATTGTATTAGCGATGCAAAGAAACACAGCTCGTTTTTGAAGAAAGGGAAAAACGCCGACTGCTGCGAAGCTCATGACCTTAATGTTTTAATGCGATTTTTTATTTTAATTTCGACTCCGTTTTCTAAAAATCGGGTGTTCTTCAGACGTATCAGTACTAAGCTCTGCACTCTAAAAGCCTAGACTAAAGCCAGAGCATCGCGAGTTTAAGTGTTAATTTTCCAAGTTGTAAATTCTCTGATGGATCCCAGTTTTCCACGGTTCTTAAAACAACGTCTACATCCCATGTCGAATTGTATTTGGGTGTTACAGGCCTTAGATTAAATACCCCTTATTAAAAAAGCGTCGTAATGGTGAGTCCAGAATAGAGAAATCTACATGTAGGACCTACATGTAGGTCTGACGTCACAATGGGATTTTCAATGGGTGACGTCAGACCTGCATGTAGGTCCACATGTAGATTTCTCTATTCTGGACTCACCATAATAAAAAGCTCTTGGAAATGTCGTCTGATGTCACGAGTGCAATTGCAGTTCGCATGGAGTTTCCGCAAGCTGCCCCCTCTACGAATTTTTGGGACAAACAACTCAAGATTGACCCTTCATTCACCTGGAATGGATCGACTGCTAGTGTTTTACTTAAGCACTTCACCATTCCTTGAGAGCTGTATTGTACTGTTTGGCCGTACATTTCGTGATTGAATTGACCATTATTTCAATTGCGCTGTCCTCTAGTCCTTTTCATCTGAACAGCTTTAAAAAAAAAATCCCGCACACCAGGGAAAGGCTCCCTGTCAAAGAATGTGCTTTTTTCTGCAATGTGATAGTAATAGCTTTGTCGAAGCATTAAATTCGACGGTATCTGCGACTAAAAGCCTTTTAAATTCGTGAAACCAAGGTTGTATTGTCCATAATGAAACTACCAAGATTCCCCTTGAACCTTCATCTCTGATCTTCTTTAAAATTTTAGAAATCAATGCAAAGGGTGGAAACGCGAACCAAAATCCATCTTTCCAATTTACTGTCAGCGCGTTTATAGCAACTAGATCTGGGTCTCTTTCCCACGAGCAATATTTTGCGCATTTAGAATTAATGCGAGATGAGGAGAGATCAATAGTGGGAGAACCGAATTTCGACACGATTCTTCGGAAAGCATATTCCGCAATTTCTACGTATCTAGATTTGAAATTCTGGACTCCTCGCCTGCTAAGTTATTTTTCGAGGCTGCTTATTCTGATAATATCCATATGGGGCAAAATTCCTGAACTGTCCAGGTCAAAAAATAAAATTTATTCAAACTTTGCTAAAATGTTTCCAATGTTGGTGGAAGTGTAAATACCAAATATTTTTAAATTCCATGAAATAGTTTTTGAGTTACCCAGTTTTAAAAATTTTGAAATTTTTTAAAATGTATTTTTTTAAATTTAATATATTTCTAATTAGATTGCATAAAAGTTAACATATATATAGTGATTTTTAAAGCGTTTTTACGGGCTATTCGATGAGAATAAATGTTTTTTTGTAAAAAAAATGTGACCTTTAAATTCAAGGTCAAAGTGTTAATTTGATTGTATCTCGAAATCGGAGTTTTAAAAAAAAATTTTAACCTATCTCAATGGAAAGCTTGACTTTTTTCCTATAAGATATGTAAAAATTAGAGTGGAACTCTGAATACTTCTGTCAAAAATACATCTCAAATACCCGCGCGCGCTCGAGAAACCACTAGTTACTCGCGCGGGTCGCGTTATTCGAGCACGCGCGGGTATTTGAGATGAATTTTTTAAAAAAGTATTTAGAGTTCCACTCTAATTTTTACATATCTTATAGGAAAAAAGTCAAGCTTTCCATTGAGATAGGTTAAATTTTTTTTAAAACTCCGATTTCGAGATACGATCAAATTAACACTTTGACCTTGAATTTAAAGGTCAAATTTTTTTTTTACAAAAAAACATTTATTATCATCAAATAGCCCGTAAAAAAGCTTTAAAAATCACTATATATATGTTAACTTTTATGCAATCTAATTAGAAATATATTAAATTTAAAAAAATACATTTTAAAAAATTTCAAAATTTTAAAACTGTGTAACTCAAAAACTATTTCATGGAATTTGAAAATATTTGGTATTTACACTTCCACCAACATTGGAAACATTTTAGCAAAGTTTGAATAAATTTTATTTTTTGACCTGGACAGTTCAGGAATTTTGCTCCATATGTTCCTCTGCCTGCATTATTCCCAAATTTGTGTGGTAATTTTATTTACATTTTCGTGCTTCGTTCCTACCATCTTATGAATATAGGCTAATATCGTGATGTTATCGGTTTGAAGTAAAACCTGTTTATGAGAAATGTTCGACGCGAAGCACTTTAAACACTCTTTCCGGAGCAAGATTGGACCAGTTATACTGAGAATGTCTTCCTTGAGACAGGTCTTCCCACGAAATGTTTCTCCAGGTACATTACTCCCCACTGGACAAGTCTCCCCTGGGATATCTTTTCCCACCATAAAAAATTTGTGCAACGCAAGGACACGTCTTTCCAGGACAAGCCCCAAGGACATCTTTTCCCACCATGAAATAATTGGTGCAACGTGAGGACAAGTCTTCCCAGGGATAAGTCTCCCCAAGGAAGATGTCCTTGGAAAGATATGTCCCTGGGGAGACTAGTCCTGGGAAGACTTGTCCTCGCGTTGCACAAATTTTTCTATGGTGTAAATTGATGTCCCTGGGAAGACTTGTCTTCGCGTTGCACACATTTTTTCATGGTGGAAAAAGATGTCCTTGGGGTGATTGGTCCTGGGGAGACATCTTTCTGGGAAAACTTGTCCATGTAACTCATTACTTATTGTAAGTATTTTCGTCGTGGGAAAACTTATTGTCCCTTGGGAGACTTGTCCGATTGAAATGGTTGTCTCTAGGAGACCAAATGTGCAGCAGCTCTTTTTTTTATTGAAGTGATGGTCCTGTGGAGATATTTCGTGGGAAGACCTGTTGTCTTTAGAAAGACCTGATGTCTTTAGAAAGACATTCTCAGTGTGACTAGTCCCAACCCCGCTCCGAAACTTAGGAACAGCTGTCAATTAAACTCTAGTAAAAAAATGGAATAACTTCTGATTGTGATAATGTATTGAGTTTCTAAAATTAAATGAAATTTAAAAAAAAACTATTTTTCTGTAAATAACAAAATTAACACTTGTTGCGTTCTTTAAACATCGGATTAGTATGCAGCACATTAAAATATATTAAAAATAAATAGTGGAATCGCTGTGAAACAAAAATTTTTGTTTTTTGATATTTTTGAATTGGAAATCTGTGTTTTGAAATTTAAAAACCGTTTTTTGCAATTTAAAAGGATTCCAAGGAAATATTTTTTTCAGTGTAATTAAGTGCAAAAGTATCGTCAAAGGTATTAATTTTTCTAAAATATTTGTTGATTCAACAGAGATTACAAAAGTTTCCTTCTTGGATATAAAAGGTTACATTTTCAGGATTATTTGCTACTGTGAACCAATTCACCAACCCGCTGGCGCTCGTAAGTTATTCTCTTTTATTGATACAATTTTGTTAATTTAAAGAATACGTTAAAAATACTTACAACTGATTTTAAGCGCATTTTTCCCTGCATTTTTTGCTACAAAAAAATCGTCTATCTTCAACGGTTCAAAGGATATAGCCATTTTAAAAAATGTAAACGAATTTTCTGTTGTTTATACTAATGATTATTAGACCCTTTTTTATTTTTATTAATGACGATACAGAGATCTTTCTTGCTAAAAAATTGCTTTTCTTCACACATGCACGAATACCATGTTATCCCTTGAAGTCAGATTGAACGAAGCTGATTTCATCTGAATGGTCAAAAATAATTTCATGTTGACTCTAGAAACTCATTTTAGCCCGCTTAGAAGATATGAGCTCCTTTTAACCCTTCTTTTCGCGCCTAACATGCGTCTTGTTCGTGCATTAGGAATGAAAAGCATCGTAAGCAATACTCGTTGACATTTGTTCAGTCAGTTCCTCAATTGAACTTCGGCATCTATCGGATTTCGTCAGCACAATCGGTGCCGCATCCACCGCTACTTCCCTCAGCACAGTCGAGCAACTGCCCTGGCAAATAAGCGTCACCGATTGCGGACTAAAAGGGTGCCGATAAAGTCCGCATTTGGTACCGAATCGGTCCTTACGTTAGAAATTAAAATTCATATGTTCCAATTAACTTGTACAGTATTTATTTAATGGAATTAGTTAATTCTATAATCATTTTAATAAGTATTATTTTTTATTAAGGAAAGAAAAAGTAAAAGATATAGAATTCAAATTTTACATTTTTTTTACTTTTTCTTTCCTTAATAAAAAACAATACTTATTAAATCAAAGAACTATTCAAAGGAAATATGAATATTCGAGTACACGGTGCTCTTGAAGCTAAAATAGGTCTTACAAAAATGATGATGAAAACGGCTTCTTTACCAAGTTTTGTACTTATTTGTAGGTTAAGAATCCGTTTTGACCGAAATCGTACCTGTTCCCGTTTTCGAGAAATTTGAAATTTGGTATTATTTAATAGATTTTTAAGATTTTATAGATATTTTGTTTTTTGATTTGCTTTATTTATGATTTATTTTGAATAAAATATAATCTTTAGTTGAAACCCACAATAAAAATTAATATTATTTTTAGTTAAAAATCTGCTCTTAAATGAAATCTTATCTGTTCCAGTTTTTTAAAAATCCTTAGAGAACTTTGTTTCATGAACAGTATTTTATTTCATGAAATTGTAGGGCCTCGTATGTTAAACTGGAAATGAAAAAATCAAAGATATTATTATTTTATAGACATCAATCTAAGTCTGCGATACCAATAAAATTCACTGTTTTAAACAACAACAACAAAATAGCGAACTAATAAAAAAAAGTTTTGGAGATCCGTCTTTTTTCATCATAAAATCTCTCAATCGATTAAATAGTTTTTCCTGGGGATGTAAAATTTTGATGTTTTAATTGACGTCTTAAACTATAAAAATTTTTTTTTTAAATAATGTACGTTAATTTTTTAATAAGCTGTCAGCGCGTCAAAACACGTCCATACATGCCACGGCGCGCTCTCTTCTTTTCGCGACAAAATTAAAAGTATTGCGAATTTTGGTTTGGGATTTTGAGGACATATTTTGATGAAGTTTTTCTTTAAGAAAATGTAATAAAAAAGAATCGATTTTTTGACTCCCACACACTGGACAGTTACCTTAACTAATACTAACATTAATTTTTAATGTTAGATGCAGTTTAAGATTATATTTTATTCAAAATAAAAAAATAAATAAAATTAAAACAAAATATCTTTAAAATCTTAAAAATCTATTAAATAATACGAAATTTCAAATTTCTCGAAAACAGGAACAGGTACGATTTTGGTCAAAACGGATTTTTAACCTACAAATAAGTACAAAACTTGGTAAAGAAGCCGTTTTTATCATCATTTTTGTAAGACCTATCTTAGCTTCAAGAGCACCGTGAGTAAACTTCACAATTTTTTATGACAAATTCTTTGAAACAGGATGCTCTTTTACGTGAAATTAGGTAAATAAATAGATCTTCAATTGTTCTTAAAAAATTTAATCACAGCTTTTTATTAATACGAAAATACTTTATAAGTTCTACTAGTAAATAATAAAAAGTTTAAGAAGTTCTACAAGTAATAGGTAAATTGCCATCTTTGGTAGAATACTTTGGAAGGAACATTTTCAATTATAAAAAATACTGAAAATTTTTTGTCACAAATCTAATATTCGTTATTAGATATTTCAGGATTATCTTCAGCAATTCACGGGGGCACTAACCACTCTGAAATATTGTCAATATTAGCAAAACAATCGTCATTTTGCACCGTTGTGGAATCTATTAAATTGTTTTCCACTGTGTCTACCTCTAAGCAGGACATGTCAAGAAGTTCCACTTCCTCAGCTTCAACCAAAATATTGTTTTTAATGGAGACATTTTGCGAATCACGCATAATTGTCCACGTGGACATTTGACGAAACCCCCCCTCCCCCCATCGTGGACAATCGTGGACATTTGGCGAACCCCCCCTCCCCCCCTAAGCTGTCCACGTGATATATGAACGGCCCCTTATAGAATTAACTAATTTCATTAAATAAATACTGTTCAAGTTAATTGGAACATATGAATTTTAATTTCTAACGTCAGGACCGATTCGGTACCAAATGCGGACTTTATCGGCACCTTTTTAGTCCGCAATCGGTGACGCTTATTTGCCAGGGATGATATGACAAGCTTTCAACCCTTGTAGCTTAATATACTATTCTGTTGAATAGTAGCCCTTAGCAGCCTTTGAAAATAATAAAAAGTTTTTCTATAATTAAGCTTTTCTATAACTTAGTTTGGCATTTTATTTAATTTCCCAAATAGATTTATTTCCATTAATTATACAGTAGAGAAAGTAACTTGCAATATCAGAATTTACATAATGTAAATTCTGCTAATAGTAGTAGGTAATTTATCCAAGTGTAACTAATTTACAGCAATAGTAAGAACTACATTCTTTTTCGCTAGGTGGTAGTCTTCGTTTTCTCTGACATAATAATCTGCAATACCCTACTCCATCGTTACATTTTTTACCAGTAGACGGCATAACTGAAAATACAAAAAACAATATATTATGTAGGTACATATAATATGTGATGATTTCTGGTGTAACTCTATTTAAACAAGATAATTAAATAAATAATAGAATAATTATATTTAATTTCTATATATGCTAAGGGAGGAATTAGGAAGAGAACGAATAATGGTCAGACAGAGAAAGAGAGCATGGATGATGGAAAAGAGATTAAGACAAGGAAAGGGAAGCAGGATTGCCCAATTATGCTTGAATCAGATTGAGGACAGAGCCAAGAGGGGGGACACAGGTATGTCGGAATGGGAAAAGGAAAGGAGGGCTGTGCGGAAAGAAGGGCGGAAAGGAAGGGTCGAAGTAGGAAGGTGGGAGGATATAGAAGAGGAATTAAAAAAGAAGGATAAGGTAGAGAGGTGGGAAAAAAAGAGGAGTCGAAGTACAACAGGTGGTATAAAATGGTGAAAAACGAAAGTGCACCTGAATACTTCGGGAGAATGAAAAAGGAGTGCAAGTGGAATAGAGTGTTGAGATTCAGAATGGGAGAAGGGATGAATGCGTGTAAATATTGGAAGGATGAGGATGAGAGAAAATGCAGAGTGTGCATGTATGAAGAGGAGGACTGGGGGCATGTGTTGGATGTGTGTATGGTAGGTGAAAATGTGGAAAGAAGTTTGGGAGAGAGAGTGTTAGAGATTTTGCATGAAAGTGGAAAAGGAGAGAAATGGATGAGAGAATTAGATAATAAGAGAGAGAAAATGGAATAATGAAAAGGCCAAAAATATTTTGAAATATCTTGAAACAATTGGAAACTAAAGAATCGTGTTGAAAAGAAAAATGTATATAAAGGTAATAGGAAACGGAAGCCCTGGCACAGCAAAGAGCATTTTAGAGAGTTTAGGAATACTATAAGCGTTAGTGAATAAGAGAACGTTAGTTTAAGTGTAATTTAGGTTAAGATAGAATACGTTTGTAAAAAATATGTAAAGGGAGCGGAGGCCCTCGAACCCGTAAGGGAGAGTAAATAAAGTATATGGACCAGATCGCAAAAAAGGAAACCACGGAAAAAAAATTTTACTTTCAAATCCCATGGGTTCTTGATTATTTGCAGGCTATATACATCTCAAAGTATTAAATGAAATAAATATCAACGCGAAATCAGTTGTCTGTTCAAAACAGAGATGCCAAGGACCGTCACCAAACGCATCTGCGCATGTCTGTGGAAAATCGTTTGATTGGTCGAAGGAAGCGGGAAGATTTAAAACACATTTAATAAAGCTATTTTAAATCGTCCCGCTTCCTTCGACCAATCCAACGATTTTCCACAGACATGCGCAGATGCGTTTGGTGACGGTCGTTGGCATCTCTGGTTCAAAAACTCAGGACTGTTTCTTTGTAGTATCGAGATTAATAAAATTGAACAAAAACGTAGCACGAAACAAAAAGTTGCATTTTATTGAATAAATGTTACTTTTTACGTACTATCCGTTATTTTCGGATAGAGTTAGGTTAACTGAAAGTAACTAAATTAAATACTTAAAAGAAAAAAAATTTTATAACATTTGTAATGCAAAAGAATTCGACCGCTTTTTTTAATGTAACGTAACAGTCCAAAATCCCAAAAAGTTTTTTTACGCAAAATCTATCACGTCAACTAAATACAATGAAAATTTTTTTCGAGCATTTTTATGTTATTTTCTAAATAAAATATAAAATCAGCAACATATTCAATTCTTTCTGTTTTCAGAGCCAAGATCAATTTGTAACGTAACAGTCTTTTTTTACCCATATCACAACATCCCGAACAAAGTATCTTGATCTGTGAATAAAAACCATATATTGCTATGTATTTTGATACACTGAATCTGAAATTGACACAAATTGATTGAACATTAAAAATGTACATACATTAAGGGCATGTGATAGATTATGACGTCACTGGTATAGGCAAACTTTGTCTGTAACTCTTCTCTTAAAATATTGAATATTTTGTCACGAAACTTGGTGCTTTTACTTAAAACATCTTTAGGAAGGTCTCTCTGACCCGAATTTGCTCGAATTTTGGCCCAAAATTAATTTTGGACAATTTAAAAAAAATTGCATTTTTTCAAAACTAATTTTGATTCAGAAAGATCATCCTAATAATATTTTAGGTAATTCTACCAAGTTTCATGACAAAATGTTCAATATTTTGGCAGAAAAGTTACAGAAAAATTTTGCCTAAACCAGTGACGTCATAATCCATCACATCCCCTTAATACATTATATTTAAAAAAAGCGACGCGAAAATAGCGCAAATTGTACAAAAAATAGAAAATGTCATCCATGTTGGATCAAACTTTATCTTATTGATTAAAATTAATAAAACCAGTATGTGGGGATTTTTGGGGTCGGTGATAATGAATTCGCTCATAATTTTTCAAGATTCAAAAAAGCTGATGTATAATGGCGGACAAAAAAGCATAATTTTCTACAAACTTAATGAAACACAGTATTTATGGGTTTTTGGGATCGCTGATAACGAATTTATTCATGATTTTTCAAATTTTTAAATGACAAATGCAAAATGTCAGACAAAAATTTTAAATTATTGATTAAATTAATGAAACTCATTATACATTCTTATCATACTATTAAGGGTCAGGAATTATTCATAATCTTGAAAACGTTGAACCTAGATTCAAAACGTACATCCAAATTTGAGTATTATTATCATTTTTAAAAATTTTAATTTTTTTCAGACATTTTGATTTTTCCATTATCAACTTTAAAAAGTCATGAATAGATTTGTTATCAGCGACCCTATAAACCCCCATACAGTGAGTTTAATTAAGCATTTCTTAAAAAAAAATTTTTTTTGTCTGCTATATTAGCGATTTAAAATTGTTTTTTGAAGGTTCTAACTCACAAGTAACACTAGGGAAGTGCCATACGCCGATTTCTCTGTAACTTGGTGTATAAGCAGTTTTTTATATACTATTTGACCCGTATATTTTTGTTTTTCCCCAAAAGCTGTTTTAAGGGTGTAACTCACCCTTACAAATTTGTTGTGATGTGTGTTTTCATTGTGAGAAAACTATTTAACACACAAATAACAAAGTTTTCAGGGAGAGTTACATTCTTAAAACAGCTTTTGGGGAAAAACAAAAATATACGGGTCAAATAGTATTTAAAAAACTGCTTATACACCAAGTTACAGAGAAATCGGCGTATGGCACTTCCCTAGTGTTACTTGTCAGACCCGTCTGACCAATTCTGATCTCGAATTCGGATTTAGCTCTTCAAAATTCGTAGGAATATATATAGGTCTTGTTCCCAGATCAAGATATTTTTTTTGTGTGGCTGTGTATTCAGAGTGTTGTTGCTTACTTGAAAGTTTATATATTCTATTGTAATGTTTTAATTGTTTAGTCGTAAGACAACCGAATTAATGTTCATAATGTAAAATAAAACCATGGTAGCCATTTTTAATACCTAATTTCACTTTTTACATGAACATAAATCGCACAGGTAACGTAACAGTCTTTTCGTGTAACGTAACAGTCCAAACATTTTTGTTTCTAAAAAATTA
The DNA here is from genome assembly GCA_037103525.1 of Ganaspis brasiliensis. NCBI lineage: Eukaryota > Metazoa > Arthropoda > Insecta > Hymenoptera > Figitidae > Ganaspis > Ganaspis brasiliensis. The sequence continues at coordinate 123,477 of JAZKLR010000495.1, forward strand.
AAAAAATTTTTTTTTAGTGTTATGGACATTTATTTTATTACTTGCATTCAAAAGCTACAAAATTATCTACTACACGTTCAAAATAGTTCACTAGAAGAGCAGGCTTTTTCAACAATGTAGGACAACTCTAAAGCTTACTTCCAAAACTATGTAACGTAACAGTCCGTACTAAAACATTCATAACTCTTAAATAACAAAACATACGGAAATGTTTATATTAGTAAAAAATGTTATTAGAGAAGCATACTTTTAGATGCATGCATAAAAGATATTAAAACAATTAAATGTCGTGTGGCTTTGGAAACTTTTTGTTGAAATGTGCGTACAAATGTAACGTAACAGTCCGCGATCTGGTCCATATATTTATTTAATTTCTAAATTAAGGTTACTCTGACGTTGCCTTAAATAAACTTTATTTTAAATATTTGTTGGGCGCCGTTAACTATAAATTAACTAAATTAACATTATTTATTAAGAAATAAGAAAAAAAATTAATTAAGTAACGTAGTTTTCACCTGGCTATTTAAACGAATCGGTAGAGAGGGCGGTTCGTGAGAGTAAAACTATTTTAATTTAGAATAAAAGGATCCAGATTTTTAAAATAAATTTTAATTTAATAAAAACACTAAGATTTGACAAAAAGATTTTACAAGGTAATAATTCACAATTCTAAAGATAATTTTTAATTAAACAACATTACATTTTATTATAAAACAATTTTAATAACGCTTCATATTGAATTATTAATTACAATAAAATTCAAAAGTAAAGGGGAAGAATTACAATTTAATAGAAATAAGTATGACTTTTCGTCACGATATTCCCTTTTTGGTCTAGAAATTAAATTAACATGAATCGGGTATGGGTCAGAATTAAAGTTTAATTTTCAAAAATAATTTGTTCAGAGAAAGAGCAAATTTAATTATAATTTAATAACTTAATTGAGAAAGAGTCAAAATGAAATCACATTTACTTAATTTATTCAGAAAAAGGAGTTAAAATAAGATACATTTTAAAATTCAATCGGGAAAAGGGTCAAAATAAATTATACGTGTCAAATATTAAAGAATAAATTGAAATCTAAAATAAATTAAATTCAGTATTGACAATTAAATCTCAATAAAGAAAATTTGGAAAATCAAATCTTACTAAGGAAGACGGTTATAAAATGTCTTCCTTGACAACAGACCAAAAAGTCAAAATTATTAATTTTTGTTGATACTGAATTTTTACAACATTAATTCGCTTACCAAATCAAAAGTATCTCGTAATACAGCTACATCTAATAGATAATCCAAAAATAAGAAAAGGCACAACACAATAAATTAAATAAAATTTAATTGAATTTAAATAAACTAAATGTCCAATAGGTGTTTTCACTTCGGAGCTTGCCGACGAAAAGTGAAGGATCTTGATTTCTTGTTATTTTGATTCCCATGGTTTCTGCGCTTTTCATATGTTTTAAACATCAACAAACTTAGTTCAGCGGCACGACGTTGCTGTTTTATTTCAATAATGCAAAATTCAGGTTGAAAGTTTAAATATTCCAATAGCACAAACTTCAGATGGATAATAACAAATCCTCCATTGTCTTCTAATACTGAATAATAGTCCAAATTCACCACAATATATTAAATAGACTAAATCCAAAAACTTGAATGAAATTAATTGACGATAGTTCGTATGGCGATTTCAATGGGCTGTTGGCATAGGAGCTTCTAATAAAAATACGGAAGGCTAGTCGAATTCTTCCAAGAATATTAAAAAAAAAACTATTTGGCATACAGAAAGGTTAGAACGCAGCAATCTGATCCAAATTAAATTTTTAACAATCAACAAAATAATATTCTTGGGCCAGGAATTTGGAGACCTTTGAAGATGATTGATAAACTGAGATGAATTAGGCGGCAAAATTCAAAATTTCAAAATTCTTTAAAGTCCAAATAAACATTTTCACTCTTCAATCCATGAAAGGCGTCCCAATCATTTCTTGAAATTTAAAATAATCAATCATGAAGACTCAGGAAACCGGAACGAGAATTTACATAAATAGAAATACAATAAAATTAATAATTAATTCTAGGATCTTAAAATTACCCAATCGCGGAATATCGCTGCAACCTCCGAAAAATATTATTAATTCAAATTTAAACAAGTTTTAATTAATAAAAAAATAAAAATGTGACTTGTAAAATTGATAAAATTTTACAGCGTCACACTGGTGAAAGAGACCTAGTGCAACAATAACTTTAGACTCACTTTTCGTGCACTGCGCAACGGAATACTGAGCCTTATGTTTTTGTTGCGATAGGTTCCTTTCACCAAAAATCGTCACATATAATGTTTTCAATAAGTGCAATAAGGGGGAAAGTAAGTGATTTCACAAGTGCAAAGTAGTGACGATAGGCACTAATCAACATTCGCAGAGTCACGTAAAGTAGACAAAGCTTTGAACAATATTGATCATGTTAATATCGACTCAACAATTTATCACATTTTTTCTGTAAATAAATTTTCTCCCTCTAATGACATAACCAGTTCTTTCGGTGCGTGTGTTAAAAAAAGAAAATTTTTAAAAAATAAAATACTAATGCCCTTTTCTGATATCAATAATTAGAATTTATTGCATAAATCAATGGTCATATAAAAATGGTGCGAAGAAAAACGGTTTTTTTTAATTTTTCAGAGGCCTGCATTTGTTTTTTTTTTTAAATTGAATGCATGTAATGAAATTGTTTAAAAACTGTGGTAAATAAATAATTGTACAAAAAAAAAAAATTTTTTTCTGGAGACGCATGAATATTCCCTAAAACCCATTTGGCACAAATTCTATTTGGCCTAAAGCCAGTTGGCATAAAAACGAATTGGCCTAAAACCCAATTGGCTTAAACCGATTTGGCCAATAACGCATTTAGCATAACTTCCATTTACCCTAAAACCATTTGGTCTTAAACCCATTTAGCCTAAAAACCATTTGGCCTAAAAGCTATTTGGTCTTATACCATTTTGCATAAATGTCATTTGACATAAATGTGACATTATATAGACCAAATGGTATTTGTTAGAAATATGTATGATGGTATTTCACAAAATATTCACCGAAAAAAATGAATAGGCGATTTGACTATGCTCCTATTTACGAGAGGAGCCCACTAGGAATTCAGAGTCACATTAACTAGGATCCTGGATATCTTAACCAGGATTCCTAGTTAAAGTAATTCTGAATTCCTATTGGGCTCTTCTCGTAACTAGGAGCATAGTCAAATCGCCTATTCATTTTTTTCGGTGTGATAGTGATTTTATAGTTTCCAAAGAATAGTTTATTGTTATTCCAAATTTTGAATATGTCACATTTGTTCACCCGTTATAAACACAAATTGAACAACCAATTAAGAAACTGTCAAAAAATGCACGGGAAAACACGCCCGATGTGGACCTCTATAGTGGCCACGGAGCTGAACTTGGCTGAACTGCATCATCGAATTAGGCCTAGTTGACTGACCAACAAGGAGGGAGAGCTGGGATGGCCACCAACCATTCGAGCTTCAGTCTGTAGAGAGAGAAAGGAGAGCAGGCATGGCCAGAGAACAGGGGAAAAACCATCTTAATAAGAACTTTAAACTTAATTAAAGATTTTATGACGAGTAAGCGTTGCTTCACAATTCTTACAGAAAGACATAAACATAAATAAAATCTTGCAAGAGGTTTTCCTTGTAACTTTAAACATATAAAACATTCTCCCCCCGTTTCGTTAAAGTGATTTAACGAAAATATCACAAAAGAAAGAAGATGAATTGTTAGTGCTCTGCTGCGACCATGCCTGTCTGTTGCAAGGTAGACATGTGATTAATAAACTTTATAATCCAAAAGGAGATTTCAAACCGTCACTGAAACTTAAGTACGCTATGAGATAACAAGAGTGATAAGAGTTAGAACAAATATACTTCGTTTCATTGAAAGTCACCCTAGGAACCCAAGAAAAAAAGCATGGTTCGATGGCAACAAAGCAAATTCGTGAGACCGAATTCGCTGAGATATAACTCGGAAAGACTGTTTGAGCACCCAGTCTACAAGCACGGCCGGATGACTTAGCTACAGGCGAACACAGATGATAGACGCGCATCAGCAAGGTGACGAACTGTTTGGGCACCTAGAAAGCGCTACCAGGCTATGCGGAATGCAAGCCATCGAAGACACAATAAAATGGTTCAGCGGAGTCGGTATTCGACCGTTCTCGTGTGTTGTTCGATAGCCCGTTTTTGTGAGATTTTCTCACACCACGTGTTTCACAAATTCTGCGGACTCTAACGATGAATTGAACTATTAGACTCTTTGTTAAATGGTGCGGTTGGACTTGTGCTCGTGCGAAAAGTGACACGGTGGCGAAACATCTTTTCCCCTTAAATCCATATCATCATCTACATCATTCATCAGTGCCCTGGACTTTTGCTCTGTGCTCGTCGCAAATTCCATCATATCATGGAGCCGGTCCAGTTTTCTGCTTTGCAATCACCATCGGGGAAAGTCGCCTCGCTGCCAAGTCAAATTTTATAATTTTATATTGGAGTTTCTGCTGACAAAGTATCTCGAACTGGAATTTTATCAATTGCTGTCTTCCAAGGTCGTACACGCATCAACTTGGTATTGTCTCTCCTATGTTTACCTTTGTCAAGGCCACTCTATTCCTTACAAGTTCCTTTTAAACTCACTTATTATCTTACCTTGAATAGTAATTTCTGTTTACATGGCCAACTAAACTTAACTCAAGTACAAACTTATAACCAGAGCCGATTTTTGTTTTTTTTTATCCTAGGACATTGTTGTCGGTTTTATAATAATTTAGTAATCTTAGTTTTGTTTATTTTTTGTTTTGTTAATTTGTGATAATTAGGTTGGCTCTCGATTGCTGGGATCCCAAATGCAGCTGTGCTAATGGTTCTCTTACAGGGTAATTGTTTATGTTAATGATCAGTGTTTGAACTTATGACTGATCACCTTTGGTGATTAGTTATCGGTGATATTGCTGACATTGCATCGCAATACCATGCTCTATTGGATACTACGGCTGGATTTCTGCTGCCGGCTTGCTCGGGGTTACCCTTTTTGTCTATTTTGTTAATTTTTATGTTGAGATATTTCTCTTTATTTATTTTGTATTATTTTTACTGTTGATACACTTTCATTTTGGCTTTGTTTTGCAAGTGGTAGGGTTCATGTTTCATCCGTTCCCGCCAGTCCCCTACCCGAGACTCTTATACCTACATTGGACTTGTTGTCTCACGGATATTGTGGACTGACTTGGACATTCATACCAGCCAATGACAACAGGGTTGTTTATGCATCTTACCAGAACATACAAAGCTTACCGCAACTTACTTAACTTGAGAAAATCTCAATAGCTTTTTTTTCTTCTTCGTTTTTGCTAGTTCTGACAGTCGGTTAAGACATAAGTCATTTAAGAAGAAGAAGAAGAAGAAGAAGAAGAAGAAGAAAATGGTTCAGCGTTACAGAGCTGGGCAGTGCTGAAGGACCATAAGGACCATAAGGCTTTTATACAGCTCGGCATCGATGAAGTAGCCGCAGAGGCAGTTTGAGTGCAGCGTAGCACCATTACAGAAATAGACCAGCTTAAGGCAGCACGATAGCGCTGCAGGATGAAATTGCTTAAAGGCAGCGTAGAAACGCTACACGACAAAGCAGGTTTCAGGAAGCATGGCGCAGTTGCAGGACGCAGCTCAGGGGCAACATAAACATTATTTCAACCAATAAATTAGATGAATAAAAAATAATGGAAATTTCTACTCATGCTGAATCAATTTTTGTAAAATAACACTTGCAAAAGAAAAATTAGAGCTAATGGATAAACAATGGAATAAAAATTGGACTAGACATTATTTCCAGTAAATTAAAATTATGACAATTGCTTGTTCGGTGCAATAAGTGCATTATGTCAAATGAGATGTGTGGAAAATTTATGCGCCCCGACAAGAAATGTTTTTTATGTAGAAAAAATTTGTATACAACTTGTTAGAAGAAATGAATGTGCGTAAACAGGAAAATTTAAAAATTAACATGTTTTTCGACTTTCAGCGATGGTCGTAAACGAAAAAATAATATTTATACAAGCAGTGCATAATCATCAAGAAATATTGCCGTTTTTCAAACTCTATCACAGTTTCATTTGTTACATTTACCATTCTTAATATTTTTCGAAATAACTGAGAAACGAACCGAACAACAGGTTTTTTTGTCAATATCTCAAAAACGTTTCTTTGGAAAACTTTTTGGTGGTCATTTTCGTTTTCAGAGACCCCAAATTAGCCTAAAAAACACATTTCCAAAATAGTACCAAACATGAAGGAAAAATTTTTATACTAGTGTCATCAGTTGATATCACGTTCGCTTTTATTTACCTTTAATCTTTACATAAAAGTATATCACTGTACCAAATTTCAATATCTTAGGTCAAATAGTTTTTTTCTTTCTCTTCTTAATATTTAGAGGTCGCTCGAAACACTCATAGTTTTCCATGCACATTGCATGGAAAAAAACTTGTTTGTTAAATTGATGTAAAATCCATGAAAATTTATATTTGTTGATATAAAAAATAAAATAAAATCCTGTTTCTCTTCAGGATAGTTCAAAGAAAAAGTTCCAATAATTTATTTAACAATTTTTTATTATTAACTATTTTTTAATGAACCCTAAAAACCTCCAAAAAATGAAAAAAAAAAACATGAAAGATCGTTAAAAAATATTTAGTACCACTTTTCAGAATATTTTCCACTAAAATTACATTTAATTACATGCAAATTAATTACTAACAATTTGTGCATGTATTTCTTAATTTGGTCAAACAAATTAATATTGTTTATTACTTTATTTGCAACTTTTCATCTAATAGAGCTAGAGGGTTGTAACTTTTTCTTAATTTTGCAACTTTTCATGCCTAGTAAAGACCAATATTAGAAAAAAAAACTAAAATATACAATTATAAAAATTGTTTAAACAAATTAATGTTGTTTTTTTGCAACTTTTCATCTAATAGAGCTAGAGAGTTGTAAGATGTAGATCTTTGCTAGATTTGCTAAATTTTCTAAGATAATTCTGAGATAATTGGACCAAATCGGTTGAAAACTGTACGAGTAATTGGTGGGGACAGTTCGAAAAATGTAGTTTTGAGATAATCGCTTTTAAACTTAAATTTTAGCTAAATTATATATAATATACATAACTATATAATATTATATATATATAATTATATATAATAAAGTTGATTTTAAACAATTTTAATTGTTTAAATAATCAATTAGATTGAATCGATTAAATTGTTTTCACTTTGCTATTTAAAAAGTTGTACGCTTTTAAGATATTTAATTAAAAGAGAAAATATGAAAAAAATTGTTTGAACAAATTAGACAATTAAAAATTAATTTAAAGATGTACAGGGGCGTTGCGGCGCACTCAGTATGGAAGGTATGGAGTACTCCATACATAAAATTTAACCTATCTTATGGAATTTCATACATGGAAATTTGAAGGTGTTATTTCAGAAAATGAAAAAAAAAACTTTTGTATACAAAATTGGTCAGTGAAACTAAAATCGATTAATTTTATCCTCATTTCCAAAGAAAAAGTAAAAAACAGTCGATTTTCCAATTTTAGTTAAAATTGATTTACGAAGTTCGACCACCAACTGGGGTCGCTTATAAAAACTCGATTTTACTATATATCTCTATCTTTTTTATTTGTCTGATTTGGTCTATTTAGTTTTTTAATTTTTTTTATATCTCGAAAAGAATACAATAAAAATTTGTAATATAATAAGTTCTGGCTCCCCCCCTTTTACTCCCTTACTCTTTCCCTTAACCCCTGCCCATCCCTCTATACGAAAAATGTCCTTAAATGAAAAATTTTGGTTGCGCCGCCCCTGAAAATGTAGCTAGTGCTGTATTTTGTTAAGTAAACAAATTTATAAAAAAAGCGACGTAAGAAAATAATATTTTAGACCTATTTACTTATAAATGCTGAATTTACGTTTATGGGTGGTTTTCTAAGGCACTCCTACAGAGGAAAAATATGGGTACATTTTTTTTATTTGTAGTCGATTTCCGAGTGCCTTTAAATAATATTCGAATTTTTTATTTTTTTAACCACCCTATTGTCTAATCTACTATACCTATATACTAACACATTTCATAAATAGCAAGCTCATATAAAAAAAAACTTCGAACATTTGGACATTCAGTTATTTTGAGATTCAACAAAGTGGATGTTTGACAATTTGGAGATTCGACAATTTGGAGAATCGGGCCCTTACAAAAAAGTACACGGAAAAAAATGAATTGTCTGCAGTCGGTAAATAATGTTTGCTGTTGAATGTAACAAAATTAGTCACCACAGCAAATTATTTGCTGTGACAATGAACAAAGTTTACTGCGATAAGCAATATTAGAAGAAAAATTTTAAATTTACTCTCACAACAAACTTTTTTACTCTCACAGCAAATTTGTTCGCTATCCCTATATTTGCAAACTTATTTTGACGTGGCAGCGAATACTTTACTGCCACAGTAAACTTCTTCTATGCGTGTAGTACTGGATTCAGTACTGGGAAATCAGTACTTCTTTCGCGCAATATAATTTTGTAAGCACAATAACAAATTTTTTTTTAAATTTCATTGGAACTGTGATTTTGCGTTCAATCTATTCCTCTTTATTTAATTTACAACAAAAAACTACTGCGCAGCCGTAGGACCCATAGAAACTTAGTGCGCAACGCGAACAAATTTTCAACAGTGCATGGCGAAAAAAGTACTGGTTTTCCAATACTGAACCCAGTACTAAACTCAGTACTGAATCCAGTACTTCTGTTTTGTAAGGGGCCATTTGAATATTCGATCATTTGGAAATCCGACAAAATGAATATTCGAGTATTTAAAGATTCGACCATTTGGAGATTCGACCTTTTGGATTTTTGGGGAATTCCATGTCAGGCACGTAGCGAGTGGGGGAGCCCAGGGGGCCAAGGCCCCCCCCAAAATTTTTTTTACTCGTTGAAAAAAAAAATTTTTTTTTGCGAAAAATTTTTTTGCTATGGGCGCTACAGGTATAGAATTTTAGGCCCCCCCCCCGAAAAAAATTTCTGTCTACGGGCCTGTTTCATGTACCCGGTCAAAGTAAATCGAAGAGGTTTATTGTTAATGTTCTTAAATTGAGTAATGTACGCTATTCAATTTCATATCCTTTTTTCTGTTAAAGTATTCCTTTTTACTATTAGTTTTTCATGACTTTCGTAATTCTTTTAATATTTTGGAATAAGTATTAACTTACTTGCAAAAACAATTTCGACAAAAGTTAAAATTGTTAACAGAAGAATAAAATTTCTGCAAAGAGATGGCATTTTAAGAGCGTTAAAATGAAACTATTGTAAGAACGAAGTTGCCTTTGTTGAATTTTTGTTAAGTTAATTAAAATATACTAGTTAGCTTTATATAGTCACTGGGCATGTAATAAATATATTCTTTGTCTACATTACTTTTCAAAGAGCTTGTTAAATTATTACAAGGCAAAAGCCTGATAACCGCAGAGAAATACTTATATGTTTTTGTTAGCCTTAGTATTTTACAATATTCTTGAAAAGTTAAAAAACTTTTAACTTGTTATTTTATATAAAAAAAAATGGTACTAAGAACGATAAATAAAACTTTAATATTTTTTACGTAGTTTAATTTAAATCCTTTTTTTAAAATTAGAACGAACTTTGGACAGAAAAGTACTATGATAAATGTCGAGATTCGTATTATTTGATGTTCTTAGATATCTGATAATAACTGATTCTGTTTAAATGTCCTGATAATAATGCTTTATTAATTAATAAAAAATGAAAAATATTAAAAGATATAATCTTATTTTCACCTCAATAAGCAAACCTCGTAACTCTGCTTTGGTCGTGTAAAAAGAAAAAAAATGGAATTTTTTTTTATCCTAGACATAAACATGGTGCTTTTAGATACCTAAAGACAGGGTCTAAAACCATTCATTTTTTCGTCGACTGTATGAAATTGCGTCCATTTTAACTCTTGGAGAAAAAATAGATGCACGACGTATGTATTTTTTTATCTTGGGTAAAAATGGATTTCTTTTTTATATAGTCAAAACTAAACTAAACCTAAACTTTTTAGGGTTTCGTGGTTCGGGACCGAAACCCTTATAGTGAGACTTTGTCGTCCGTCCGTCCGTCCGTCGTTCACAGCCAATAGCAGTCAATTTTAGGTTGTGCGCGAGAGAGAGGGTGATAGTGAGAGACAGAGACGGAAACACACGAACCAATAGCTGTCAATTTTAGGTTGTGCGCGAGAGAGAGGGTGATAGTGAGAGACAGAGACGGAAACACACGAACCAATAGCTGTCAATTTTAGGTTGTGTGCGAGAGAGAGGGTGATAGTGAGAGACAGAGACGGAAACACACGAACCAATAGGTGTCAATTTTAGGTTGTGTGCGAGAGAGAGGGTGATAGTGAGAGACAGAGACGGAAACACACGAACCAATAGCTGTCAATTTTAGGTTGTGTGCGAGAGAGAGGGTGATAGTGAGAGACAGAGACGGAAACACACGAACCAATAGGTGTCAATTTTAGGTTGTGTGCGAGAGAGAGGGTGATAGTGAGAGACAGAGACGGAAACACACGAACCAATAGCTGTCAATTTTAGGTTGTGCGCGAGAGAGAGGGTGATAGTGAGAGACAGAGACGGAAACACACGAACCAATAGCTGACAATTTTAGGTTGTGTGCGAGAGAGAGGGTGATAGTGAGAGACAGAGACGGAAACACACGAACCAATAGGTGTCAATTTTAGGTTGTGTGCGAGAGAGAGGGTGATAGTGAGAGACAGAGACGGAAACACACGAACCAATAGCTGTCAATTTTAGGTTGTGCGCGAGAGAGAGGGTGATAGTGAGAGACAGAGACGGAAACACACGAACCAATAGCTGTCAATTTTAGGTTGTGTGCGAGAGAGAGGGTGATAGTGAGAGACAGAGACGGAAACACACGAACCAATAGGTGTCAATTTTAGGTTGTGTGCGAGAGAGAGGGTGATAGTGAGAGACAGAGACGGAAACACACGAACCAATAGCTGTCAATTTTAGGTTGTGTGCGAGAGAGAGGGTGATAGTGAGAGACAGAGACGGAAACACACGAACCAATAGGTGTCAATTTTAGGTTGTGTGCGAGAGAGAGGGTGATAGTGAGAGACAGAGACGGAAACACACGAACCAATAGGTGTCAATTTTAGGTTGTGTGCGAGAGAGAGGGTGATAGTGAGAGACAGAGACGGAAACACACGAACCAATAGCTGTCAATTTTAGGTTGTGTGCGAGAGAGAGGGTGATAGTGAGAGACAGAGACGGAAACACACGAACCAATAGGTGTCAATTTTAGGTTGTGTGCGAGAGAGAGGGTGATAGTGAGAGACAGAGACGGAAACACACGAACCAATAGCTGTCAATTTTAGGTTGTGCGCGAGAGAGAGGGTGATAGTGAGAGACAGAGACGGAAACACACGAACCAATAGCTGACAATTTTAGGTTGTGTGCGAGAGAGAGGGTGATAGTGAGAGACAGAGACGGAAACACACGAACCAATAGGTGTCAATTTTAGGTTGTGTGCGAGAGAGAGGGTGATAGTGAGAGACAGAGACGGAAACACACGAACCAATAGCTGTCAATTTTAGGTTGTGCGCGAGAGAGAGGGTGATAGTGAGAGACAGAGACGGAAACACACGAACCAATAGCTGTCAATTTTAGGTTGTGTGCGAGAGAGAGGGTGATAGTGAGAGACAGAGACGGAAACACACGAACCAATAGGTGTCAATTTTAGGTTGTGTGCGAGAGAGAGGGTGATAGTGAGAGACAGAGACGGAAACACACGAACCAATAGCTGTCAATTTTAGGTTGTGTGCGAGAGAGAGGGTGATAGTGAGAGACAGAGACGGAAACACACGAACCAATAGGTGTCAATTTTAGGTTGTGTGCGAGAGAGAGGGTGATAGTGAGAGACAGAGACGGAAACACACGAACCAATAGCTGTCAATTTTAGGTTGTGCGCGAGAGAGAGGGTGATAGTGAGAGACAGAGACGGAAACACACGAACCAATAGGTGTCAATTTTAGGTTGTGTGCGAGAGAGAGGGTGATAGTGAGAGACAGAGACGGAAACACACGAACCAATAGCTGTCAATTTTAGGTTGTGCGCGAGAGAGAGGGTGATAGTGAGAGACAGAGACGGAAACACACGAACCAATAGGTGTCAATTTTAGGTTGTGTGCGAGAGAGAGGGTGATAGTCAGAGACAGAGACGAAAACACACGAACCAATAGCTGTCATTTTAGGTTGTGTGCTAAAGGGAGTTCAACACATACTTAATGATTAAGTGGCAATTTTAAAGGGTGGTTTTTGATGCTGATATTGGTAAGGTAGATATACCTTAGATTTTTTTATTGAATCTGAGACCAAAATATCTTTGAAACCATTAACGTTTTTTTCTTTAATTATTGCTACCTTAAGACGTCTTTTAAGTTGAATTCATAGATTAAGACGATATTTCACACACTGGATGGTTACGGATACACCCGAATGGTTCCGAAAACACCTAAAGGCTTCCGATAACACCCAAAGGGGTCCGGAAACTCCCGAATGATAACGGAAACCCTCAAGTGGTTACGGAAACAACCGAATGGTTCCGGAAACACCAGAATGGTAACGGAAACACTCGAGTGGTTCCGGAAATACCCGAGTGGTTCCGAATACACCCGAATGGTTACGGAAACACCCGAATGGTAACGGAAACACCCGAGTGGTTACGGAAACACCCGAGTGGTTACGGAAACACCCGAATGATTACGGAAACACCCGAGTGGTTACGGAAACACCCGAATGGTTCCGAAAATACCTGAATGGTAACGGAAACACTCGAGTGGTTACGGAAACACCCGAATGGTAATGGAAACACCCGAGTGGTTACGGAAACACCCGAATGGTAACGGAAACACCCGAGTGGTTACGGAAACACCCGAATGGTTCCGAATACACCCGAATGGTTACGGAAACACCCGAATGGTAACGAAAGCACCCGAGTGGTTACGGAAACACCCGAGTGGTTACGGAAACACCCGAGTGGTTACGGAAACACCCGAGTGGTTACGGAAACACCAGAATGATTACGAAAACACCCGAGTGGTTACGGAAACACCCGAATGGTTCCGAAAATACCTGAATGGTAACGGAAACACTCGAGTGGTTACGGAAACACCCGAATGGTAACGGAAACACCCGAGTGGTTACGGAAACACCCGAATGGTAACGGAAACACCCGAGTGGTTACGGAAACACCCGAATGGTAACGGAAACACCCGAGTGGTTACGGAAACACCCGAATGGTTCCGAATACACCCGAATGGTTACGGAAACACCCGAATGGTAATGGAAACACCCGAGTGGTTACGGAAACACCCGAGTGGTTACGGAAACACCCGAGTGGTTACGGAAACACCCGAATGATTACGAAAACACCCGAATGGTAACGGAAACACCCGAGTGGTTACGGAAACACCCGAATGATTACGGAAACACCCGAGTGGTTACGGAAACATCCGAATGGTTCCGGAAACATCCGAGTGGTTACGGAAACACCCGAATGGTAACGGAAACACCCGAGTGGTTACGGAAACACCCGAATGGTAACGGAAACACCCGAAAGGTTCCGGAAACACCCGAATGATTACGGAAACACCCGAGTGAATACGGAAACACCCGAGTGGTTACGGAAACACCCGAATGGTAACGGAAACACCCGAGTGGTTACGGAAACACCCGAATAGTTCCGAAAAACACCCGAAAGGTTACGGAATTACCCGATTGGTTCTGGAAACAATTTTATTTAATACATTAATACCTTAGATTTTTGTATTGAATTTGAGACCATTTTCTGGGTGTGGGTAAGACTTGTTGGAAATCAATAATAAAAAGCCACGAAACCCTCAATTGTAGGCGCATTGCGCCTGCTTTTTTTAATTCTATTTTTCATATTTTTTAGCTATGGTAACTACAATTATTAGGAACCACAGCTAACTTTTAGTTGTCTTAACTAATAACTTTAACTAATAACAATTCTTATTCGAAATCTGAATTAGTAAAAAACTATTAATGAAATGATAAAAAATCGTCCATACTCGTCCATAAAAAGTGACTTGAGATTCATTATCAGCGACCTCAAAAACCCTTGCGTAACATGTTTTATAAAAGTCCATATAACTCAAATTTTTTACTATCCATTTCTCGTATTTACTGTTATTTTTATCCCTTTCAGGTTTAGGCAATTAAATTTTTTTTAATCACAAATAATTGTAACTAAAATTTCATTTTTCTGGAAAACTTTATTTCATCAAGTTACAGTTTCTACACCAGCTTCTTTGGCAAATCATCGTGTATAAAAAATGATTTTAAGTCTATAATTTTAAATCTACGAAACTTTTGCAATATTTATACAATTGCTCTCAAATTTGTTTTTGGAGTATTTCATCTGTGTTTGCGAAGAATACAAGTTTATAGCGAGGCTCGTTACACTCTTTCATATTAAACTTATTACGTATCTAACTTAAAGTTAAAAATTGAGGCTTCAAGTTTCACAAAAGTCTATTTTTTTCTTAATAAAGGGAAAAACTATTAAAACAGGAGACGAGTCTCAAAATTCAGGAATCTCTCTTTAAAATGATTAGCATGAAGAATCACAGCAAACTTTTGCTAACACACGGGTCCCTTAATAAAATGCATTATTGAGCATTAAAAAAAGTGAGAAGAGATCTAACTAAAATATGCTAAAAAGTGTAAATTCCATCGGCTAGTCATCACTGGCATATTCTAAACCATTTCTTTTCTTTTTTCTTTTTTGCAAACAAAAGTTCATATAAACATTAAATTTTGATTGTAAGACAAAGCTTAAAAATAGTAACATTTGTCATTAAAGTCTCTAAATTTGCAACAGTTTGTCAAAATTAGATTCGATGCATTTCTTTAAGAGTAACACAAAAATACAGTCTTTAATAATGACTTAAAAGAGTAATCCTAAAATAAATGAAGATGAAAAAGTTCCTCCTGAACAAAAATCAGACAGTGAAAACATATTAAAACAAATATTCAAATTATTTTCACTTATGAAATGAATGAGCTTGAATTAACATAAATTAATATAATACATAAAAAATTTTTATCAATTTTCAAAATTGGAAGCATCACATAGAAAATCAAGTAGCTCGAGTACTTAAAAAAAAAAGAACAACAAAAATTGCCAAAAAGTGAAAACTTCGTTAATTAAATGAATGTTTGTCAAATATAAAAAATAACAACAATAAAACTTGATGAATTCTGAGCGTTACTGAAAAAATACTGTTTCAAAAAATACAATAAAAGGCAATAGCATCTTAAAGTTGCGATTTGTCTAAAATTGACTGCTTCGCAATTTCTCTTCCTATGTACATGATTTTGATTTAAACATTTAAACTTTCAGATCGAAAAATGTATATATATAGCTATTTCGAATTAGGCTTTTTCTATTGACATACTTTTGACAATTGTCGGACATTCGCGACCTGGCGATATGTACTGTGTAGATATCCTAACAAAGTTACAAGATTTTATCTTATATCAATAATCTTTTACAATGCCCAGACATTTTTCTTGAGGTTTTTGGATTTTTTTTTGTATTAGCACACGGACAATCTCATTAATCAGTTGAATATTTCTGGATTTCATTTATAAAACAATTAAATGTGGCAGGATTGATTTAGGAACAAGTTCTAGAAGAAAGAAGGCCAGCTTCGTTGGCGTTGTGATCTCCATTAATTTGCTCTTTGTCTCCTTCAACTTCTCTCACCAATAATTCTTCTTTATTTCCAGCCTGAAACAAATTATTATAATTTTTTATTAATAATAATATTTAAACAATAATAAAAATAAAAAATTTTCTTTTTACATTTGACCCGGGCTGTAATTGATTTAAATCATGATTTAAATCATTGGGCATTTGCATTAAAATCATGATATAAATAAAAAAAACTTTACGATTTTAAGGATGTCTAATACTGCATGTAAAGAATTGCAAACCATAAGAAAACCTAAAAAATTGTGGACAAGTCTTGAAAATTTCATTTTTAATATTTTATTCTTTATAAAATTTAAAAAATTGTGCTAATACAAATGATCAAAATACCTACGATCTACACATTTTTAGTATGAAGATAACTAAAAATAGTATTAAAATTTTATATCTTTAAGTCATTATAATTTAAATAAATTCCAAACGTCAATTAACTCATATTCCAATTTATTCAAACTTTTAACTTTCAATTAATCCAAATTTAAATGCATATTAATGAATGCATAACAATTAAATATTATTATTTTTCATTTTTACAATGATCCTTTATTTAATTCTTACAAGATTTCTAAGAGATTTCACTTTTTCGAAATTGTTCAATTTTCATCTTATAATTTCTAATTTTTACAAAAATGTAAGATTTTTTCTTCTTTTACTTTTGATATTTTTTTTTGTATTTGTCTTTTTATTTTGGGATTTATTTTAATTTTGTTCTTTTTATGCAAATTATTTAATATTATTTTACACAATTTTGTTATAACATTCACTGAACTTTTTATTTTGATGATTTTCTTAATTAATTACATATTTTTAAACATAAATACGCTTATTTTTTTGTAAATTTATTCAATGTGTTTTTCCATCTTGTCTATTTTTTGCAAACTTACTTATTCTTTCATAAAATTTTAAGATTATCTTTATTTTTATAAATATATCTACTGTTGGACTTGTTTTAAGTGTAATATTACAAAAATATTTTTGGTTTAATTTTCCTAAACTTTTTTATTTTTAACGGATTTGTAAATTTCTTTTGTGAACTTTTTTTTTATCTTTATATATATACATTTTTTTATTTTATTATTAATTCTAATTTTTTAGTAGATTCTTGCCAAAATTTTTTATTTTTTGTACTTTTTACATTTTTTCACAGTTGGTCAGATTAAGAAAAAAACATTTCTCAATTTTCTTCCTATTCCTTAAATTTTAATTAATTCTTTAATTTTTGTCATTATTTTTCTATTTCTAGAAACATTTTTCCTTCTTTTAAAACGTTTAGTTTTTATCTTGTAATTATGAAGTTTTGAAAACATTTATTCGATGCTCTTATCTACATTTTTTAAATTTCTCCATTTTCTCCATTTTTGAAGACTTTTATTTTTTTATTTCATATTATCTAAATTCTTGTACTAAATATTCTCATTCTAAAATCGTTCTTCTATTTCATAAAATTTTTCTTCTTTTGGAATTTTTAAAAATTTTTTTAAATTTTATTCATTCTTTTTTTTTAATTCTTTGTAAAATAATTCTCCAATTTTCTTAATTTTCAATTTTTTTTTAATTATCTACTTAATTATTTTTTTAATTTAAAAAAAAAGCTTTGTAAATAGTTTACATTTTTGAAAATAGTTTTAAAAGTTTATTAGAATTTTGTAATTTTTTTAATAGGCAGTTTTCTTATCTGTTTACGTTTTTATATTTTTTTTATTCATTCATTATTTTTTCGTTGCTTTTGCCTAATTTTCTTAATTTTGCGCTCATATGAATTTCAAGATATTTTTTCTGGAATTTTTTCATTTATTCGACCTAATTTGTTTGATTTTGATTAGATGTTTTATTCTTCATTATTTGTAATTAAATTTTCTCAGTTTAAAAATAAAATACTTAAAAATGAACACTTGAAAAATTTACATACCGATTTTATATAATCAATTTTTGATTTCTTTAAAAAAGTATAAAAATTAAGAATATTTTGTCCATTAAGGAAGTTCTCTCCATATACATAACCTCAAATTAGAAAGTCGTTTTTCACCCCAAATAAAAATATTGTTCCAATTAATTTTTATAAATTTTGAGAGATCCAGTTTTGAACTTTTAACAGTATCAAATTTAAATGAAATCGGTTTAAAAAGTTGCCGAATTTTAATATTCTACTATTATTCATTATATATTTCATTTAAAAATTGTTTAAAATTACTATTTTTTATTCTTTTAAATACTTTTCTAACATAAAATTTTTTATATAATTTGTAAAAATTGTATTAAAATTTATCACCTCTTTTATTAAATGACGACAATTTTCCACAATGCTTTTTCTCGGATCGACCACGTTATTAAAGGGTTCTTCAGACTCTCGTAAGTTTTCTAAAGTCTCCTTTAACTCTTTCAATTCCTCCAGAGTCATCTCTAACCTAGCCTCCAGTGTAGATCTAATTAAAAAAGATTTTCATTATTTTATAACTATGAAAAATGTTCCTAATTAACTCTTCAATTTCTAAAGTATTGAAACTATATTGAATATCATTTAAAATATTAGTTTATAACATTATTTTCACTATTATATTAATAAAAAATTGTTAAATAAGAAAAATTAATAAAATTCTACATTTAATTTTACTTTAAAATTGGTTTTTTAATTACTTTTCTTCTCTCAGTTCGTGAATGCAGGTGTCATTATCAAGTTGAATAATTCGCAGAACTTTTAAAAGTTTAGTGACGAGATTATCGACATCAATTACTTGATCAACTAGACTAATTACTGGACAATAATGTAAAGATGTTGGACCATCTTGGATTCCATTTTCAGACTCACTCACAGATTCATAATTATCATCTTCTTCATCTTCCACCTAAAAAGTAATAATTTGTGCTTTAAATTAGGAAAACACTAGTTATACATATTCAAATTTAAATTCATAATTAGTTATTAATATCAATTAAATAATACAGCTTTATTAGAGTTTCGACATCTTTTTATTTATTCAGATTATCTTTTTTTAAATTCTAAAACAGTTTTTAAAAACAGACAACACATTTTGAATTAAAATTATTTGTTTAACTATAATTATCAAATGTTCTATTTTAATCAATAAAAATTAAAATTTTTGGTATTTTCTTCAAAAGTTTAAAATCTATATTTATATCTTTCATATCGATTGCAAAAAAAAGTGTAAATTAAAATCAAATCGACAGTGTACTTTTACATTTAAACAATATTAAAAAATAGGAACGATCATCTTGAATTGATTTAAAACTCGAGTTTTTGGGAATTTAGGAGGAATTGGACACATACTCAGGAAGAGGTTGTGTTTAAAGTTCTTATTTTGCTTTTTAAAATAGAAAAACTAACTTTTAATTTAATTTTATTTAGACAGAATGTGGCAAATTCAATTTCAAACAAAATAAATCATTAGAACTCATAATTGGATAAAAAGTAAAGATTTTTGAGATTTAGAAACAAATTTAAAGTTTCTACCATTTCTCTGAACATTCTCTAACATTTCTTTTAGTCAAAAATCTTTAATTTTTATTCAATTATGAGTTTTAACGATTTTTTGATTTTAAATTAAATTTGCAACATTTTGCCTGAATAAGATTATATTAAAAGTTAGTTTTTCCATTTCAAAAAGCGAAATATTGACTTTAAACGTAACCTCTTTTTGAGTAGGTGTTCAATTCCTTCTTTAAAAAAAATATTAAATAAAACAAAAAAAATTTCTGGAATATTAAAATTTTATTTAACGTTCTCAATGACAATAATTCTCAACAGAATTATAAACGTATTCTTGTTTGTAAATTTTAACAAAAAAATACAAAATATATAGATCAAGTAAATAAAAAACAAAATAAATTTACCTAAACAAAGCACAAAAATATAAAAAAGTCGCAGTCGGAGGAAAATCAAAAATAAAATAACTTTTCTAATAAATTACAGAAACATATAAACGTAGAAAAAAATTGTATTCAAAATAAAAATGTTACAATCACAAAACTATTGTAATATCCTCAAATGATAATTGTCATAATTTTATAGTTTGTCAAGGCCAATTAAAATGTTTATTAGTTATGTTTAAATTTATAAAATGCTCAGATCGTTCCAAGATTCACATGAATTTTTTACCTCTTAATCTTTTTTCAATCACTCTTGACAAAACTCCAAGAAAAAAGTAAAACATTACCTTTCGTCTGTTCAAAATAGCGTGTGAAAGATTTGTCAAACTAGTGCTTTCTATTCTGAGCCTAGATTTTTTGAAACTATCTTCATCAGTTTCTGGAACACTTAAAGCTCTTCGCAAAGAGTCACTGCTCGAAATCATATTATGCGAATAAGTATCTGGCAATGGAACATCCTCTAAGACACTCTCCATCATAAGACAAGGTTCAGTTTCAAAATCGAGCAATTCGGACGAAGATTCTGTACTCAGTTCTAAAAATAATAGGTATTTTTTTTATTACATGGTTTTTTAATTTTCCAAACATTTATTATACATTAAGGAGGTTCTCTCCATTTATATAACCTCAAACTCGAAAGTCATTTTTCACCCCAAATAAAAATATTATTCAAATTAATTTCACCAAATTTTGAATGATCCAGTTGTACATTTTTCAGAAAAAAATATGTTGAGCTAAAATTTATTGTCAAATAGTAACTATTTGACATTTTATGTTTTTTCTTTAAATTTAGTGAACAACTGCAATTATCATCCTATTCTGATAAATAATAGCTTATTTATCTCGTTGAAACATTCTCTACAATTTTATTTATTTAATAACTTTCGAATAAAATATTTTAAAAGACCCAACAATTAAAATTGTAGAGAATGTTTCAACAAGCAATGTGAGACCCCAAAATTCACTCGTACGTGCCTAAAAATGTACAAATGGATATTTAAAAATTTTCTGAAATTGATTTCAAAAATATTATTATTTGATGGGAACAGCCATTTTTTAGTTTGAGGATATGTCAATAGAGAGAACCTTCTTAATAAGTTTTTAAATTTTTAAATAAAATTGTAATCAAATAATTTAAAATAGTTAATTTTCAAATTTAAGGAGGAGTTGGATACTTACTCGAAAAGAGGTTAGCTTTGAAGTTATTATTTGCTTTTTGAAATAGAAAAACTAATTTTTAATTTACATTTATTTTGATAAAAT
The DNA here is from genome assembly GCA_037103525.1 of Ganaspis brasiliensis. NCBI lineage: Eukaryota > Metazoa > Arthropoda > Insecta > Hymenoptera > Figitidae > Ganaspis > Ganaspis brasiliensis. The sequence continues at coordinate 144,560 of JAZKLR010000495.1, forward strand.
TTGACAAATTTAATTTAAAACAAAATAAACCATTAAAACTCATGATTAAATAAAAATTAAAGATTTTTGACATTCAGAAACATTTTAGAGAAATGACAGGCAGAAGAAAGTTACGTGGTTCTAGAGGTAGAAGGGAGTTACGTGGTTTTTAGAGACAGAAGAAAGTTACGTGGTTCTAGAGGTTGAAGAAAGTTACATGGTTCTAGAGGTGGAAGGGAGTTATGTGGTTCTTGATGTATGAGGGAGTTACGTGGTTCTAGAGGCAGAAGAAAGTTACGAGGTTCTAGAGGTAGAAGGGAGTTGCGTGGTTTTTGAGGTAGGAGGGAAAGGCTTAAGGTTTTCATATAATAGGGAGTAATATTTAAAGGGAGAGGGGCTAAAATTATAAAATAAAAAAATATTTTTTTTAGACGAGTTTTTTTATTATTTCCGGTTGTGTGTATGAGAGAGAGAGAAGTTTCTTCAGCTTTTTTTTCTAAATTAAATTTATCACATTTTGTCTAAATAAAATTAGATTTGAATTTAGTTTTTCTATTTCAAGAAGAAAATTAATGGATTTAAACATAACCTCTTCTCGAATAGGTGTCCTATTCCTCCTTAAGGAAATAAGTAAACAAAATAATAAAAAATGTAAAAAAATTGTTGTTAGTAGACATCCTGGTTTTATTTATTTCAAGAGTATTAACTACAAGATATAGTCTTTTTTTAATAAAAATCTTTTTTTTACAGTTCCAGAGTTTTAAAATAACACAAGTACCTTTTTGAATTTGTTTAGCAGTTTCTAGTGAAGATTTTTTGTCGCCTTTTCCCATAAAGGGATGCGTCGCTGCATTTCTAATTGCGCCAATTACTGCGGATACGAAGGATCCTCTTTTCGGACTAGGAGTGCAGTCTTTGATACTGTGTCTCGAACTCACAGGACTTGAGTCGACACTGCTGTTACTTTGGCTGTAGGCCTCGTTATGAAAAATTTCATCCTGTAAAAATTGCATATTTAATCAAATAAGTTGCTGAAGAAAAATAAAAGAATGAAAAGAAAAGAGGAGGAAAAAGAATAGATGATGCAGAAAAAATAAGAGAAGAAATAAATAAAAAATACCTCCAAATCCTTCTCTAAAATATTATATGACACAATTAATTGATCCACCAATCCTTCTAATCGGTTTCCAAGTCCAGAAAGAGCGACTGAAGCTCCAGAAACTGCTGCTCCCTGGGCCAGAGAAATCTCTCTGCTTCTTCTCTCGATAGCATTTAATCTTACGCTTAAAGATAGATTTTCTTGTCTGAAAAAAGATTAGTTTTTTATATCGAATAGTATTAAATAAATAAAATTTATCTCAAAACAATATTTTTCAGTATCAAAGTTCTTTGAATTTCGCATACAGTAGTTGGAATCTAATTTAAAAATATTATATTTTAGAAATATACAAATCTTTATTTTAAAATTGGTAATATTATTTTTTAAATTATTCTTTGTAACTTTCTTGATAAATTTTATAAATCCTGTCTCTAACTATTTAAATTTTAAACTTTTTATTTCTTACGCTTTTAATTTATTTTCTTGTTGACTAATTTGTCATTAATTTACATAATATTTCATCTAATATCCAATGCAATTTTATAACTGGTTTTTATAATTGATATAATTTAATTATTTATACGATTGTTATTTAAACTTAATATTTGTTATATTGGCTATTATTTTGTAGGTACCTATTTGCAATTTAAAGGGTTTTTTTTTAAATGAATAAGTACCTTCTTTGTTCACTAATGCGCACCAAATGTTTACATTCTTCGGTTTGTCTTTCGAGTTCAGATCTTTGACGAGTGATGAGATCTTCCTTTGTTTTTATCTGAAAACAATTTGTAAGTATTTTTGAAATGTATACATTAACAATTAATTATGTTAACGGTATAATTATTAATAATTATTAACAAATAAAAAATGATATGTAAATTTAATCCCAACTGCGAATATTTAGTTGGAAGTATGTGTAAAATTAAATAAATATTAGTATTATTTAAATTAACAAAAATTATTTATCAGATACTAAGTAAATAAATATGAAGCGCATAATGAAATTCTAAAATCCACTACTTATTTAAAATTTCCATTTTCTAAAATTTTATTAGATTTCCCTTTTGACGAATTTTAATTTCTCAAATTTGTCTTTAAGCTAATTTAAATCTGAATGTTTACTTAACGGAATTTTCAAATCACCGAATTCAAGTTTAACAGAATTTTTATTTTACATACTTTCTTTTTAATCTACTTATAATTTTTCAGAATTCGAATTTAACCGAATTTGCATTTAGCGAATTCTCATTTAACATAATTTTAAGTAAACAATTATTAAATTTAAATTCTAATTCTTTGAAATAAAAAGTCGGTTAAAAAGCAGTTCTGTTAAATGAAAATTCTATTAAATATAAATTCAGTGATTTAAAAACTCTGTTAAGTAAACATTCAGATTGTGTTTAAATTCGATTAAAAAGGAATTCGAAAAATTAAAATTCAGTCAAAAGAAAATTACATCTACTCAAATTCTATAAAATCAAAATTCTAGATAACGAATTTGGCGCCACGTCAATAATTTAATCTACCTCCATTTCAGTTTCTTTGAGCGCTTCCGCTAAAGCCGCTTTTTCTTCTTGAAGGAAATCCTGCATTTCTGATGACTCTGCTTCCAATTCCTGTTGCTGTTGAAGTAGGGTTTTTTGTGCTGCTAAACTTTTTTCCAAATCCTGTAAAGAAATGAAAATTAAAATCAAATTACAAAAGAAAAAGCTTAGAATTTAATTTAATTTACATTATTTAAGTAACGTACTCTATTAAGCATTCGACAAAGAGACTGCAAGTCTGCAATTTCAATTTGCTGATTTGCGACGACTTTTCCTGACGACTGCAAGTGTGTTTCCAATTCCAGAAAACTGTCACTGCCTTCTGTAAAGCGAAATATAGAATCATTAATTAAAACTTCTCTAAAATTATTACAAGTTTTTTAATTTCTTATTCGTAGAGATTCCAAAGTGTTTTAAAGAATTAAGAATGATAATAATTAAATAAATCTAATTAACTTTGTTCTTATATCGTATCGTTTAAATATGACTGATTTTTAATTAGATACGAATGCATTTAACTTTTGGTACTTTTAATTTAGGATTTTTGAGTTTTAACTTTACTATTTTAAGTTTGAAAATTTTTTATTTTCCGTTTCTAGAATTAAAAGCATTCATTTATTTACATTATTTATAATTTCTTAATTTTATATTTTTTTTTTTTTTTTTTTTTTGATAACTTTTATTTATTTATTTCATTTAATGTCAATTTAATCTTGTACTAAATTTTTTTATTTCAACATCGTTCTTCTATTTCTTCGAATGTTTTTCTTTAATCTGATTTTTAAAATTTCCAAAAAATGTACTCAATGTTCCTTTTTTTCAATTTTTAAAATAATTCCCAAATTTTTCTAATTTGTTCTACATTGTTACCTAAGTAAAGTAAACTCTTATTAAAATTTTTAAAAAAATCATTATTTTTATCAACTCTGGGTAAAAATCTACAGAGATCACAGCCCCTATTGTTAGTAAAAAAGGGGAATAGGGACAATTTTTTTTTTTAATAGGGGACAAAAAGGGAACAAAAAATTTGCTTTAAAATCTTTGATGTCGACTTCCATTGAAAAATTGAAGATGTTAAACATGGTCTTAATAGTTTTAACTTTTTAAATAGAATAAAATTTAGTGTTTAATTATCCTAAAATGTCAAATTAATATTTTTTAAACAAATAACGTTATTAATGTAAACATTGAAATATTATGTATACTAGCAACATTAAAAGCGCGCGAGAAACTTTGCATTGTTATTTGTCATTCAAAACTATAAATTTTTGGAAATTTAAATAATAAAAATAAATAAATAAATAATAAAATTAATAAAAATTAATTATAGAAATAACTGTTGGAAATAATTGCAAATTGAAAAACTGAATTATTGAAAATCGACAAAAATAATTGAAATTCAAGAAAATAATAAAAACTTGAAGAAATTTGAAAAAAATAAATTAAAATTGAAAACAAAATTCTAACAATTGCCAGATTAATACACAATTGAAAAAATTAACGAATAATTATAAAATTTTAAGAGAATAATTGAAAAAATTGTTGCAAAGAATTGAAAATTGCGGGAAATAAATAATAATTGAAAGAAATAGTTGAAAAGTAGATTAATTCACAATTGGAAAAAATAATTGAAACAATATTTAATTTTAACAAAATAATTTAAAAACTATGAAAATTATAGGAATATCTAATTGTTGCAAATAAAAGAAAAGAAAAAAAAAAGTATTTTAAAAAAGGCAAGAATCATTAAGTATATTTAAAAAATAGAAATGAAATTAGAATGAGATATTTAAAATTGAAAACAAATATTTGGGAATTGAAGAAAATAGTTGTAAAATTGAACAACTGAATTGAAATCTAAACTAAAATAAATTTTTAAGAAGACAGATAGATAATTGAAAGAAAAATTAAAAAATGATAAAATTATTCAATATTAAAGAAAAAAATGGACAAATGGAAAAAAATTTGGAAACTGTCGAGAATAATTAAAAAGAGTACGAAATAATTAAAAATGCTAAAGAATAGTTATAAAATTTCTGAAAGAATAAGTGGAAATTGAAAAAGTTGTTTAAATTAATTAAAAATTACGGAAAATAAATGAAAAATAAGAAATTAAAGAATCCATGACAATAATTTAAAGATATAAGAAAATAAGTTAAATTTGGAGAAAGTAATAAAAAAATGTCGAAAATATTGATAATACTTGAGAAATGACCAAATTATTTGAAAATTTTAAAAGCAATTAAAAAATGAGAAAAATAATTATAATAGGAAAAATAATCGAGAAATAACAAAAAGAACAGAAATTTGAAGAAAATAATTGAGAAATTACAAAAAATTTAAATTTGAAGGTAATATGTGAAAAATAACAAACATAATAAAAATTTGAGACAAATAATTGAAAAGTGACAAAACTAATTAAAAATTAAGTAAAAAATAAAAAATTTGAAGAAAAGACTTGAAAAATGATAAAAATAATTAAAATTTGAAAAGAAATTGAGAATTGACAAAAATAAATGAAAATTGAAGTATGAAATTAAAAAATTCATGACAATAATTTAAAGATATAAGAAAAAAAATACAAAATTTGGAGAAAGTAATAAAACAACGTCGAAAATATTGACAATAATTGAAAAATTACTAAATTAATTGAAAATTTTTAAAAAACAATTAAAAAATGACAAAAATAATTGAAAATAGGAAAAATAATGAATAAAAATGAGAAAAGTTAGTCACTGGCAGCCCTGAAAATGCTCAAATTCGCTTGTAACTTGTTACACTTTTACTATTTTGAAAATCTAACTTCAGATTAGTAACCAGGAAAATGGTTTACCACCGAGTAACAAGTTTGAAGTGAATTTGAGCAATTTTGCAAAATATGTCTGCCATATTGGATCCGCCATTTTGAATTTTAACAAATTTGTAAACGTGATATCGTTTTCACAATCAGAGACTTCGAAAACGAGTAATAAGTTTCAAGCGAATTTGAAGAATTATGAAAACGAATTAGCTGAAATTTTTAGAAATTCCCGGATATAATTTTTTCCCCGGCAATTTCCCGGGTTTTTCCCGGTCGAACTAAAATCCCTGTAAATGGTAATTGACAAACATCTGAAAAACCAAAGTAGTTTTACCAGGGTGTCTACTAACCGGGAAAACCGGGAAATAACCGGGAATTTAAACTGACCGGGAAAAAACCGGGAATTAACCGGGAATTTTCCGTCAAACCGGGAATTTTTTTCTGGGTTAATAAATTCCTTTCAATTGCCAATTATTTTCTTCAATTTTCAATTATTTTCATCAATTTCTAATTAATTTCTTTAATTCTGAAATATTTTCTACGATTTCAATTATTTTAATCAATTTTTAGTTTTTTTCTTCAACTATAATTTTTTTTTAATTGCCAATTATTTGATTCAATTTTCTATTATTTTCTTCAATTTTTAATTATTTTCATCAATTTTTAATTATTTTCTTAACTATTTCCTTCAATTTTTAATTATTTAATTTAATATTCAATAATTCTTGACTTTTTTCAACTATTTTTTTCAATTTCATTGATTTATTTCATATCTCAATAACTCCACCATTTTTCAATTATTTTCTTCTATAATCAATAATTCTCGGCTTTTTTCAATATTTTTTTTCAATTATCAATTATGTTTTTGAAACTTGAATTCAATTCATCAATTATTTTTATCTTTTTTTTTTTATTTATTCAACAATTATTATTATTCAACAATTTTCATAAAATCACATTTTCTTAAATTTCAAATTATTTTCTACAATTTTCAATTAATTTCTTCAAATTACAATTACATTCTTCATTTTTTATTGTTTTTATCAAATTCTATAATTCCTGGGTTGTTCAATTTCTTTTTTCTTCAATTATCGCTTTTTTTCTTCTACTTTCAATACCATTGTTCAATTCTTGAATTATTTTCTTTAATTCTCACTTATAATTTTTGACATTCAATTCCATTCTTTTATTTTTAATTTTTTTTTAATATTCAATAACTCTAGGCTTTTTACAATGATTTTTTTTAAATTCTCAATTATTTTCTTCAAATTCTAATTTTTTTCTTAAATTTCCAATTATTTTTTCATATTTCTTTCAGTTTCTCAATTTCTTTCAATTTCTTCTCAATTTTCTTCAATATTTAACAATTTTCAGCTTTTTTAAATTATATGTTTTTCTTTCAATTTTTATTTAAATTGAAAATTTTTAAATTATTTTTATCAATTCGCAATTATTTCCGTCGATTTCTAAATTTTTCTGCTGTTTCCAAATATTGTTTTTAATTTTTAAGTACTTTCTTCAATTTTAAATTATTTTCTTTAATTTTTAATTATTTTGTTCAATTTTCAATTGTTTGTTTTAATATTCAGTAATCTCGAATTTTTTCAATTATCTTTTTTTCAATTATCAGTTATTTATTTCATGTTTCAAAACCTCCTTCAATTTTCAATAATTTTCTTCTATTTTCAATTTAATTGTTTAATAATTTTTATCAATTCTCAATTAATTTCTTCAAATAACAATTCTATTCTTCAATTTTTAATGTTTTCTTCAATATTAAAATAATTCCTGTCATTTTTCATTTTTTTAATTATAAATTATTTTCTTCTTTTTTCAATCCAATTGTTCAGTAATTTTCTTTAATTCTCCATTATTGTATTCGAACTTCAATTTTATTTCTCAATTTTCAATTGTTTTTTTTTTTAATATTCAATAATTCTGTATTTTTCTGATTTCAATTTGATTATTTAATTTTCAATTTATTTCTTCAATTTTGAATTATTAACTTAAATTTTAAATTATTTTTTTGGATTTTCTATCTAGTTGACCAATTTTTAATTATATTCTTTGAATTTAATAACCATTGTTCAATTTTTTCAATTATTGTTCAATTGTAGATTAATATTTACTTATTTACTATATTGTCTCTCTTTGATCAAATAATTATAATTTTTATTTTATTTAACTGTCAGACTCCCTGAAGAGGAAATCATCTAGATTTCGAAACGATGGAGTACATATTTTAAACATTAAACATCTTTGTTTCGAATGACTTCGTTTTTTCTTGCTCCTTTTTAATATTTATTCTCGGACGTTAAAGAATTTTATAATATAATATTTACTTTTTTTTCTAATTTTGTTTCTAATTGTCAAATATTTTTGTCATTGTTTAATTATTTCTTTCCATTATTAATTATTTCTTTTCATTATTAATTGTTTCTTTTAATTCTTAATTATTATTTTTTGTAAAGTTTAATTTTTAATTCTTCAATTTTTAATTATTTTCTTTGAATTTTAATTATTTTCTTCAATTATCAACTGTATATTCAATTTTTGTAGCCATTTGTAGGTCTATTTATACTTAAATAAAATTTTAAGTTAACAAGAGAAAAAACCGGGAAAAATAGGAACAAAAACCGGGAAATGACCGGGAATTTTGTGGGACGAAATTAGTAGACACCCTGTTTTACATTAACTCCCCCCCCCCACACTATGCGTTACATAGTTTTTTTCAAAAAAAAATCTGAACAAAATTTTGTGTTCTCTACATTTCCGTATAACCCGTATTATTTATAAATAAATAAATTACAAAAGCGTTTAAAATTTAAAATTTATTAAATGATACAAATTCAGAATTAAGTACAAAATATCTTTGATAAATTATAAATTTGAAAATCAGAAATAGGGGACAAATCTTTAAAATAGAGGAAATAGGGACAAAACTTTAAAATAGGGGAAAAGCTGTGATCCCTGAATCTATTACAAATACTGAATTCTTTACCTGGATACTCGGTCTGTGGAGTGCCAAGCATCGCCAAAACTCTCTGAGCATTCTTATTCAATTCCTGTCTAGCGAAAGCGTGATCAGTCTCTTCCTCTTCTAAGCGCTTCTTCACAGCTTCCAGCTCCATCTTAAGCTTATCATTCTCCTTCTTTTGAGCAGCGGTTTCCTCCTCGGCTCGTTTCACACTATCCTTCAGTTCCTTGATATCCTGCCACGAGCCCTCTGTCTGGATTTCCATACTACTCCTCTCACAAGTTTCAGCATTCGGCAACCTAGTAGCTACTCCAGCCAGGACATTTTCAATATCACTGCACGTGAGGCCAGTTTGGACACTAACCTCATGATAAATTCGTGTTTTCTCGGGCAGTTTCGTTTTCGGAGGCAATTTCTGATTGTTGGTCAAATCCTTGGAATTGACCGGCTTCTTGGTGAGGATTCTACTAAGACTCGCCTCCCTGCTCCCCGAGCGACTTCTTCCTCCCGACTCTAATTTTTCATTAGGCCTGCCAATCGACATTCGGTTCCTTGGCCTTCGCGGTAAAGTGGCGTAAGTGTCCAGAGTGGTTCTGTCCAAACTCAAAGACATCCTGTCGCTTCGAATGTTCTTAATCTCTAGTCTGCCAGTGTAGATGGTTCTGGCAGTTGTCGGAGGTTTGCGAATTTCCTCGGACGGAGTGGTTACAGTGGTCCGGGTCTTGATGTTGGTTGCGCCCCTAGTCTTGGCAACACTCGCGCCTCTTCCTCTCTGAGCTAAATCCTTGTTGATCTCGGTGGTTAAACTGGAAGGCAGAGAGTCCGGTGTTGGTCTCTGTCTGGTTTTCGGAGGTGCGGAATTCGGCGCAGTTCGAGTAGTCAATTGATTTCTCATTGGTGTTGTGCTTTCAGCGGCAGTTTCACGAGGAACGGACTTTTCTCGAGATTTGCCTCTGTCTCGACTGACCGAGGGCGTTCGCGTGATGAGATTCCTTGGAGTCACTGATCTGAGTTTTTTGGGCGTGGTGGAGATTGAGGTAGAATTGCTGGGCGAGGGTTTGGTTCGTGTCACTTTTTGGGGCTCGACTGTGCTGGTCTTTTTCTTGGCCGAGTTGGACGTGAGGGTCGTTCTCTTGCTGTTGATTCGATTGATTCGGGCTGATATGCTACCAGCTACAGATGAACTTTCGCTGCCACCCTCGCTGGTTCCTTCGCCACCTGCGTTCAGTCTCATGTCATCGGGCAAAATAGCGCAGGGATCTTCGTAGACGGAACAACAACTTACTAGACTAGAATCACAAGACGCCTCGTCGAGGCCTCCACAACTACTCGCGTAGTCGACACTGTTACTTCTCGCCTGAAGAAATAATTAAAACAAACATTATCTTACAGATCCCGGTTTAAGACAGATATCAATATCATGTTTCTGCTGAAATTAAAGAACATATATATTTGATTTGATGTTGAAAGATTCTTACCCTTGGAATTTCTGTAGCGCAACCTTCCACTCCACTGTCACTTCCATCCTTGCTGTCTTTGCTCTCCGAGTCTTTTTTCTCATTCTCTAAAACTTGCAAAGCAACCTTCTCCTTGTTCTGTTTCGACTCGCTCACGTGTATCACTGTTATGTTGCAGTCACTGTTTATCGTGCCTGAAAAAAAGATTAATAATTATTGAATTGAACTTGACACTCGGGTTTGTTAAGGGAGGAGGTAAGGTTAATTCGGTAAAAGAAATGCATATTTTTAAATTTTTTTTTTTTGCGACACAAAGTTAATTTATAAGGATGGATCTTTTCATGTCAAAAAAAGTAAATCTTCAAGTGGTCCTTCAATTTTAGTTCTTTTCAGCAAAATTATAGTTCTATACTAGAAGTAATTCAACCCCAAAGGATTTTTCAAAATATTGAAAATTGTGAGAGTTATAGCAGTTTGAACTTTGATGGTACTTATTTTTCATTTATCTATAACTTCATTATTATTAAACGGATTTTAATAAATCCAATGCCAATTATTAGAGAATACTGTGTATTTTATGTTAATTGTAGACCGAAAATTAAATTTTTTAATTTGGACCAGAAAAAAGTGAAAACAAACATTTATTTGCATGTTTGATCAATTTTGACCCTTTTTACTTTATTTATTAAAACACAATATTATTCCTTATTCTTTCATCTTGAGTTTCAAAAAAGAAAAATCTTGGAGACTTAATTAGATCCTGAGATATCAGCATTTTTAGAAAATTAAATTCCTCTAATTCATAGAGAAACAGTGTTGAAGTTTGCATCACATTCATTTGTCTATTCAGAAAAATTATACTTTTAAATACTAGAGGTAATTCTACTCCAAAAGATGTTTTAAAATTTTGAAAATTGTGAAAGTTATAGAAATCGAAAATTTGATGGTACTTATTTTTTAATTTGTCGATAACTTGACTATTATTAAGCCGAACTTAATAACCAAACTAAAATTATTATAATGAATATTGTTATATTTTATGTCAATTGTAGACCAAAAATTTTATTTTTTAATATGAAAAAAAATCAATTTCATCTTTGTTTTATTTTTTTTAAAACACAAAATAATTCCTTACTTTTCCATCCTTAATTAAAAAAAAAATTTGAAGACTTTATTAGGTCTTGAGATATTGTTCTCTTTATATGATTTTACCTTGTAATCTCAAGAATAAAGAGTCAAAAAACATTTCAATAAAAAACAAATGAATGTGATGCAAACTTCAACACTGTTTCTCTATGAATTAGAGGAATTTAATTTTCTAAAAATGCTGATATCTCAGGATCTAATCAAGTCTCCAAGATTTTTCTTTTTTAAACCTCAAGATGAAAGAATAAGGAATAATATTGTATTTTAATATAAATAAAGTAAAAAGGGTCAAAATTGATCAAACATGCAAATAAATGTTTGTTTTCACTTTTTCCTAGTCCAAATTAAAAAATTTAATTTTCGGTCTACAATTAACATAAAATACACAGTATTCCTTAATAATTGGCGTTGGATTTATTAAAATCGGTTTAATAATAATGAAGTTATAGATAAATAAAGAATAAGTACCATCAAAGTTCAAACTGCTATAACTCTCACAATTTTCAATATTTTGAAAAATCCTTTGTGGTCCAATTACTTCTAGTATAGAACTATAATTTTTGCTGAAAAGAACTAAAATTGAAGGACCACTTGAAGATTTACTTTTTTTTGACATGTAAAGACCCGGATGGTAACTTTATGTAAGCTGCATAATCGTATAATTTCTTAAATTTGTCTAAAATGAGAAACTATCGTATTTCTACATCTCCTACATCTTCTAAAACTTATTTTTCAATCGCATAATTTTGCATAATTGGCGTTCATTTGCAAACGACTCAAAGGTTAAAGGATAAAGGTTTTAAGGAGTCTCTTAAGGATCTCTTACATAGTCAAAAAAATGTATAAGATTTTATGAAGAACTTATCATTTTTTAACAATATATAATTGATTTGTTATTTAGTTCATTAAACTGAATTATTTAATAATTAAAATTATATTGATATAGTAATACTTTCAATACTATCATATAAAAAAGTTTATAAACAACAATAACATTAGTATGAGTTGCTGCGTTTTGTTTTAAAGTTTTACGTTTCTATAATTTTATAAATTTTAAATTAAAACAGGGTTGCCACAAAAATTATCTTTTGAAATTCCAGGCTTTTTCCAGGTTTTCCAGGTTCAAATTCTTTCAAATTCCAGAGTAAATTACTCTAATATTTTAAGCTTTGGTACAACTAGAATTGCACTAGAACTTTTGACTGAAATTTTTAGAGCTGATAGAAATCATGATTTTTTTATTTAATTCAAAAATTGCTGTTTTTAAAATATAATCAGTATATAAAATATCCGAATATTTATTTGTAAGTAGTTTATTATAGAAATGAAGAAAAAACTTTTAAAAAAACACAAAGAATGAAACATTGACATAAAAATATATAAAAAAAGTAGAAACTCATTTAAAAAATTAAACTACTGATTATTTATATTTTTAAAATTAAAATATTAAATAAAATGATAATTAACAGAACGTTAAAATATAAATTACTAATGAAAACAAAAATTTTAAATTAGGAAAATTACAAAATTATTCTACAAATTGAATAAAAGAAGGCTGAATAAAAATTTTGGTAAATTTAAAAAAATTTTAGAAGAAAAGAAATTCTACGAAATAGAAGAACAATGTTCAAATGAGAATATTTAGTACAATATTAAATTTAGGTATTTAATATAAAATAAAAGAAAAAAGCTTTCAAAGTAAAAGATTGAGAAATTTAAAAAATCTATAGAATGAAACATTGAATAAATGTTTTCAAAATTTCTTAATTATAACGAGATAAAAATTAAACTATTGAAAAAAAGGAAAAATTTTTCTAAGAAATGGAAAAATCATGACAAAATTTAAAGAATTAATTAAAACGCAAGGAAGGACTAAAAAACTAGTGAAACATCAAGAAAATTAAATAAATAGGAGGAAAATGGAGAAATTTTTTTTCCTTCATCTAACAAACTGTACAACAAAATGTAAAAAGTACAATAAAGAATAAAATTTGGTTAAAATGTACTAAAAAATTAAAATTATTAAAAATAAAATAAAAAATGTATGTATCAGGATAAATAAATAGTCTACAAAAGAAATTTAAAAATCGTTTAAAAATAAAATACTTTAAGTAAATTAGACCAAAAACATTTTTATAATATTACACTTAAAGCAAGTCCAACAGTAAATTTAGAAAAATAAAGAAAATCTAAAAATTTTACGGAAGAATAAGTAAGTTTGCAAAATATTTCGCAAAAAATAGACAGGATGTGAAAATTAATTGAATAAATTTACAAAAAAATGAGCATGTTATGTTTTTTTTAAATATATAAATATTAAAATTGAAACTTTTAAGGTTTATCCACAAATTTGTAGGTTTTGTTTATGGTTTGCGATTTTTTACATGAAATATTAGGCATACGGAGTTTTTTTAAAAGTTTATTTGATTTTAATCAAAGTGATTTAAAACAATAACAGACCTGAGAATTTGTATAATAAATATTATTGATGATTATAATTTTTAAGTTGAAATTAAAGAGATTATAATAATTCTTGCGTAAAGCAAGAATTTTTTTCTTTTATCTAATTGTTTATATTTCACGGAAATGTTGATTGTTGAATCGAAGGATTTTTTCATTTTTTTTGTGCCATTCGTTTTAAAAATTTCAAAAATTTCAGAATTTTTGAAATCTCAAGAAAAAAATTCCAGAAATATTTTTAAATTCCATACTATTTCCAGGTTTTCCATACCCTTTTGGAAATTCCATACCTTTTCCAGGTTTTCCAGGTTTTCCAGGGTCTGTGGCAACCCTGTAAAATTACTTAAATACACATTCAAATTACCCATGATTGTATATAAACAATTATGGATTGTACGTTCCAATAAAAGAACTGAATTTTTAACTACATTTTTTTCATAACAATTTGATCTTTTTTCATGTTTTATGTCGTATATTGTTTTTGCAGCATTTTTACAGGGTGTCCAGGAAAAGCAGGAAATCAGGGAAAAGTCAGGTATTTTTTAAAAAAATCTTTGAAAGTCAGAAAAATTTCCCTCGAAGGAACCACAAATAAAAATTCAAAAATTTTAAAACTTTAAACAATTGTAAGAAATATATGTGCGAAGTTAGAAATGTGTAAACAATTAAGGACAATATATAATTTTTATCATACAAAGCAAGATTTAAAATAATTGAAAAATTGTTTAGTCAAGGAAAATAAAAAATTAGTCAGTACAAAGTCATGGATTTTTGAAAATGGAAATTTGCGGCCACCTTGTTAAAGAAGATGTTTCTCCTTCTCAGGTAACCCTGAGAGAATTTTTTTTTATTTTTCAATTTTTCATAACACTTGGAAGCCAAAAAACCGATTAGCAGAAATCGGCTAATTTGTTATTGTGAAATTAGTAATTTTTTTTTTAAAAAAAGCTCCTAGTGATACATCGAGAAACATCTCCTTTAATATATGCACTTTGAGTTTTTTTGTTTTAGATGATTCTGTTGCGAGTTACAGTGTGCACCGCAAAACAACTTTCTTTTGGAGGCGCCTGAGGAGATTCACACGCACTCGCCCAATTCTCAATACATTTTTCAAATGAAAATTTGGAAAAATATCGTTGAAATCTTGCACTATTATAGTGATCAAATTTGAGTTAAAAACGAGATGAAAGACGGAGATTTTTCAAGTCAGTCTTACATTCTTTTTAAATCTTTCCATTTTATGAAAACGAAAAAATACAGATTAAGTAGAATAGGTATAATTAAATACACATAATATCGTTTCCACATAAATCCGGATTTTTTCGAGGTTAAAGTAGATAATAAAGAAAAATAAATATGTTTAAACACTTGAATTTATCTCTGACTATTACAAGTTTAAAACAAGAATGACGAAATCTTCCAAAAGATATTAGCAAAGTGCCCCCTCCATTTTTCTCACGCCATTAACACTATAACTGAAATTTAAATACACACTATCAAAATCTGCAAATGATAAAAACATCTTGAGTAATCGAATTAATAAGATTTTCACAAAGATGGTGTATTTTTACATTCAATTAGGTATTACATTTTTTTTTTTTTTTGTTAACTTCACAAAATTTATATTAAATTTTCTACAGACAGTATTGAAGTTTAAAATAACTTAGCAAAGATTCGAATGGTTTTTCTAAAGCTTAAAACATCTTGTATAAAAATTTCGCTTTCTGGCACTTTTTCCCTAAACTACAAAGCATTTTAATAAAATTTATAATTATTTTTCTTTGCGTGTACATACATAAATCTGGACATTTGCTTTAAAATGAAAATTTACGCTTTGTAGATGAAAATGAGTCGATTTAGACGATTTTTGGAAAATTGAAAATCTTAACGATCACAAAGCTTCCTCTTCGTGGAAGCAAAAAGTTTAATTATTATAGCACAAAAAATATTAGCTTAAAATAATTTTTTCTGAAAAGTGTGCAACTGGATTTTGTTACAATTCCTTTTTTTAATTTAAAATTTTGTTTTACTATTATGATAACACAGGCATAAAAACAGATTTTCGCAAGACACTACATTAGTGTATTTCTACGTATTTTTCACTGCTAAATCTCAGGGATCACAGGACTTATTGCTATTGAAAAAGGTGAATAGGTGCGGGTTTTTTCAAAAATAGGGGACAAAAAGGGGACAGAAAATTTGCTTCAACTTATGTACTTGAAGATTTTTTAGGACATTTTTATTTGCAAATTTTAAATGTGGAAAGAATATACAGGGCTGCCAGCGGACTTGTAGATTAAAAATAGTACAAAAAAGTGACTTTTATATTTAAAAAAGTGAATAAATAGGGAATTTTTAAGTGAAAAAAGTGAATAAACAATAATTTGCAATAATAAACAAAATATTACTGATATTAATTTGGAGCCCGCCAACAGGCAAATAATTAATCAGGGCTCCCCAATATCAAATATAAAAAAAAATTTGTTAAATGAGAAAACTAATTGGAAAATTAATTAACAATCAAGTAATGAAGACAAAAATTTAAAACAAAATAATTGAAATTTAAAGAAAATAATTAAAAAATTTTAAAAATACTGGTAATTACAAGAAAATAATTGAAGAATGACAACAATAAGTAAAATTTGACGAAAAATAATGATTCAAACGTAAAAGAAATTAATTTAAAAAATGATTAAAAAAATTTACATATGTAGAAAATATGTAGAAAGCAGTTGAAATATTACCAAAAAAAGCTGAATTATGGAAAAAAAATTAATGAGAAATATAATTCAAAAATTGAAGTAAAAAGTAAAAAATGTATTACATTAATTGAAAAATTAAGGACATAATTGAAACGTGAATAAACTAATTGAATGTCATAAAAAATTAAAAACTAGTATTAAAATTAAAAATTTATAGACAACAATAATAAAAATATTAAAGAAAATGACATTTAAAGAAAATAATTCCAAAATGTCAAAAATATTTGAATGATGACAAAAATAATTGTAGGTTGAAAAAAATAATTGAGAAATGACAAAAATAATTGATAACTGATGTAAAGAATTGAAAATTTATAGACAATCAGTATTGAAAAATTGAAAAAATATTAGAAGTTTGAGGAAAATAATTAAAAGTTGAAGATATTAATTGACGTTTGAAGAAAATAATTGAAATTTAAAGAGAAAAATTCAAAAATGTCAAAAAAAATTAAATATGAGCTATGAGGAAAGAAATTTGTAGAAAATAATTGAAAAAAGTGTGAAAAAATATAAATTTGAAGACAATTCTTTAAAAAGTTGACGAAACAATTGAAATATTAAGAAACTAATTGAATAGCGAGATAAATAATTGAAAGCTGGTTTGAAAATTAAAAAATTATAGACAATAATTGAACAATTGAAAAAAATATTGGAAGTTTGAGGAAAATAATTGAAAGTTTAAGAAATTAATTGAAGTCTGAAGAAAAAAATTTAAATTTGAAGACAATAATTCAAAAATGTCATAAAATTTAAATATAAGGAAAGTAATTGTAATTTGTAAAAATAATTGGAAGAGTTGTAAAAAATTAATAAATTCATGAGAATATTAAAAGGATAAAGAAAATGATTGAAATTTAAAGAAATTTATTTAAAACTAGTGTAATTTTTTTTTAATTTCTTAACAATAAACAAAATTGAATGAGATAATTTAAATTTGTTAAAAATCATTTTAAAACGTCAAAAATAATAAAAATACGAAAAAAATATTTGGAAAATGACAAAAATAATTGAAATTTGAAGAAAATAATTAAAGAATAAGAAAACTAAATTGAAATTTGTGTAGAAAATTTAAATATTTCTGCCAATAAAATAAAGATTAAAAACGTAATTTGAATTTTAAGAAAATATTTGAAATATTACAAAAATAAGTGAAAATTGGTGTAATGAATTAAAAAATTAATGGCAATAATTTAAAGTTTAAAGAAAATAATTTAAATTTGAAAAAAGTAATTGAAGTTTAAAGAAAATAATTGTAATTTAATAGACTAATTAAAAAATTTCAAAAAATTTAAATACGAAGAAAGTAATTAAAGTTTCTAGAAAATGATTGAAACGTGTAGAAAGTAATTGAAAAAGTTGTAAAAAATTAATAAATTCGTAACAATAATAAAAAGAATGAAGACAATTTTTCAAATTTGAAGAAAATAAATTAAAAACTGGTATAAAATTTTAAAATTCATGACAAAAAAAATTGAATATAACAATTGAAATTTTTATAAAATAATTCTAAAATGACAAAAATAATAGAAATATGAAGAAAATAATTTGAAAATAACGAAAATACTAAGAAATATGACAAAAGTAATTGAAATTTTTAAACAAATAATTAAAAAATGGCAAAAGTAAATTGAAACTTGTGTAGAAAATATTAATGTTCTTGACAATAATTTATGGATTTTAGAATATAATTGAAATTTTAAAAAAATAATTTAAAAATGACAAAAATAAATGAAAACTTGTGTAATAAATTTAAATATTCCTGACAAGAATTTAAAGACTGAAGAAAATAATTGATATTCGAAAAAATGAAAAAGATAATTGAAAAGAGCTGTAGAAATTAAATATTTGTAGACTGTATTTAAAAAATTGATGATGTAATGTAATTTTTTTTAAAACTGAATTTTTTATAAGAGATTTGTCATTTGAGAGGCCTCGAAAATCCTCGGTAATCGTGATCCAAGATGATTAATTCGAAAATATGGAAAGTCACAATTTTGAATGTATATACAACATTTTGAAAAATTAATTTTTAACATCGGAATCTTTATTTGCGACCTCAAAAATCTCCAAATAAGACTTGTTGAATTTCCTTGAATATTTATGTGATAAAAGATTGCACATATTGCAATGTATTATTTCTACATATTTTTTGTAACATCCGACATTTTGAAAATTTAATTTCTTTAAACATCATATCTTAAAATATGGCTAAAAATGAAGAAATTTATGACATAAAATATTTTTAGCTTATGAATTAAAAAAGTTGGGGTTTTTTTTTAAAAGGTTATTTTTTTCATGTATTTTTAATGGGGATTTCTATCGATTTTGGCTATAACTATCAACTTTAATGCTAAAAATTAGAAAAAGGGGAAATAGGGGACAATTCTTTAAAATAGGAGAAATAGGTGCAAAATTTTCAAATAGGGGAAAAAAGGTGAATAGGGGACAACCTGTGATCCCTGAAATCTCAATCCGAAGTTAGAACTGTTAAACTGTTTAATTTTTTTCATTAATCTAAAAAAAACTGCTCAAAAACACAAATAAAAAACAACAGAAAATTTGTTTTCGCCTACAACACTATATCCATACGTAATTTTCTCTGCCGAACCCAAATTACGAGTGATGAAAATGCTATTTTCCCTACTAGTTAAGAAAATGAACACTTTCTTGACTAAATAAAATGAACATTTTCTTGACTAGTGACGAAAATCGTCATCTTTTAAATTATTCTATACATTATTTTCTATATTTACATAGAAAATTATATCTTAAAAACTAAAACTTTACAGAAAATTTGATTAACATATTTTTTTTTTATGATGCTTATATCTTCTTTGTGTATATGTCAGAATAGATTAGTCATAATTGGTTTAAGAATTTTTTATTACCCATGTTTCAATAAGAACACACCCAGACGAAAAGTTATGCATAATCCACTATTCAATTAACCTCACACTTATTTTCTTGCATTGATTTTTTTACAAGTGAAGTTAATCGAATAGTAAATTATGCATAATTTTTCCGCCTGGGACAAATATATTAATATGAGTGAATTTCAATTGTTAAAAATTATTCTTTCCTTCTTTTACGTCAAATATGTTACGTCAACTAACGAGTTAAAATCAAAGAACTGTAGTTTTAACCATTTTTTTCACTCTTAAAGTTGTTTCTGAGTTTACAACATCGGAAAATAAGCATCAGGATTCTATCAGGTTAGAATTCACTTATTTATTTATTTTGTTACATAAACAGTTAGTGAAAGAAAAATTTGACTTAGTAAAAATAAACTTTTTGTACAAAAACGGCTAAATAAAGGAATGTCAAAATATAATAGTTAAAACTTGTAAATTTGACAGAAGTCATGGAAAATAACGAAATTCAAAATTATAGAAATTTTGCAATCTAATTAAAAATTTTTTTTATAATAAATATACCAAGTGAACTGGCATTTCTTTTGCTCAGAAAACTACTGCGCATCTATAAAGTGAATGGCCAAAATATATTGCGCATTGCTATACTAAAAGAAACAAGATTCAAATTAGTTACTAGATAGACAAGGATCGGATAACGAATTGAAAATTGATGATTCCAACGGATGCACTCTAAAAACAAGTGTTTTATAAAGTAAGACATTTTGGTGTCTTTTTATGTGTCTAGGACGCAAAAGGTGTCTCAAAATAAGACATTTTTACGTTCAAGACATCTAAGTGTCTTAATATAAGACACCTGTTTTTGCAGTGATAGAGGAACACTTTTTTTATTTGAAGATTTAAACGGATGGGGGAGGAATTCGAATGAATAAACAAGGAAAAATTAATTAATTATTAATTCGGATGCCGAATTCCAAAATAGTGGAATTTATGTTTTAAGAATATGAAATATGATGCAATATGAATTAACAGAAATTGAAGATATGGAAGAGTGTAATTTGGAATACCGAATTGAGAATTTTTTTTAGGATTTAGGAATGTGGAGTGATGCGATCCGGATTGGCGGAATATTGATTTGAGGGAATCGGGATGTGAAACGTCAAAATTCGGAATTCCAAATTGTTGGAATTTAAAATGTCGAAATTTTTAATTATGTAATCCAGATTGATGGAATAAGAAATTGGGGAATCCGAGACGTAGTACTGCACAATTCAATAAGATAAATTGGAAACTGGTGAAAATTAGAATTTCAGAATTAGATTTGTGCGAATTACCAAGTGGAAAAGAGAAATTCGGAATGCTGAATTAAGAGAAGTTGAAATTTATTATTCCGGAATGTAGAATTATGCAATCCCGTTTAACAGAATATAACTTTAAGGGAATCGGGACGTAGACCAAGAAAAGTTAAAATTCGGAAGTGTACGTAGGATGGCCGAATTCTGGAAGTCGGAATGAGAAATGTTACCACCGGGTTGAAGGAAAAGGAATCAGGATGAGAAAGAGCGTACTCTAAAATGATTTATTGGGAAATGGTAGGATTTAGGATTTCGGAATGTCGAATGATGTAATCCGGATTAAAGACAAATAGACTTAAGTAAAATCGTACCGTGGAATAGCGAAATTTCATTTTGCCGAATTAAAAGAAGGGGACATTTAGAATTAGATTATGAATTACCAAAAAACGATTTGAAGGGAATTCGGACGTAGAAGAGCGTAATTCGAAATGCCGAACTGATAAATGGTGGAATTTAGAATTTAAAAATGTAGAATGATGCAATTTGAATTTACAAAATATTAATTTGAGGGAATCGGGATGTGCAATGGCAAAATTCAGAATACCGAATTGGAAAAAGGTGAATTTAAGGTTTCGGAATGTCGAATGGAGTTTTGGAATGGATTTAAGGAAATCGTTACGTGGAATAGTGAAATTTCGTTATGCCGAATTGGGAGAAGGTGAAATTTAAAATGTCCGAATGTGGAATAAATAATCAAGGAAGTATAGTAGATGTTAATTACTCTTTGTATTTAATCCTAATTGTATGTCTTCATTCTTTAAATTTAAATCAGCAAATAATAATGTTAAAGATACAAAAAAATTTCTAATTACAGGTGTAGCAGAGCTAATCTTCTAAATAGTCAGCAACCGACACTATTTCAAATTACACCTGTTCTGTTCATCAATGCTGTTCAGTCAATTCCGTATGAATTCATATTCACAATGAACAACACGACTCTATTAATTCACTCCTTGAAACCATTTCAGTTTCTAACTGCCTGTCATTACATTAGTGGTATCAGTCTGATACTTTCTGATAAGAATTTAATTTCACTTGAAGAACAAAATCAGACTATTCCTGTTTTGAATGCCCTCTTTAAATATCTGATTGAATCGAAAAATGAAAATCTTTTGAAAGGACGTTTGTTACATAAGATACTAAAAAAAACAGATCTTCACAAAGGTAAAAAAGAACGTCCCCTTGATGAAAATTATATTAATCGAACCTACGAGTATATCATCAGTACTACACTATTTTCCGCTTATGGTGGGATTCCCGTATATTTAGCAAAAATAATAAGTAGGTCTGAAAATTTGACATTGTCAGTTCTTAAAAAAAAAGTGAATCTTCATTTTTCTAATAGACCCCTGCTTTCTGATCCATGCACCAAGACAAAGGGTAATTGGAGTCTCACTTCGCAGTCTATTAAGAAAATCTTCGAAGACTACATTTGGTCGATTTTTCCCGAACCCGAAGAAGACATGGATATAATGGACATTAATTATATATACGCAATGGTTGGCTTAAAAATAGCTAAATCAACGAACTTATCGAATCTCACTTTTCAAGACTACATACACCTTTCAAGTAGTACCGAATCAGAGATCATTGGAAATAAAACTTCCTTGTTGTTTATAGAATTATTTTCTACTCCTGCTTTATTCTTTTATGCCCATCAGGCTAAGAACCAGTTCAAAGCAAAGAATATAACTTTAAATTTTACTAACAAAGATGATCTCTTTTTGACATCCTTTTGGGATGATGTCTATAAAGGTTTCTTTTCATATTTAGATAAC
Source organism: Ganaspis brasiliensis (assembly GCA_037103525.1). Taxonomy (NCBI): domain Eukaryota; kingdom Metazoa; phylum Arthropoda; class Insecta; order Hymenoptera; family Figitidae; genus Ganaspis; species Ganaspis brasiliensis. The sequence continues at coordinate 166,787 of JAZKLR010000495.1, forward strand.
ATTAAAAAGAATATAATACAAGAAAGTGTCAAGGACAGTCCTCACTACAAACTTGACACTGAGATTTCAAAGCTCATCTATCGAGCCGAAATGGCCGAAAACATTATAAAAAATAACTGCCGACCATTTGAATATACAGATCTAGAAAGTAAAGTCACAGATTATCTATCATCAGGATCGCTTGAGTGCAGCGGTTTCGAATTACCCGACATAAACACCGAATATAATAAACAATTTATTCAAGTTCGGGATAGATTCAATGATCTTCAAATGTTACTAATTGAAAAAGCCCTAGAGAATAATGAGTTACTGAACAAACTAAATTCATCAAACTCTATCGCACAGAAAGTATTTCTTCCCACTTATCCTCAGAGATGTACACTATGTTCACCAAGGGCACGAACAATGAACAACGATATTTATTTCCTCTTTTCAATAAATCAGGACGAGAAAATAGAGTTTTATGCACTAAGACAGATGAGGAACGGCTTACTGGATGTAATTAAAAGAGAAGGAGATGAAGATAATTTCGACAGAATTGTGGGAAATTCAACCAATATAAAACCGCAAAATGAACTAATCACTGACAAACGTAATACATATAAAAAGAAAGATGAAAATGCTACTGTCTTTATAGAAAAACTGTCACTTGAGAAGACAAACATTGTTGTGGCTCATTTTCAAAGCTTGTACAAGAACGAAACCTTTAGAGAAAAATTGAAGGATTTCCTTCTCTCTCTTGTGCCATTTTATAGTTGCGTGGGGTACGTAAAAGAAGATAACCCAGTAGGAGCATCTTTCAGTTGTTCCCTGGATGTTCTCACTCTCATCCCGTTCGTAGGAGTCGCCGCAAAATATTCAACGATAATTAGTAGATATTTCATTTTAGAGGGAGGTATGGCGGCGGTAAATTCTATTACTAGATCAGGTGCTCAACAGGTAGCTCTCCACATTGGAATTTCGGAAATACTTCAAGCAGCGACCAGAGCAGGTGCTACTCAAGGTCTCATAAGAAATTTACTCAAGGATTTATCAATCGCAACGATTAGAACACTCGATCCTGGATTTGAGTTTTTCTACAGAATCAGCGGTTTTGGATTGAAATTTTACACGAGACTGTTTAAACATATAGTGTTGAATAGCAGACGTTTCGGAGTATCTCGAAATTTGGTAACCCAGTTGGAAACAATGCTTCCGCTAATTAATCAAAATGGTCACATGTTGGATAATTTCGCGGGAATGGTACCGGAAGTCGTTGGGACGTTTCGGGGACGTGAAGTCGTCAGGTATATTTATCCCGGTGGCTCCAATTTATTCGGACCCGAGTGCTTGCAATTGTTCGGTCTGAATGTGGAATTAAGGACCACTTCTAGGAATTTAGAGAGAATACCTGTCGTACCATCAGGAATTGAGGAAAATTCTGTGATTTACAGAAAAGTTAATATCGTAAATGGACAGTTATCGCGCACTAAATTTAAGTTGGACAAGAATGACCTCTTGCGTCGCATTCCCGAAGACGTTCTGCAGACAATCGAACGGAACACGTGGCCTGTTCTGAAGACGGATAGACATGTGATGAAGCAGTTGAGAAAAAAATTCTATGATCTGGCTATGCGTCAGATTGATAACCTAGAAAATCCAAAACATCTGGTTTACACAGAAGTTACCAGTAATTTGAATAAGATTAGGTATCTAATGAAAACACAGGGTCAACAATTTTTCTTCTCCGATATCACCCTAATGGAAGCGTTTAATTCTCATATCGGCACTACCGACAAAGTGGTAACCCAAGAAAGAAGGATCGTTTATAGTTTAAACTTGCAGTCTCAATATGGAATCGTGGACTTGGGTCGAGTTTATCCTGACAAGAAAGGTTACTTTCTCATCTCCGAGGATGTTTCCTTTAAGGTGAAGAAAGCTGAATTTTGTGAACCTTCAAAGATAGATAGCAGCCTTTGTGTTGAATTGATAAGTGAACCAATCGAAGAAGGACGGTGGCTACAACAAGTTATTAGGAAACTCATCTCGCTTCCGACGGAAATTGCAAAAACACCCAGGCTACACAGTATCGAGATTGCTGCGGAATTAGTAGCTTCAAATATACCCGGGTTGAATTTACAAAAAGTGACGGAGACTTTGAAACAGTATTTGTTTAAATTAAAGCCGAGTCAGAGTTACGTTCCCAGTTATGACAAAATAGCTGAAGATATTTGTCGTGAGATGAGTGTTGTCAATAAAAATTATGAGAAATGGAGATTTCAAAGATCAACGTACATTGATGATATTTTATTTGAAGGGAAGCTGGACACGATAACTGAATTGACCGAGGCAGATAGAAGAATTCAGAAGATTTATGACAATGAAGATTTTGAAAATGTACAGATATCATTTCGCGAATATATGAATCTACCCTTAAATCAAGAGACTTTGAGATTTGAGGATTATTATGCGATTCGACGTGATTTGAAGCCTCAGGATGCAGAAAATTTGGATTTAATGAAACGTAAAATGATGGCATATTATAGATTAGCTCTGAGACAATCCGAACAGGAATGGGCGGAAAAACCAATTTTGCTTTATTGTGAGGGATTGGTTGGAATGGACAATTTTCTGAAACACTTGTCATTGGAAGAAAAAAAAATTGTCACCATAGAGTTTCAGAGGCTCGCTTCTGAAAAACTTCAGGTAGTAGTAAATTCTTTAACGACAGTAAGGAAACCTAACCAGTATCCAATTTTGTTTGAAATGACGTTAAATAATCAGTTTGGAGTAGCAGATATAAATCGTATTATTAAAGGGAGGAATGCCCTGCATGTTATTCCCGAGGGTATGCAATTTGTAGTAGATGAAGTTAGGGGTGAAAAAATTAATAATCTGGACGTTCTGGTAATCAAAGTGCACGACTACTATTTACCAAAAGAAGCAAAGATGTTGAATGTTATACGGAAAATGGAGGGTTTCTTGAAAACGGAAATTGAGTTTTACGTTTAGAGTAACGGGAATATCATTGTTTGTACTTGGATTAGCAAGATCTCTGTGATCCAAATTTCGACCCAAAATTAATTTTCGAAAATTGTTTAAAAATGCATTTTTAGCGAAAAAAAACCTATTATACCAAGGACATCATACTCCATCACATACCCTTAAAATTATCTAAATAAATTTAGCCAATCTAACAATTCTGCATAGAATTCGGATTAACAGGAGAAAAGTACACTGAAACATACTAGTATAGTTTCTCAACCAAAACTGTTTTTATTGTGCCCGTCTAATTAGCCATTCTTGCATGATTATGTAATTGCAGTAAAACTCAGCGACTATTTAATTACATAATATTTAATTTTCACTAATTTGGATTTTGTGAATATGTTGTCGATATAAAACAGTTAATATTGACTAATTCATGTGCGTAATAGAAAAAAAAAGAAATTATTTATAAAACAATTTTCTTACTGTCAGCATCCTCTTCATTTGCTGCCTGTGAGTCACTGGCGGGAGAGTTGACATCTTCTGGGACTCCCGAGTCCTGGCGGGGAACATTCGGAGATTTCAGGTGGTCCTGACCTTCTGTAGGATGCTCCATCTCAAGTTGTGCAAATTTCCAGTAACTCAAAATTAAGTTGACTCTAGCATTCTGAAAGAGAGAAAGACAACATTCCTTCAATGAGAGCGAAAGGGAAAGGGAATGAGAGATGATAGATTCGCATATTCATTGTTTCCGGAAGGCGATCGAGTGCTGTTCGAATCCTGATTTAAAAGCAGAGGTCAACCGGATGTTCTACAGACTTGAGAATCAACGAAGCAATTTAATGCCGGATCTTGCCGCGAGCAACAAGCGGGGCGATTTCATTTACTGGACTCAATTTCCGTCATTTGATGGGAATCCAATCGGAACTAAAATAGATTCCTATGAACCACAACTGGAAAAATATTCAGCAACTTGAATTCTTTTTTTTTAAACAAATGCAATATGTATACATTGAGAGTAATTACACTGGGTAATTACAGTATTAGCGTTATAATTTCTTAGATAAGAGAGTTAATTATAAAAAAATTTTCATTTAATCTCGAAATATATTGTAATTGGGTGAGAAAATTTAATTAATTATTATTATTATTATTATTAAAATCCAGATGTATGCTTAAAATATTGATGTACTTTATATTATTATGAAATATGCATATTGGAGGCTTTACAGAGACAATGAAGAATATTTACCATAAGACTCAATGTAAAATGTTAAAAACAAAAACGCTTATAACTATTTTCAGAAGTAGCTTATGAGGTCTCGAAAATTTAAATGCATCATTATAAAACCATTATCTATACCAGTGGACCTAATTTGATTAAAATGGTAATGTTAATATTCTATTTACGATAGAACCTTCTTAAGAAATTGTATAAAAATACAAAAGATTTAAGTAAAAATGAATCACAAAATAAATCATTTTTGAATTTTAACTGTTAAATTTTGAAAGAATTTTAATTTAAAACTTTTATTAAATTAAAGTTTGGGATAAAAAGTTTTGTAAAGTTTTTTACAAATCCTCAGAAAAATAGAGGATACTAGGGAAAAATTTTTCAAAATAGGGGAGTTTTAAAGAAAATAGTGGATGACTGAAAAGCCTGATGTTATTATTAAAAAGTATCAAAAAAAATCTAAAAAATATAAAATCTGAAGATTAAAATTATCAGAGAGGCCACAAACTGCGTTTCTGAAAATCGCCGAAAAAACAAAGGGGAGAGTCTACTAGAGAAATTTCAATTTTCTGAAAAGTTATTTATAAAAACTTGTATGTAATCTTAAGAATTTAACTGCCTATACAGTTATAGAGTTTCACTATTCACTCAAAGGAGTATTTAAATTAGACACCATTAGTTTTAATTCATTAGTTCTGTTATAATATATTTTATAGCTTTGTTTATCTTTTACTTACAATGGTTGTAAACTTTCAAATTCGACAGGAAATAAAAATTGGTTACTATAGAATAAATGGTCGAGGAAAAAGGTTAACAAACCATACATAAAATAAATTATTGTTATTATTATTGCTGAAGAATAAAATTATGTAAAGATTACGATTAAATATTGGATTGAATAAATTGGCTGAATAATAGAAAAGTTATAACTCTTTTCTGTACTGAAAATTTTGTTTCCAAGTTAAAAAATCTGGTAAAAGAATTTCAATTAAAAAGGTAGACGTAATTAGGAAATTAGTTTCGTATACTATATTAATTGAAATGACTTTTAGATCTCCTTCCGCGTTACAAGTACCAACTCATCCAGTACAAACGTAATATCCAGGAGGGAAATCGCATTTTGTTTATTAATTATTTGATCAGGCTGTGACGATAAAAAATGAACTTTTCACTTCTTATTTCTTTTAATCCAGAATTATAATTGTTAGGTTATTTTCATTTACTTGAAATTCAGATAGACGATCAAAAAACAACAAATTAGAATCAATTTGCTTCAAATATAATACAAATTAAAATATTAAATCAATTATTCGGCGCATTTTTTTGTTATTCAACTGCTTCTATTTCTTCAAAAGTTTGTTTTCTGCAGTTTTTTATATGTTTGTTTCAAATACTTTCATTTTTAGGTTAGGTAAAAAATTTTAGTCTTATGTGTTTAATTAATTATGTCAATGGATTTAAATAAAAATTATTAAATTTAAAATATCGATATTTCGTTCTCAAAATAGTTTAAAGATATGAATCCATATATAAAAATTATTATTATACGGTTTTAATTCAAATAAACATCCGTTCAAGCAAAAAAAAAAAATATATATCGCGAATGTTTCCTAATAAAAAAAACTAATAAATTACTGTAGTTGTAGTTCTGTTCAGGCAGAACTTGTGCGATGACTCAAATCGCATAAGCCGTACGTATTTCGCATTATTATTACGTCACGAATGGTGTTCCCCCTGCCTATTTCGTGACTCGTATCTTCGTACACTATCAGCAAATAAAAGTACGAAAATCGCCAATTTATGTTCTGATAAAATACATTTTTAGCAGAACCGGCTTGAAAATGTTGAAGATAAAAATATCAAGTCGATAAAAGAACAAAGAAATTATTGACAAGGAGTTTTATTTAAAAATGTTTTTCAAATCAGATTAATTTGTTGTATACCTTAATGTACATTATATATTTAACAATAATATTTGTCAGATGTTAAGTTGAAAATGTATAATTATATTAAACATATTATAAATAAACATTGTAATTATATAAAAATTGCACCTTTCATATTTGAGGAAATTAACAATGTCAAGTGATTTTATGTACCATATACATAATTTTTTTTTTTAATAATAATTCCGCTACGTAAAATAAATTTTTCTACATGCGCTCCTGATACCAATTAATAACCTTTCAAAAAATTTGCATAAAAAAACCATGGCAAACATTTTAAGTACCTTGAAATACAATTGTGGTGACTTTAAAATCGATTATGTCAAGTCCAAATATAAAAATTCTCTGGTAACTAATATTGACACATCTGCATGAAAGCATAAATATGTTTTTTACAAGTGTTTCTAGTAGGCGGTCATTCGCGAGGGGCTTCCCTCGAATTCAGCAAAACGATAATCTGCAGAATATATCTGCAGCTGTTCATCCTCGGTCGGCTTATTCGCCAAGGACGTTGATCCCTTCCTTCTAATTACGAACTTTGTACTAATGTAGATATAATTATGTTTCTAAATTAATATTATGATAATGATAATACTAATAGTAATAATAACAACTTGCTAACATAAACATACAGTACATAAATAAAATTAATAGTTAAAAAGCTTTTTAAAGTCTACAATTTCAATCTCTAGTTCATTAACGAACAATTTAATTCAATAATCTTCAATTATAATTTTATTGGCCTTGACTCATCTGCTTGAAAATATAAACTTTAAACGCAAACATTACATAGTATGTACACGGATTTTTATCTATTGTATAAATATATCCGCAAACAGAAACTAATGTGAGTCAATGAAATCATGGATTTTACCTTCTTTTAAGTATATTTAGGTACATAACACATTCTAAGGTTTGTATATGTTGTAAAATGATATCTGTAAATTAGAGATTTCATCAAAAATGGTTAAAAACATTATTATTTTTTAACTATAGAAGCTATTTTACTATTTTTTTGGTTAAACGAAAATTAATTTAAGGCTCGTATTCATAAACTATGTCGCTCGTTCGTATCTTTATTTATTAAAATATTTCAACATTACGTTTTTTTCTTAATTTTTTACATATATTTGGTTCCTGTCTTCGATGACAACACCGTAAATAAATTTTTATTATCCTTTCTATAACAATTCGTCCTTTATAATAGATATAAAAATGTATGTAAAATATAATTTATATTTGTAAAGAAATTTTTTAAAAAAGCCTTTAAATTTTGTAATTATGTCGCATGCTACTTTGGACCCATTTTAAACCCCTTTCTGTACGTTTTGCAACATACAGAGTTTTTCAGATTTTTTCTACAGTTTATCGCAGACAGCTTGACCTCCTCCCTCTCTCAGGACTGTAAGGTAATTTGTGAATGACCCCTCAGGAAATCATTCATTATATGGACCAAATCGCGGAGGTGTACGTAACAGTCTTTTTTAAAAAAATTCATAACTCTTAAAAAACACAACATAACATTTTTTATATTAATAGCAAATAATTTTACGGGATAATATGTACTATTAGATTCATATATAAGAATTCCTGAATGATTTGTCATTTAAGTGTTATAGAATTTTCAAAAAGACTGTTAAGTTACAAAAGTTTCAATTTTCGCGATTTGGTCGTAATTATTAAAACTTAAAAATAAACAAAATTTATTTCTTAGACGCCATTCACAAATTACGTAACACGTTTTTTAACAGTTTTGAACCCCTTCTTCCCCCTATGTAAGAAGTCATAATAAGAAGGTCCATTGAACTCTCCCTCCTCCATATAACAGGTATTAACATTACCCCCCCCCCCCCCTATTCCCCTAAACCTGCTACGTAATTTATGGATGACCCCTTATTTGTTATTCAAGTTAGTGACGAATGCGAATATTGTGATGGATCTTTATATATACTATATATCATAGTTAAAAAATTCATATATTTCTTAAAAAGTAATTGTACGGTTATACTAATCACATACCACGTGGATAGTTATGAGGGGGAGGGGGGGTTTGCCGAAAATCCACTATTAACCACTAGGGGGCGGGGCGGGGGGGGGGGGGGTCACATCAAATGTCCACATAGACCAAGTAAAAATTTAATTTTGTCCCTTAAAATGTTGTTTAACTGACTTTCAAATTTCTCGACACTGTTTTTTCGTCAGGATACCTCAAGAACACTTCAACTTTCTATTATTCACTTCAAATTTTATCAATATTTTTTCCGCTAAATTTTTCAAATATTTATCTCAAATTTCAATAATTTTTATCAATGCTCAATTTTTAAAGTTATTTTTATATTATTTTTTTTTTGAATTTTCAATTATTTTTCATAAATTTCAACTATATTTTTTTTAAAAATTATTTTCATTAATTTGCAATTATTTTCTTCAATTTGTGAGAATTTTCAATATTTTTTAGTCAATTACCTTAATTTACAATTATTTATCTCATATTTCAATAATTTTTATCAATGTTTAATTTTTTATATTATTTTTTAAATATTTTATTATATTTTAAATATATTTTGTAATTTTATAAATACATTTTTCTGAAATTTTAATCATTTCTTAGACTTTCAATTACTTTTACCAATTTAAAATTATTTTCTCCAATTTTTTAATATTTTAACTATTTTTTATCTAATTTCCCAAACATTTCTATTATTTTTCAATTAATTTAAGACATTTTCAATTATTATTTCTACAAATTTTCATTATTTTCTTCTATTTCCAAATATTATTATTTTATCTACCTACTATTTTTCATTACTTTTAATTAATTCTTTAAATATCAAATATTTTCTACAATTTTTAATTGCTTTTATCATTTTTCAACTATTTTTCTTAAAATTTCTATTACTTGTACAATTTTTTATTAATTTCCTAAATTTTAAATTATTTCTCTCATATTTTAATTACTTTGTTCAAATAATAAATTAATTTGGTGATCTTATCACTTTTTTCAAAATTTCAATTATTTTCTTCAGTTTTCAATTAAATACCACATTTTTTCATTTTTATTTTCAATTTTTAAATATTTTGATTATTTTTTAATTGTTTTCTCAAATTTTAAATTCTTTTTTAGTCAATTTTTCAAATTTCCAATTATTTAACTCAAATTTCAATTAATTCTTTAAATATTCAATCTTTCTTCAATGCTTAATTGTTTTTAACATTTTTTGATTATTTGCTTTAATTTTAATTAAATTTTTTGTTTTTCCTTTCTAATATGGGAAGTATTATAACTTATTTTTCTCAAATTTCAATTGTTTACCTGAAATTTCAATTATGTTATTCAATTTTCAAATATTTTTATTATTTTGCAATTGTTTTCTCCAATTTTTAATTATTTTTTTATAATTTTCTAAATTTCCAATTGTTTATCACTAATTTCAATTAATTCTATAAATATCAATTACTTTCTTTAATTTTTCATTGTTTTTACCGTTTTTCAATTATTTTCTTTAATTTCGATTAAACTTTTTCATTTCGCTTTCTCATATCGGAAGTATTATCACTTATTTTTTTAAAAATTGTACACTGCAAAAACTCCTTTTTTCTAAGTGTCTTATTTTAAGACATAAGACATTAAGAAAGCGTCTTACTGTTATTTCAAGCTATTTCATTGGTTAATAATTTTGAAAGATGCTTTCTCATTGGTTTAAAATTAAGACACCTTGAAACGTCTTAAAAGTGAGGACAAAAATGTCTTAAAATAAGACACTTGTTTTTACAGTGTAATTATTTTCTTCAATTTTAAATTATTTATCTTAAATTTAAATTACAATTATTTTCATTATTTTAAAATCAGTTTCTCCAAATTTTAAAGATTTTAATTGTTTTTAAATTAATTTTCTAAATTTTCTAAATATTTATCTCCAATTTTACTTATTTACTTATTTATTCAATTATGTTTTTTAATTTTAAATATATTTTATACTTTTATCACTTATTTTTCTTAAAGTTTAGTGTATTTATTATTTTCTTTAGTTTTGAATTATTATTATCATTTTTAATAATTTTCTCAAATTTTTATTTTTCAATTAATTTTATAGATTTTGCTTCCTCCTATAGGAAGCTTTGTGATCGTTAAGATTTTCGATTTTCCAAAAATAGTCTAAATTGACTAGGGTTACCAGATGGTCAGGTCACAAAATCGGAAGCTTTCCCCCTCCCTAACGTACCCCCATCACCCTTAAAAATTTTGTGCGGGTAATTTTGTATAGAAATTTGAAAGAATATCGAATACTTTATTGCACTTTTAAAAATACATACAAATAATTTTTCTTACAAAATTAAATTGTATAAAATTTCTGAGATTGACCTGTTTTTTGTAAAAATTTATAATTTTCTTGAAAAAGTAAATGTTTCTATCCTCTTGAAAAATCGGAGGAAATCGCAACTTATCGTGAGAGTGGGAGAAATGGACAAAATTCGGAAGATCTCACGATAAATCGGTACGTCTGGTACCCCTAAAACTGACTCATTTTCATCTGAAATGCAAAAATTTTCATTCTTAAGCCAATGTCCAGAAATGTGTGTGTCTTTAACAGATTTCAATGAAATATTTCTTATAAGTATTAAATATTAATATATTTATCATTTTAAGATAAGAATCCTACTTTATAGTTATAATTTCTCATAACATAGAAAATCATATTATTTTTAAAAAAAAGTCTACGTGGACATTTAGAGGGAAGAGTGTGGGTGGGGGGGGGGGGTCGTCAAAAGTCCAAGATTGTCCACGTGGTATATAAACGACCTCTTATCGGCATATGATGGATCATGACGTCACTGGTGTAAGCAAAATTTATCCGTAAATTTTCTCTTAAAATATTAAATATTTTGTCACGTAACTTGATACAATTACCTAAAATGTCATTAAAAAGGTCTCTCTGATCCAAATTTGTTTAAATTTTCATCCAAAATTAATTTTAAAAAATTGTTTAAAAATTAATTTTGAGTCAAATGCAAACAAACTTGGGTCAGAGAGACCTTTCTAATGATATTTTAAGTAGTTATACCAAGTTTCGTGACAAAATATTCAATATTTAACAAAAAAGTTACGGACAAATGTTGCCCATACCAGTGACGTTATTTAGAGTAGAGTGGAGAAAAACCACCAATTTTTGACATTTCTAACTCTAACTCTAAAACCAAAGTGGCTACAAAGCAAAAACTAGATGGTCTTTCAAAGATTCATTCTTTGGTTAAATTTTATTCTTAATACCAATACCATTTTCCCACGGAAAAGCATCAAAGTTAGTAAATAATAATTCCACAACAACTATTAGTACAAATGAATAAACAAATGAGTCTGTGAATGAATAAAATACAATGCTCTTTCATTTTAAATTATGAATTTCATTATTTTAAAACCGTATTCTGATCAAACAGCAAAAACATAGACATTATGACCCAATTTCAAATTTTCAATATTAATGCTGTTATTGCGATAGATATTTTCTCCATCGTCTTAAAACTAAATACGTATGTGCAGACTGCCAAACTATCATTCACCATGAATGTTGAGTTTGTAAGACGAACAACATAAGAATAAAAACCAATTGGTGGTTTTGCCCCATTCTACTCTACTTCATCAAATGCCCTTATAGGTTTAAGATTTAAACGTTTCAAAAGTGGACACATAAAACAATTATTGTCAAGATATTATAAAGTACAATTGGTTATAAAGTACTTAAAATTAGTGTCAAAAGGGAAGTCAGAAAAAAGATACACTAATTTGTCTCGTTTGGGAGAGAAGCTAGCTTATGAACTCACATCCACTCATGTCTTATTAAGTACTTTCACAAGTTGTACCAAGATCCCTTTGTAGATTTTAAAATGGCATTACAAAATTTAGATTTTACATTGACTTTAAAAATGGCAGAAGCTATGAATGCGTTGGAATAATTACAAAATTGTTTATTTTGAAAACAAAAGCAAATAATATTTAAAACAAATTGAAACCAACAACAACCATTGCGTGTCTGTGTATTATAAGTATATGTATATACGGTCGCGTCAGTATCACGTCACGTGTTATTGCAGATACGCCGCTAGACTGCAAGGGGAAGACCCCACAAGAATCGTCGATTGGAAGAGATACTCAATGCTGAATGAGAATATCGCGTAGAAGGTAGAAGTAGCTGATTAAAGCGCGATTCATTTCCAGTGTGACAAGACTTGTCAGAGATGAGTGAACCAGTCAGGTCAGCCGAGTTTTTTCAAAAGTTAACACTACTACAGATTTAAACTTAAATCTTCCATCTACTTTATTGTGTCAAGTGCTCCCTATTCATCAAGGAAGAACAAAACCTTCCGTTCGCCAAGTGGATCAGCTGCTCGAAAACTTGAGGGAGCTGACATTGAATCTCCCGAGTGCTCTCGTCAATCAATTATTATACGGATAATTCAAAGCTCCTTTGAATCACTCACAAGCTGTTTTATAATAGTTGAATTAGTGCGACAAATAAAAACCAGTTCGAAAAACTAATTGTTGGCTAAAAATTGACGTGATTGTACCAACTGTTTTTTCCAACAACAAGAATCTGATTAACATTAAATCCCCGTTTAATCTCGTTAAGATTAATCTGCAGAAGAGTACCTCGAGTTAAGAGGAATTCAAGTTCGAAAGTAATTTGAATCCATTCAATTACAATTAGGTTTAAATTGATAAAAGACAATAAATTAATAAATCGAGGTAAAAATGACGAAAAGTGAAAAGGACATGGAAACGATATCAGGAGATGGACTTTGTCTGTCGAAGGATTCAAACAAGACACTATTGGAAATTAAGGGTGATGGGTGTAAAATCACCGTTGCCAAGAATTGTGGAACAATTCGAATAATCGGCGATGGATGTCGATTGAAAGTGATTCGGAATCTGGGTTCAATCGAATACAATGGAGATGGAGGTCGAGTTGCTCTCGGTCCAGACTCGAATCAAGATAAAGTCACGTTTATTGGTCACGGAAGCCACGTGAAGATTATCAGTGAGAAACCAGTCAAATCTGCCAATTTGCGGAAAGAAAGTGGAGAAGACAATTTATTGAAATTTCAAGAGAAAAGGGACTGCAGTTATGAGAGTGAAAATCGAGTTAATGAAAGGCGAGAGAGAAGAAAATTGAACGACTCAAAGTCCACAAGAGGATCTACTGTGATAGTAACAAAAATTGTTAATGTGAATGGCGAATGCAAGACGAATGTCAGAACTTTTTATCAAAAAGTAGCACCAACTCGAAGTTAAAAAAAGTAAAATAATTGTTGCTCAAAAGTATTATTAGTTGTTAACAAGAATTATTAGATTATTATTTTTTTATGAGAGACTTAATAAATGTGACATAAGGACTATTATTATTATAGTAATTATTAATATATTATTATGTCAAACGTTTGGTAAGACTGATGTAAATATTATAAAAATAGTATTACGCTGGTACATTGATCAAACACCGTTGCTAGTCATCAGTCTTAGTCAATAGATTCGAGGAAATTCTAGAATATTAGTAATTATAGCAATTTTAACAATTTCCTCTTTATTCCCTGAAAAATACTTTAGGTGATGAAAATACTATTGAAAAATATACTTTTAATTGTTCATTTAGTTCAATTTTAAATTATATAAATGAAGCAATACTTTTATTAAACATGTGTACTTAATTTAATCTATTTATAATAAAAAGATAAACAATTGTTAAATTAAATTGAATTTTATGTTGTTTGATTTTTAAGTGTCCGCAGTTCCCTCAACTTTATGATAATTTACAGGGTATCGTCCAATATCAATCTTAAACCATTGTTAAGATTCGATAATGCAACTCTCTAATAAATAACCACTTATTTAGGGGTGCAAATCAGAAAAAATAAATTTTTTTACACAAGTCAAATAAGCATCTTTTACAATAACAATTCATTTATTAATAACTTTTTCAATTCAGAAACAAAATTCAATCAATGTACTTTATTGTTTCCATAACGATTTTAATAAAATTAGTAAGTTGAGCAAAATTACCAAAAGCGATTCATATCTTAAATCGATTTAGATAATTGATGTAGATATTAAGTAAGAAAGAAATATTTTCTGGTCAAATTGTCTTATTATCAGATTATTAAAAGACATAATGATGAAGCGATTAAGATTATAAAGCATTTTTAATTAATCTGTTAAGATAACCTTTTTTAATTCATTGGAGATATAAAGAATAGAAAAATACATACATAATGTACCTAACAATATATATAGTCGAGTGAGAACTGTGATTATTTATCATTAAAAAGGTACTGTAGATTGTATATTATTATCATTTTAATATCTAGAATATAACTGTATTTAAAAAGCAGAGATTCAGAGTCAAAATGATTACAATCTCTATTTTTTTCAGCACGGCTAAATGTGGTCATGCATTCATGCACATCAGGATGTTCATCCGCATGATCGCTCAGGAAGTTGTAAAAAAAACAAGGCCAACAATGTAAAATATAAAAAAATACATAGTCACTTTGATATTAACTTTTGACAATGAACAATCAAAATTTTTTTAAGTTTTCTTACTTCCTTGTATAAAGAATGGTTGTTATTATATAGTCTCTGTCTAGATCCTTTTTATAATTATAGGTACCTACTCTATTTATTTATATAAGATATGAATATTTCAATGTAGCATAAATTTCAACAAAGTTGGGTTCTCACGAACGTCTTAAATGGATTTCAATAAAATTGGATTATTAAGCTAATAATAATTGGTCAGGGAAAATCATCAATATTGTGAAATATAGAACAATGTTTGTTCTACAAATGCAACAAATTTTTAAGATTTTAAAAATTGTCCTGATTGAGGGAAACTTTTTAGTTTTTTTTTTAGTGGCAACCATAGTTATAGTGTTCAAAATTAGTGGAGAAATTCCTAAAAAAGAATTACACAATTCGGTAAAAAATAAAGAGGAAACAATTTTTGATGGTAATTGTTTGAAATTAAGTTAGTACATTTTTTTGTTGAAATGCACTCACGTGAGATAAGCAAAGTTGACCAAACGGTATACCAACAGCTTTCTCCAGAAACGTTACTGGGACACAATTTAAAAAGTCGAAAAATAATTCAACCTCGTTTCGTAACATTATCACGAAATTGTATGAGCTCCCAAATTAGAGCCGGTATACAAATTATAATGATATATGGCCGAATCCACAGAACCGGTCGATTTCATGTTACTCACAGATTTTTCTATTTTAGAAGTATCATATTAATCTTTTTCAAATTTCTACCAATTTATAGTATCCCTGATAACCAATTAAACTAAGAAAATTGTGTAAATGCAAACCTTTTCGTCTTATATAAAAAATAAAATAGAGTTAAGTTACTTAAAAATTCAAATTTGTCGTGTTATTCTAGGTATCAATTTTAATTCTTATGGGTATAACTTGTTCGGCATAGATTGAAACAATTCCAAATGATGGTGAATTATACTTTACTTAGTGTAGAATCTATTAAAGGCAGAAAAAAATATGTGCCCTTAATTAAAAAGAAATGGTAGTCGCTGAAAGTAGCGTTACTCATTGTTTTAAAATAATGAAATACCTATACATTTTTGTAAATATTTTTTACGGCGATTATTCGATTTGAATTTTTCAAACTGGTACTTGTTGTTTTTTAGCAGATGAACAAATCTAGGTATAATAGAACAGTGTGCGATTAGAATTAAAGAAAATATTACAAAAATTAACACTCTATGTTTGATCGTGAACGATTCAAAACTTAGCCTTTTTTCAGGAGCACAACTACAAATTAAAATATAATGAATTAAAAACATGTGTGATTATTTAAAGACATTATTATAATTTTTATATACAAACGCCAAATTCTATTTTCAACTTATAATGTGTAAAACTTAAAAATAAAACTAAAGTTAAAAAAAATTTAACTGCATGAACGTATTTATAAATATGAAAAATGAAATAACCATTCAGTTGTTTTATTTTCAAACTTAAATCAAAATCAATGTCAATAATGTCTGTTTATTGGTTCAGATAATTTAATTTGCAAAAAAAAAAAAATCAATGCTAAAATGAAATTATAATTTATTAATTATTATGTTAATTGTAAATATGAATTGTATATAAATAATTGTATTTTATCATATTTTATTATTTAAAATGTTTTGCAAATATTACAAATATATATGCAAAAAACAAAAAAAATGAAGTACACATTTTTCATTAAAATTTTCTGAACAAAGATTACATAGGTATTTTCGTTTTTGGCTTTCAACTCAAACGGCATTAAAATAAAATGGATCACGCAAGAAGGTAATTGTTCTTAAATACTTTTCAAATAAAATAAACCATAAATGAAAGGTGTGCTCGTAATTTGAAAATTTTTATTTTTATAAGTGAAAATCGACCGGTTCTGTGGATTTTCCCACATATATCGCATTATATAGTTCTGATAAAACAATTACAGAAAAATGATGTAATGTAATTCGCTTTTTGATTAACTTAACTGCTGTAAAAACTAACTCATGCAAAATCAAAAAGTTAATCTAAATATTCTAAATATAAAGTTTATGAAGATAATAAGAAACAAAATATTGCCCTCTTTCTTGGGAATATGAACCACACAAATTACTTTTACTAAATTTTGACTATTGATTAATAATTAGTGAAAATCTATTATGTGATTATGAAAGAAAGAAATTAGGTCACGGTTTAAAATAATTAAAATTTTTAAACGCTTTCTATTTAAAAGGAATTTTCTTCAAATCTCTCAAAAATGATAATCATTAAATGTAATAAATATTATTAAATAATTTTTTTTTATGTTCAAAACTTTTTCGTATTCATTTTACCGGGTTTTCCTCTAGTTATAAATTTAGTTTTTCAACTGAAGTGTTGTAGAGCATTTTCGTTTGCATTTCAACATTTCTATTAACTTTGAGTGCTTATAAATGTCTTCCAGATTTTGTAGCGACCCAAAAGTGTCTAGAAAATTTCCACATATGTTTTGTGTTTCCAGTTCTGTTGGTTTCCACTCACTTTGAACGTTAAAGCCTATTTAATTAGAACATGAGAAGCCAAAAAGAAGTCATTATATATCTTCAGAGAATCCAATAAGAAACTGACAATGAGCCTAATTTAGTTTCATAACATTCTTTAAATAATAAAGTAATATTTTACTTTTTTGACAAGATCTTTTATGTCACATGAATTCTCTTATAATTTTACGCAAGAATTTTAAAATTTGAGGACAACATGCCCGAAGAAAACAGGTAGGCTGCTTTTATCTAACATCAATTGCTGTTGTTGAGGTTCCCAGAAATATTTATCAATAGATTGTTAATGTTACTTTTTATCAAAGAAAGACTTTACCAAAAATATATTTTGTCCACCAAAATTAGGCAAAGTTTTATTAACTTAGACATTGTGTGTACATTGCCGAAAAAACTGTTCAAAAGTTTATTTAAACAATGTTATATAGCCCTAAAGTTTATAATTAAAAAGGAACGATAAAGAGTCACTGTTAGATCTAGATATTTGTCTCGAAAAGAACAAAAATTGGCAGTTCGACATTTCTTTATGAAGCATTAAAGCACCCTTCAGAAAAGTATTTATGGCTTCATTAGTGTGAATCTATATAAACGGTATTATAAAGTCGAAATTTTGCTTCCAGTAATTACCCGAATTTAGTATCCTTTATACCAACAAACAGCAGGAGTTTGTACTTGACTTTAAGCCACTGCACAATTAAGATATTTATGCTCCTATTCATTCCCAAGCGATTTCTAATCCAATTTGAATATTTATTGCTTAATTGAAAGAAATATAAACCTTTCGAAATGAGGGATCGAAGAAGAAAAGATCCGAAACTCAAAAGATGAAAGAAGGCTAAGCCTGCCTATAGGGCATTCAACATGGAAAGTTTTACAATTTTCGGATGCTCCCTCCAGGTAAAATTCCTCATAAAATTCTTGATTAGCAAATCGTCCCACGAAACACTTTGTATAGAAGGGGAGGGAAGCAATGCGGGAGATTTTAACGAGATGGTAAATATATCCCGCGGGGTGGTTGTAGTCGAGATAGTATTATAGTCATAGTGTATAAGTATATATGTAGTGCATAGTGATAGTCTGTGGTATAGAAGAGGGATCCTAAACAAGCTGCTGGGAATCTGATGGTTAGAATTAAGAGTAGGAAGCACGCGTTCTAGCGGCCAACGAGGATAGGGATTGGACCTGGGGGTTCTATGCATTCTGCAGAGGCCATTTACCGAGATAGGTTTTCATCAGTTATAGAATAGCGTGGATTAGCTGGTCAATGCGAATTTATCTATAGGACTTTCGGCATTACTTGTCCAGATCAGGATAACACAAAATTACCAAAGTAATTCAGAACCTCAAAATCAAAAATCAAAATATGAAAATAAAAAACGTAATCTCCAGACAAAGTCAGAGCTTTATTTCAAAGCAGCAAACGTGTTGTCAATAATAAAAAAAGTAAGATTATGTCAATTGTATCATGGTCGAAGAGACTTAACACATAAATCAGTTGTTAATAAATAAATTAAAATTTAACAACAGAAGCCAAACGACAGTATATAATAACACACAAAACCTAAAAGTATCAAAACGTTGCATAATGCCATTTTTTAGATCATTTCTCATAGTTGATCCAAAAAATGGCATCATTATGCAACGTTTTGATGCTTGCTGGTTTTGTGTGAAATAAAATAAATAATAGACAATAAAACGATTAATCTGTGACGCACATGTTAAAATACATCAATTCTTAGCATAAAGCTGAATATAATCACTTTATAATCATAAGATAACATAGTAAACTGAAGTACCAACAATTTCAAATTTAAATTATGCTTCATCAAAAGTTATTCTAAAAAAGAAAACAAACAAAGAAGACAAAAAACTAACAGTTATGTCAAAAATAGGAAATAGGTGCAAAATTTTAAAATAGGGGGAAAAAGGTGAATAGGGGACAATCTGTAATCCCTGCACCTACTATTCTTTTAAATTCGTTATTTTCTTTATGTAAATTATTCTTTATGTAAAATTTTCATATGATTAAAATCAAATTCATTGGTAATAAAATCATTAATTTTATGTTCTACTTTATGTTGAGAACATACAATAAGATAACTTATAAATAACATTTGTTTGTTGTATCAATCGGTGCTTTACCTATAATTTTATCATATTATCAAAAGTGGCATAAGATCTAAATACAGTATTCACATTATAGTCTTTTAGTAATCTTTTAGTCGACCAAGAATAATTTTCTAAAAACGGTATAGAAATAAAAATAATTAATTGTCAAAAATTGCATCAAAACAAATCCTTTGGT
Source organism: Ganaspis brasiliensis (assembly GCA_037103525.1). NCBI lineage: Eukaryota > Metazoa > Arthropoda > Insecta > Hymenoptera > Figitidae > Ganaspis > Ganaspis brasiliensis. The sequence continues at coordinate 186,324 of JAZKLR010000495.1, forward strand.
TATTGATACATCTTTTCTGCAGTATGATTTTTTAAAAATTATCATTTGGGGTCGTTCATAAATTACGTCACACTTTTTGGGAGTAGGGGTAAGGAAAATGTTACATACGGGGTATAAGGGATCATGTTTTTCTTATAAGTTTCTGTTGTTTGGAATAACATTTACCTAAAAACCAATAAAAAATGCATCAAAATTGCATGATTTGCACGGATACGTATTTTATCAGTAAAAGCTAATGATCTAAATTGAAGTTGTTCAGAGGTAGACAAGGATAATAGATGAAAAACTTCATAATTCTGTTTTTGATCAAAGGACTGATTACAATGATTTGTGCAGATTCTTAAATATTAACTGAACGGATAAAAAGAGGAATTTAAAAATATAGACAGGTAGACAACGGATTCAAACGTATAGAAAAGTATACAAGAAGTATTCAAACAAATATCAAAGAAGAAAAAAAGGATTCAAAAGGTTAAAATTTGAATCTTTTTGGTTCCAGAAGGGTATCTATATTTTGTAATATTTTGAAGCAGCTTATTGCATCACACGAAAAGTGAATAAAAATGAGGAGGAAGACTTGGGCTAAAAACGAGAGCCTTTTATTAAAGCGAATAAAAATAGACTAATGGATTAAAAATATTTTGCACGTCTCGTCGTCCCTGTTAGGAAAGCAGGCAAGGTTGAGACGAAGTCTTGGTCGCATGTGTTGATAGATGTGCCATTTTTGGACACGTGGACCCCTTGGAACGTGTGCTGCTATGTAGTCGTCAAAAGGTCAAAATAAATCATTCCCTACAGGGAGAATCATTTAAACTGTACCCGGTGTAGGTATTTTTGGCTATTATAAATACTCTCGGGATAATTTTAAATTCAAAAAAGTTCAAAATCGCACAATTTTAAAAATCTATTATAAACGGAGTATCAAGTGAAACAGCAGAATAGAAAGAGAATTCGCGAAAATCAGTATATGATTAACAGAGTATCAAAAAAGTTATCAAAAATTAACCGAGAGGCATTTTTTATATTTTCTTTTAACCACAGATTAGGCATGTTTGTAAATAACCTATACACAGGCTACTGTGCAACATTAAAATTCTGAACCGATTTTTGAGAATCGCCGCTGAAAGTATTTGCAAAAACTAGAAATTCTTCATCATTACTTTTGCCAAATTGGTTCGGGTTTAGATTTTATGCTATCATCCATTTTTTTGCTCAAACTGGATTTTGACAATTTTTTCCATATTTTGATACGGCTATATCTCGTAAACCGAGAGAAATATTTTTTTGTGTCTTCAGCAAAGTTGTAGGTCCCTCAACGTCCTTCAACGAACCCTTTATCATGATCCAATTAATTATGCCCTTTATGGAAAATGGACGTAGTTTTGCAAAAATTCCCCTTCTTTCACTTTGTCTAAAGATTTGGCAACGCTCATCAAAATACGTTCCCACATTATTATGCTTCTTATCAAAATTAGCAAACAACCAAAATTTTCAATTTTGTTGCAAATATTACACTGAATGCATCTCGCCTTTAAAGATCTATTTTTGTCTTCGTGTTCGCACGCTTTCCAGTTCCTTATCTGCTATTAATCTCCATCTATAATATAATCTGTAATGATTAATTGTTTCCATAATACAATAGACGTGATGTGAAGACGAATTGGGAATAGAACCTTATCGGCTCCATAACAAGAAGGTGCTCTCTCTTTTCTAGCGCCAAACCGAGAATTGTTATAAAAAGTTTAGGAAACCGTGGGAAGGAACTGAAATCATATTAGGGTAATCGGGACTTTGAAAGAGAACACTGACTATAAAGGGTGTGTCGATATTGAAAATTTTCTCGAGATAATAATTACAATGTTCGTAAACGAACATTGTGATTTATACTCACAGAGCTTTAAAGTTTCTTGAGAATCGTACGAGAATTTTCAGCATAAATAATTCTCCTTTCGTGTGTAAACATTGGACTGAAATGTGTTTACACGCACTGGCAACAAATTAAACAAAGAAATGTGCCGTGTGCTTATCTTTCTGGTTCACAGTCCTTTAAATCCTTTAAAACATGAAAAATGGATTTAATTACACGGTTTATGTTTATTATTTATTGTCTTCACTAATTAGTGTATTATTATTTAACTAGCAAAATAAAATTATAAGATTAGTTTTTCATGTCTTTTAGAAATTATAAAATACAATAATAAATACAACAAATCGGTAAATAATATTTATCTAATATAAAGAAATAAATATTTTCAATATAATATTTAAAAATCAATTAATATAAATAAAATAAATATTTATTTAGGACAAAATTTATAATATTTTAAAATTAAAAAGAATTGCAAAAAATAATAGAAATTAAACAAAATATTTGCAAATTTTGCAAATTAATTGAAAAAATAATGAAATCAATTAAAAATTGGGGAAAGTAATTTAAACAATCATAAAAATGTTTTAAACATAAAGAAAATAATTTAAATTTGAGAATAATACTTGAGAATCTTAAAAGTAAATTAAAACAAAATTGAATAATGAAAAATTAGAGAAAATAATTGAAAATTGAAAAAACATGGTTAGAAATTGAAATAAATAAATAAAAATTAAGAAAAATAATTAAAATTTGAGAAAATAATTAAACAAATTACATAAAATATTTTAAACAAATGAAAGTTAAACAAAATTTGAGAAAAATACTTAAAACTTTCAGAACTTCATTGAAATAAAAGAAAATAATTAAAAATTAGAGAAAATAAATGAAAAAAGATAAACATAATTTAAAATTGAACAGAACAAGTTTTAATTAAAGAGAAATAAGTAAAAACTTTTTGGCAATTATGAAAAAGAACTAGAAAAAGAACGAAAGTAATTGAAAATTGAAGAAAATAATATAAAAGATAATATCTGTGGCTGAAAGGTAAAACAGCACAACTCCCATTTTATCAAATTTGAGATAACATCAGATTTCTATATATGTAAATATACTTTTTAAAGTTTCATAATTGTAAATTGATTAAAATGTTTATTTACTTAGAAAATATTAAAAAACGTAATCGCATAAATACATTAAAATCGAAAAAAATAATTGATGTTATTCTCTGGGACCTTTAAATTTCATTAAATTTGTTAAACAGATCTAAAAACTACATTAGAAAACAGGATTAAATATCAAACACCCAAAATATTTGTTCATATTTCGATTTTACAGAAATCAGAAAAAAAACAAAAACACGTTTTACTCGAAATTATGAATATGGCGCTTGTGCTGTTTTACCTTTCAGACACAGATATAAATAATATGAAATAATTGAAAAGTCAGATAAATAGTTGAAAATTTTTGAAATTATAAAACAAATACGTAAAGAATTGAAAATTGAAGGAAATAGAGTTTGGAAAATAATTGAAAAATGTTTTCAAATTTTAAAACTTGATGAAAATAATTAAAATATGATACAAACAATGATAAGTTGTAAAAAATAAATGACATTTAAGTGTGATAATTGAAAAAACTACATAATTTTTTTTAAATAAAGAAAAAATCATTGAAATTTGAAAAAAATACATGGAGATCTTAGAAATCAATTTAAAAAAAAAGAAAATAACTAAAAATTGGAGAAAAGAATTGAAGAAATAAGCTAAAAGTAATTGAAATTTACGGTAATTAGTAAACAAATTTTGAAATTATAAAAACAAATGAAAATAATTGTTAATTGAAGAAAACAATTGAAATTTTAGAAATATTCTTCAAAATCTTAGAAAATAATTTTAGAAAATGAGAATAACTAAAAATTGGAGAAAAGACTAGGAGAATGCTAAAAGTAATTGAAATTTACGATAATTAATAAAATTTTTTGGAAATTATGAAAACAAAGAAAAATAATTAAAAATTGAAGAAAATAATTGAAAATTGAAAAAACATGGTTAAAAATTGAGATCAATAAATTAAAAATAAAAAAAATAATTAAAATTTGAGAAAATATTTAAACAAATTACATAAAATATTTTAAACAAATGAAATTTAAACAAAATTTGAGAAAAATACTTAAAACTTTCAGAAGTTCATTGAAATAAAAGAAAAAAATTAAAAATTAAAGAAAATAAATGAAAAAAGTTAAACATAATTTAAAATTGAACAGAACAAGTTTTAATTAAAGAGAAATAAGTAAAAACTTTTTGGCAATTATGAAAAAGAATGAGAAAAAGAACGAAAATAATTAAAATTGAAGAAAATAATATAAAAAATAATATAAATGATGAAATAATTGAAAAGTCAGATAAATAGTTAACAATTTTTGAAATTATAAAACAAATGTAGAGAATTGAAAATTGAAGGAAATAAATTTTCGAAAATAAGAGAAAAATGTTTTTAAATTTTAAAATTTGCCAAAAATAATTAAAATATGATACAAACAATAATAAGTTGTAAAAAATAAATGACATTTAAGTGTGATAATTGAAAAAACTACAGAATTTTTTTTAAATAAAGAAAAAAAATTGAAATTTGAAAAAAATACATGAAGATCTTAGAAATCAATTAAAAAACAAGAAAATAACTAAAAATTGGAGAAAAGAATTAAAGAAATAAGCTAAAAGTAATTGCAGTCTACGATAATTAATAAACAAATTTTGAAATTATGAAAACAATTAAAAATAATTAAAAATTGAAGAAAATAATAGAAGTTTGAGAAAATACTTAAAAAAATTTTAGAAATTAATTTTATAAAATGAGAAAAACTAAAAATTAGAGAAAAGTCTGGAAGAAAGCTAAAAATAATTGTAATTTACGATAATTAATAAAATTTTTTGGAAATTATGAAAACAAAGAAAAATAATTAAAAATTGAAGAAAATAATAGAAATTTGAGAAAAATAATTAAAAAATTTTAGAAAATGAGAATAATAATTAATAATTGAGAAAAAGAATTGAAAAATGATAAAATTAATTAAAAATTGAAAACAATGATTGAAATATCCTGAAAATGATTTAAGATTGAGAAAGAAAATTGAATTATGATGAAAATAATTTAAATATGAAAAATTGAAAACATTCAATAAAATTTGAGAGAAATAACTGAAAGAATCATAGAATATATGTTTAAAAAAAAAATAATTACAAAATTACTTAAAAATTTTTAATTAAAGAGAATAATTAAAAAATCGCAGAAATAACGAAAATTGAACGAAAAACGAAAACGAAATTAATGAATATAATTATAAATTGATGAAAATCAAGAAAAATTGGAGAATTTATTTTTAAGCAAAAAAAATAATTAAAAAATCGTTATTTAATGAAAACTTGATGACAATAATCTAAATTTGAGATAATAACTGAAAATTTAGGAAATTAATTGTTAATTGCAAAATAACAAGGACTAACTTCACTCTGGAATTTAAAACGTGGACAGAAAAAGATGAATAAATGTTAATACTAACTAACTTCAGGAGTTTACGGAGATTATTATTATTTAATAATTAATTTTATTAACCAAATCACATATATAATTGTGTATACTAGGGTGTACTAGATATAATTACCTATTTGCAAAATTTTAATTTTTCGAATTTAATCTAATTTAAATAAATCCGAATTTTTACTTAAGAAGTTTTAACCGCTTGACATAACTTCAAACTAAACAGTGGTTTTTATCATAGCTAATAAAACCATAATATTAAAATGATTTCATCAAATTTTGAAAGATTTAGTTGTGCAATTATCAGACAAAATTAGGTTGGACCAAATTTTATTATCAAATAATTAATTATTAAATTTTGGTTCAACCTAATTTTTTTCTGATAATTGTATACAACTGATATTTCAAAATTTGGTGAAATTATTTTAATTGTAGTTTCATTTGCTGTTAAGAGCTACTTTTCAGTTTGAGGTTAAACTTCCTTAACAAAATTTTTAGGGCACCGAATTCATATTTAACAGAATTTATTTTTAACCGACTTTTTATTAACCGTTTTAAACCCAGTTTTGATTTTGAAAAATTCTCATTTAACAGAATTTTAAACGAGTAGAATTTGTAAATGGCTGAATATTCATTAGATCGTTATCGAAATTTGTATTTGCACGAATTGACATTTATTAGAATTTTTAAAATGTCGAATATACATTTTAATTCGAAATTAAAAGACAGACGATAAATATTTTGTCCTGTATTTAAAAATTAGCCAATCACAATTTTGTTTGACGATTTCGGACTGGTTCATTTTGAAATTCGCGCCAAAAATATTCTGTCAAATGTTTTTAGAGGACATTTAAAAATTCAACAAAAATTCTGCTAAATTAAAATTTGGTTAAATTTTGAATTTTTGAAATAAAAAAATCGATTGAAAACAAACTGTTAAAATCACAGCCCCGATTCTTCTATCAAAAATTAATTCAGATATTATAACGAACTGAATTTTTTTCTATACTGCAAAAATATTATCTTTGAAATTGTTTCCAAAGAAAAAAATATTTTTTTCAAATAAACGTACAAAAATTATTTATAAATAAACAAAAATAAATATCTACGTAAATAATAAATTAGTTATACTAAAAGTTAGGAAAATCTATTACAAAATTTTTTATTTTCGTCCTAAATAAACTTTCATGAACTGTTCTACTCTAATTATAATTATACTTTATCAGGTGAAAAGTTGAACTTGCCTTATAAAAACTATTTATATCAAAAACGTCAATTAGAGAAAAGAGGATTGACTTTAATCGACATTATGCAATGCTTATGTATCTCCAAAGAAACCTTTTCTGTTTGCAGAATATTAAATAATTAAAAAAAATATATTTAAACAAATAAGTAATTTCACCATGAATAGAAATAATTACACAAAAATAAAACCCATTTCTTGTCAATTAATGCAGCAAAACCAACATTTTTTAATAACAATAAATTTGTTAACTCAAACCGCCTTTTTCAGTTTACTGAATAAATCAAAGTTTCAATAATAACATTCACAATTTTACTAAAATTGATTTTTTTCAATTGACATTTTTTTCACTTGAAAACACTTTTTATTATTGTCGGGATAATATTTTACCGATTGTTACAACTTGCTTTTATTTTTGCATTATTTCCGATCCTTTCGAGCCCCAAAACTATCAAATTATCAACAAATTTTGTTCAATTAAAATCAAGGATTATTATTGCACGAGATGACCCTCGCAGAATGAATCAGTTTCAAAAAGGCGGTTCAGAAGTCGATACATAACTGGGCTGAAAATTCTGCCAATCGTGTTATTTTGACAAAAATCGTACAAAACATACATGGTTGGAATCAATAACCTTACTTAAATTCTTTCGATAGGTTTTATTATTACCTCGCCTTCGAAGGATGTCTCGAATCGGTTTAAGGATCTTTCTTAATTCATCTCAAATTCTCACACTTGTTCACTTTATTCACAGAATACAAAATTATATTCTTCTTTTCACTCACACGTTTTTGATTTTTTTCACGCCGATCTACAATTAACTAACGGTTCACAGATTTGTAAAATTAACAGAAAGCTCGTATTCTGTCTTATTGTACTTGATGCTGCAATGAAACTGAACTGTACGGAACTGAAACAGACTGCGTCCTGATCAGGAGCGTATCTAGGAAAATCTTCTCCAGGTATTTCACTTTTTGGCTCAAATTTATTTAAACAATTTAATGTTTATTACAATTGCACTTGATTAATTAAAAATAATTTTTAAAATAATATATTTTGTAATAGAGAAATGAAAAGTTTATTTAAAAAAAAAAATCAAAAATTGAGATTAATTTTATAAATTTAAAAATTTTTCAAGAAATTCAGTTTTTGAAATATTAACCAACCATATTTCACAACATAAAAAAATGTTTTATTTTTTTAATTTTTGAATAAAAATGAGTAGGTACTTTATCATAAATATATTATACAATTGCCTTTCAATACACATTTTTTATAAAAGTACTAAGTTGAATAAATTTAAAATGAAAAAATTGTTTTTGTTAAGGAGTGTCGACCGCTTGACATAACCTCAATCTAAAAAGTGATTTTTAACAGCAAATAAGGTAAAATTAAAATGATTTCACCAAATTCGGAAATATTCAGTTGTACATTTATCAGAAAAAATTAGCTTCGACCAAAATTTGTTGTAAAATAATAATTATTAAACATTTTGTGTTTTTTCTTTAAGAGTCAATAACGTCAATAACCAATTGAAATTTTCAACCAATTTTGACAAATAATAGCTCATTTTGCTCTTTTAAACATTTTCTACAATTCCACTCGTTGAATTTTGTTTATTAAAATGTTTTGTTAAAAAAATATGTTAAAAACAAATTTAATTTGTTTAATAACTTTTGAACAAAATATTTTAAACAACATTCAACGAGTGGAATTGTAGAAAATGTTTCAAAGAGGAAAATGAGCTATTATTTGTCAAAATTGGTTGAAAATTTCAATTGGTTATTGACCCTTAAAGAAAAAACACAAAATGTTTATTAATTATTATTTTACAACAAATTTTGGTTCAACCTAATTTTTTCTGATAATTGTACAACTGAATCTTTCAGAATTTGGTGAAATCATTTTAATTATACTTTCATTTGCTGTTAAAAATCACTTTTTAGTTTGAGGTTATGTCAAGCGGTCGACACTCCTTAAAAAATGAATTAACACTAGCGGCCAAAATTGTGGGACCACTTACAAAAATGGGATTAAAACACGACAATATTAAAATGTTGATAACTCTGTCAGATATTATCGAAATAAAATTTTTTATAAACCATTGGAAAGCTTATAAAATTTGCCGTTGAATGGTCTTATTTTAAAGCTTTTTTGATTAATACAAACGGAGATTCAATGTGATAAAGACACATTTTTTTGTGAATTGTCATTGTTCAAGTTTGGTGGGCTGCAGTTTCTGGAAAAATGATTGGAAAAATTTGAAATTAAGCTAAATTAAACCTTGAACTGTCAGCATTAAAATAAGCCAAAGAAACTTAAAATATCTTCATTGGTTCAAAAGTTATAAGTAAATGTATGGTACGAAAAAACGCAGCGATTCTAGTGCTCGCTCCATTTACGCCGAGAGGGGAGGAAACAAAGGAATTATTGCGTTTTGTTCTTTATACACATTTACTTATAACTTTTGAACCAGTGAAGATATTTTAAGTTTCTTTGGCTTATTTTAAAGCTAATAGTTCAAGGTTAAATTCAGCTTAATTTCAAATTTTTCCAATTACTTTTCTAGAAAATGCAGTTAACCAAACTTGAAAAATGAAAATTTACAAAAAACGAAAAATTCACCTGTCTTTATCACATTGAATCTCCGTTTCTATTAATCAAAAAAGCTTTAAAATAGGACCATTTTACGGCAAATTTTATAAGGTTTCCAATGGTTTATAAAGAATTTTATTTCGCTAATATCTGACAGAGTTATCAACATTTTAACACGGTCATGTTTTTAATACCATTTTTGAAAGTGGTCCCAAAATTTTGGCCGGTAGTGTATTAATTATTTTTATAAGTATTTTTTGAAACCGTTGTGTCTAATAATTACAGATTTTAATAGTAAGAATAACCATACCAAGTTTTATTAAAATCCGTCGAACAGTTTTCGAATTATCGAATTAAAAAAAAAGCGTCACACACACACAAGCGTGCATGCACACGTATACGCAAATACTCAATTTGTTATTACACAAAATAATTTATTAACAATTATAACTTATTTTTCTAAATATATTGAAATAAATTATTTTTCTTTAGTTTTTTTATCTTATTTTTAGAATACGCCCATAATATAAAAATGAAAACAGTAAAAAAATTATTAATTTCTGTTTTAATAATTTTTAATTCAATACAAAGACAATGTAAAAACCTTTCATTTTAATCATCTTAAGGAACTGAATTTACCGTAATTGTGTAATTAATAAATTAAATAAAGGAATAAAATAAAAATAAATAAACACAAATAAAAGAAACTGAAATAAATTGTGTTTTTTGTTGAATTTCAACAAAAAATTCAAACTTGGTTTTTCAAAGGGGTTCTTCAGTGACCGCTCCTGATGTAAATAAAGGGAGGGGCCATGAATGATTCCCGCGCACGCTTGAAGAATATTTAAAATGCAATCTAACGCTCAATCAAATAAATTAAGATTTAACTAATATTTTTAACTGTAATGTTTTATTGAAATAAACTATGTACAATGAAATAATACTTGATTAAGTTTGTAACTAATGCATTTTTTAAAAAAGAAGGTATTTACAATTATATGTAAACTTACAAAGCTAACAATTCATTTTTGATTAATTATACAAATTACTTGAAGTCTTTCATTGCCGCTGTCATGCTCATGAAAATATCTTCCATATGCTGTCGCTGGGCATCATTTGTTAAACTTTTGTAAGCTTCTTCTAATTTCTTTTCCTGATGTTTCTGAAATAAAGTTCATTAAATAATTAATTTTAAAGTAATGCTAGTAATTTAATATTTCAATTTAATGTTCCTTGAGAGATTGTTAATCTTTATCTACTAAAAATAAAGAAACAGAGCAAAAAATTATTAGAAATAATAAGTTTTTATCTAAACGACTTAAATGAACCCTAAACTCTTTTCACATTCTACATAAATAATTTCCTGTTTTAATTGCTGGTTAAATTTTATCCCTTTGACCATTATAAAAAAGATTTAAATTAAAAATTACTTTGACAAATGTAAAGCAGTGCCGAAGAGTTGCTCCAATGTATAAAATCTTAACATTTACAGTTTGACCTCCAATTTCGTTTATCTTTGGAATACAATTGAGTAAAAATTTGTGCGGTCCGTGTCGAACTTTAACGAGTGCAATTCCAGTCTGTGTGTTGCAATGTTTTGCTGAAAAAGATTTATTTTTCATTAGAAAACATACTTTTTAAGGGCATTTTTTATTTTTATGTATCATTATTATAAGAAAAAAACATTTACCATTAAATCCAGCATTCATCGCAGCTTGTCCCAAATCACCGAATTGTTGTTGCACTTTGTTTTGAATCGCATGATGTAATGCTGTTGTTTTTAAAACTAATGGTTTGTTCGGATTAGCAGCTGATGTTATTTCCAATGTAAAATACCTGAAAAAAATTAAATGTTCTTTTTAATATTGTTTATTGTACATTTTTATAAATGGGAAAATAATATTTTTTAAAAAATATGTATCTTATAATTAGAAGAAGCTTAAAAAATGAAAATTGAAAGTATGTATAAAATAAAAGAAATGAAATGGGCAAATAAAATAAATATAATTTATAACTTGTAATATTTAAAAAATTGTTATGTATAGAATTTAAAATAATTGATACTAAAATATAGATTGTAGTAGAAAATACTTTGCGACATATAGTACAGTAAAAATAATTACCAAACTATTATAAAAAAAATCTTAGACTAAATTCTTAGATTTAATTAAAATTAAAAATAAACATTTCATTTAAAACCATAAATTTTTGCAAATTCAAATAATGAAAAATACGAAATTGAAGAATATATCTGAAAAATTACGAAAATAATTATTGGCAGTTGAAAACAAAATTCGAAAAATGGCTGCATAATTACACAATTGAAAAGAATAGTTTAAAAAAATAAACAACAAATATTAAATTTAAACAAAATAGTTGAAAATTTATAGGAATAACTGTTGGAAATAATTCCAAATTAAATAACTAGATTGAAAATCGAAAAAAATAATTTTTGAATTTAAAAAAAAAAAAAAAATAGGGAAATAAATTGAAAATTTAAAAATTAAATTAAAATTTGAAATATAACTAATAATAGAAAAAAAATTACAAAATGCCGAAAATAATTAACAATTAAAAACAAAATTAAAAAAAAAACTAGATTAATACACAACCGAACAAAATAATTTTAAAAATCAAAGAATAATTATAAAATTTTAAGATAATAACTGAACATTGGAAAAATTGTAGGAAATAATTGAAAAATGACGAGAATAATTAAAAAATTGAAGAAAATATGTGAAAAATGACGAAATAATTGTCAATTGAAAAAAAAATTCGAAAAATTACTAGATTAATAGACAACAGAATAAAATATTAATATCAAATTTAAATAAAATAATTGCAAATTAAAAAATTAAGAAAATTGTAGGAATAATTGTTGGAAATAATTGCACATTTGACAAATGAATTGAAAATTGAAAAAATAATTAAAATTGAAAACAAAAAAATTAAAAATTGAAGAAAGCAATTAAAAATTGAAAAATGGAATTGAATTTTAAAAAATATACTTAAAAATTGAAAAAAAGTAGTACAAAAAATCCGAGAATTAATTAATATAAAAAAAAGCAATTGAAAACTGAAGAATGGATAATGGAAAAAATAATAAGAAAAAGGCGATATTTTTTGAATATTAAATAAAATAATTGAAAATTATAAAGTGGAATTTAAATTTGAAGAAAGTAACTGAGAATTGAAGAAAATAGTTCTAGAATTGAATTAAAATTTTAAAACATTTTTTATGAGTGAAAAAAATAATTGAAAAAATCCGTGAATTATTGAATATTGATAAATTAATTGAAAATCGATAAAAATAATTGAAAATTAAAGAAAATATTTGAGAATTGAAGAAATAAATTGGAAATTAGAGAACTAAATGCAAAGTTCAAGAAAATAATTAATAATTAAATGAATAATTACAATATGACAAAGATAATTAAATATTGACGAAAATAATTAACTATTAAAAAAAAAAATGAGCAATTGAAAAACAACTTCGAAAAATGGTGAGAAAATCGGCATTTGAACAAATTTTTTTTTTAAAATAATGAATAATCATAAAATTGAATGAGAATAATAAATTGTCAATTGAAAACTGATGAAAATTCTGGAAAAAATTGTAGAAAATAAATAAAAATTGAAGAAATCAATTGGCAATTGCAGAATTATATTAAAATTTCAAGAAAATAATTGATAATTGAGAAAATATGAAAATTCTTGAATATTGAATAAAATAATTGAAAAAGGAAGAATGCAAAATTGAAAATTGAAGTAAATAAACGAGAATTGAAGAAAATAATTAAAAATTAAAAAAATAAATTGAAGATTAGAGAATTAAATTGAAATTGTAAGAAAATAGTTGATAATTGGAAGAAAAATTACAAAAGGACTAAAATAATGAAATATTAAAGGAAATAATTGAGAAGTGGGGAAAATAATTGTCAATCGAAAGAAAATGTCGAAAACTGGCGAGAATAATCGACAACAGAAGAAAATAATTTTAAAAAATTAAAGAATAATTATAACATTTTAAGAGTATAAATATTTATCAATTTCAATGCGTTTTTTAAAAAGTATAATAATATTGTGTATTATTATTATAGATTATTGTCTAAAATAATATCTCGAATAACATTAAAGTCCAAAATTTATAATATGATACCAGAATGATTAATAAAATAATTAAAATAATAGAGTAATAGAATTTTTAAGTAATTTAAAACATTGAAAGCAATTAATTTTAACATAAGAACATTGAATGAATAATTCAATTTTTAAGAAAAATAATAAATTAAGACTACCAATTGAAATTCTTTTAGATAATTTATCAAAACGTTTAATTATAAATAATAAATATACCTATATCAGAATATGTTATTTTACTTATTATTCAAATTGAAAAAAGGTAAATATTAATTTTGAGGTTATACACAATTTAACCATATAGAAATAACAATAAAACTCTACATTTGCAAAAAAGGAAAGAAACAGTTTGTAAATTACTGGGAAAATACAAAAAATATCATTTAAACAACATTGAGAAAAAATTAGAATTGAGGTTATGTAAAATTGGAAAAAAATTTGTTTTGTTTAAAAACCTTGATTTTAAGAAACTGTATTTGTATTAGAAATGTAAAAATTAATTATTAAATTCATTTCGTAATTAATTAATTTAGTTTCCTGTTACAAAAAACGTAGAGTAAACGCATAAAAAACAAAAACATTTTATTTTCAAAACTGTCATTTGTGTATTATACAGAAGCTACAGAAGTAAAAAAAAATGAAAATATGAAAGAAAAGTCTCTTTTAAAAACCTCAATTTCCTCTTAAACATTATCTTAGTAATTTATTAAATACAGAAAATACAAAATTACCTGTTTTTGAAACGAACCATAATTTGAGGTTAGAATGACCGCGTTAAAAAACCGGATTGTTGACGTTTTTGTCCCGCATGCGTGGAAAGTTGCATAACAGCTGATAATTGCGGTGATAACAGCTGTTTACGATAAACACGTGTCGAGTGTCAAAAATGTTTAACCTTTCCTCGTCTTTCATTTACTGATAAAAGCATTTTTACCATTTATACTAATAAAGAAAATGAAAAAAGTACTTAAATCTTGTGACTGAATGAAAAGTCCACAATAAAGGATTTACTAGTTTGAGGAAGAAAACGGAAGTTATGAGCGAATTACATCACGTGTAGATTAGATCGAGTTCAACCTTGTTTTTTTTTCTTTAAACCGAGTAAAAAATTAAATGTTGCTTCTTATCTGTTTTCACATTATCCGCCAGTCTGAGAGAATAAGTTTCTATTCCTGAAAGTGAACGAATTATGAGTGAATATTTTGTGGGTGTTGATGTGGGAACTGGCAGCGTTCGAGCGGCCCTTATTTCCCAGAATGGAAAAACAATAACACTTGCTAATCATCCTACAGAAACGTTTAATCCTCAGCAGGAATTTTATGAGCAATCCTCAAATAACATCTGGGAAGCTGTATGTCATGTTGTTAAAGTAAGTTTATAACTTTATCTCTCGGAATCTTCAAAAATGTCTAATTTATTATTTTATTTGTAATTATCAGGGCAATGAGAATAATAATTTTTATTAAAACAAGTTTTAATGTTCATTTTTAAGTAGCATTTTTGTTATAAATTATATTATAAATGATAATTCTCGGAACGTGAACTACAATTTTCCCGGATTTGTTCCTTTAATTGATATAATTAATAATAACTGATTATTTAAATAAATGAGTAAATAAATATCAGAGTAAATATTATTTGGTGTATATTAATAATATATACGTTATTTTAATTTAGAAAAAAATAAATAAACTTAAACTGAAAAAGAATTACAAAAAAGAAAAAAAATATCAGAAAATCTTTAAGAAATATGTATAACAAATCTAAATAAAAAATTAATCTTTAAAATAAAAGCCATAAATTCTTAGAGAATAAAAAAAATGAGAATAATGAAAAATGGAGGAAACGTT
This sequence comes from Ganaspis brasiliensis, assembly GCA_037103525.1. Taxonomy (NCBI): domain Eukaryota; kingdom Metazoa; phylum Arthropoda; class Insecta; order Hymenoptera; family Figitidae; genus Ganaspis; species Ganaspis brasiliensis. The sequence goes on from JAZKLR010000495.1 coordinate 201,560, forward strand.
TAATAAAAATCAAACAAATTATGAATAAATGAAAACAGTACGAAAAAAAATGTAAATCCTTATTGAAAAAATAAGAAATAGTGAAAAAGTTGCGAAAAGTTGAAAAAATAATAAAGTATAATATGTAAAAAAAAAATATAAAACTGTAAAAAGATGATAAAACAGTCTTCAAAAGAAATAAAAAAGTTCTTTAAAATAAATACAAATTATGGATATTTATTTATTTGCTCATAAACGGGCTTAAAAAAAATTGCCCTTAATCGTATAAAGTACTGAGCAAAAAAAAATAAAATTACCTATTCGATAGAATTTATATTCTCTTAATTAACAAAATATAAATTTGTAAAGTAAAATTTTCATGTTTAATTACTAAATATTTTTAAATATTATTAAATATTATCAAAAAAACAGAGAAAAATTTTGAAAATCACACAAAGATTAAAAAAAACTGAAAAAAGTGTATAACAAATAGGAAACATTTGTTTTCTAAATTAAAATATTTACTGACAATCTTTTTTTAGTTAAGAAAATAAATGAGAAAATCAATAATAAAATTTTTAAAAAAATTACTAAAGTCACAAACATTTTAAAAATAGTAAAGTTGGATAATAATTTTAAATATAATAGAAAAAACGAATGAATAATTTTTTGAAAACTTGAGGCAACAAGAGTTTAAGGAAAAAAAATTAGTTTTATAAAAAAAAAAATTATGAAATTATGAAAAAAAAAATTTGGAAAAATGAAGAAATTATGAGAAAATATAGATAAAGGAATCGAAAACATTATTTTTTGAAATTTGAAACCATAGGATAAAAATTAAACAATTTTAAAAATATGAAAAATATTTTTTAGAAATTGAAAAATGATAAAATAAAATTTTAAAAGAAAAGAAGAATTTAAAGAATGGTAAAAAGAAAATTGTAAAAGAACAAAGAAATAAAATGAAGAGGAAGAAAATTGGGAAAAATTATTTTAATGACACACAGAGATTATGAAAAAATTACAAAAAATACAAAATTTGGTAAGAACAATTTTGGAGAGAATTAGAAATATCTAAAAATCTTGAAAGAATAATTAAATTTGTGGAAAAATAAACAAAATATGAAAATAAATTGACGAAATAAACAAAAAAATGAAAGAATTTAAAAGAAATCAGAAAATTGAGGAAAATTAAAAAAGAAAACAAATGTGATAGAAAATTTTAATTTCCCTCCCTCTCCAAATAAAAATTATGAAATTTTTTTCAAACCACGAAAAAATGGTTATTCTAAAAAAAGAAAAAAGAAAAACTACGCAAGAATAATGAAAAAAAAAATGATTTGCGTAAAAAGCAGAAAATAAGAAAAAATCCTAAAATAGAAAAAAAAAAAAAAAGAACATATGAATAGCAAAAGAAGAACAAAATTTTTTAAAAGCGAGAAAAAATAAATTAATGATGAAAAACTGCTAAATAATGAATACATTTTGGGAAAAATAAGAAATTATAAGGAAAAAATAAAACATTTTCGAAAAAGTGAATTTCTTAGAAATTTTTTAAGAAACCAAAGAAGAATAAATTATTGTGAATATGTGAAATAATTGATTTTTGTTTCTATTGAATTTTGAATTAATTGATTAATCAATTTTTCTAAAGAGGATAAGAAAAAGTGGTAGAAAATATTTTTTTCAACGATCTAAATACATTAACAAATTTCTGTTTACTATTAGTCTTACTGATTAAAAATTACTGCAGAATAGTTATAAATTATTATGTTTGTAATTAATTAATTATACCTATTTCTTATTTTATACTATTTACTAGCAAAGCGCGCGAGCGCGCGATTAGTTTTTCATAAATTTTAAAAATTATAAAATACAATAATAAATATAAGAAATCGGTGAATACTATTTATCTAATAAGAAGAAATAAATATTTTAAATATAATATTTAAAAATCAATTAATATAAATAAAATAAATATTTATTTAGGACAAAATTTGTAATATTTTAGAATAAAAAAACTTGCAAAAAATAATTGAAATTAAACAAAATAATTGCAAATTTTGCAAATTAGTTGAAAAAAAAAATGAAATCAATTAAAAATTGGGGAAAGTAATTTAAACAATCATAAAAATGTTTTAAACATAAAGAAAATAATTTAAATTTGAGAATAATACTTGAGAATCTTAAAAGTAAATTAAAACAATAATGAATAGTGATTCTTAAATTAATAAACAAATGTTAAGAATTGAAAATTGAAGGAAATAAATTTTGGAAAATAATTGAAAAATGTTTTAAATTTTAAAACTTGACGAAAATAATTAAAATATTATACAAACAATAATAAGTTGTAAAAAATAAATGACATTTAAGTGTGATAATTGAAAAAACTACAGAATTTTTTTTAAATAAAGAAAAAAAATTGAAATTTGAAAAAAATACATGAAGATCTTAGAAATCAATTAAAAAACAAGAAAATAACTAAAAATTGGAGAAAAGAATTAAAGAAATAAGCTAAAAGTAATTGCAGTCTACGATAATTAATAAACAAATTTTGAAATTATGAAAACAATTAAAAATAATTAAAAATTGAAGAAAATAATAGAAGTTTGAGAAAATACTTAAAAAAATTTTAGAAATTAATTTTATAAAATGAGAAAAACTAAAAATTAGAGAAAAGTCTGGAAGAATGCTAAAAATAATTAAAATTTACGATAATTGATAAAAATTTTTGAAATTATGAGAGCAAATAAAAATAATTAAAAATTGAAGAAAATAATAGAAGTTTGTGAAAAATACTTTAAAAAATTTTAGAAATTAATTTTATAAAATGAGAAAAACTAAAAATGGACAAACGTCTGGAAGAAAGCAAAAAATAATTTAAATTTACGATAATTAAAAAAAAAAAAAATGTTAAATTCTGATAACAAATGAAAATAATTAGAAATTGAAAAAAATATTTGAATTTTCAGAAAAATCCTAAAAATCTTAGAAAATAATATTAGAAAATGAGAATAATAATTAACAATCGAGAAAAATAATTGAAAGATGATAAAATTAATTCAAAATTGAAAACAATAATTGAAATATGCTGAAAATAATTTAAGATTGAGAAAGAAAATTAAATTATGATGAAAATAATTTAAATATAAAAAATTGAAAACATTCAATAAAAGTTGAGAGAAATAACTGAAAAAATCATAGAGTATATGTTTAAAAAAAAAAATAATTACAAAATTACTTAAAAAATTTTAATTAAAGAGAATAATTAAAAAATCGCAGAAATAACGAAAATTGATGAAAATAATTACAATATCGGGTAAATAATTGAAAATTTTAAAAGTAATGACAAAATAATGAATATAATTATAAATTGATGAAAATCAAGAAAAATTGCAGAATTTATTTTTAAGCAAAAGAAAATAATTAAAAAATCGTTATATAATGGAAAACTGATGACAATAATCTAAATTTGAGATAATAACTGAAAATTTAGGAAATTAATTGCATGTATATATATTTTAAACTTCTTCAAAAACCATAATAAATTTTTAAAGCATTTTTCGAAACTTTTTTTTTACACAAATGACAATTAACAACCAGCGCAACAAATTAAAATAACAGGGACTAACTTCACTTCAGGTTTTAAAACGTGGAAATACATACTAACTAACTTCAGGAGTTTACGAAGATTATTATTATTTAATTAATAATAATTAATTATAATGCTAATAATTTATATTGAAAAATGTTTATTTCATTTTAAATTAATTTTGTAAATACATTTTAGATTTTTTGTTTCAGAAAGTTGTTGCTAATGTCCCAAAAAATAGTGTGAAAGGAATTGGATTTGCAGCCACGTGTTCCTTGGTGGTTTTGGATAAAAATGGAATTCCAGTGACAGTCAGTCCAACAGGTAAAAAAAAGTTTATTTAGTACTTTTCGTTTATATATTTTGTTAAAAACAGTTTTATGTTGCTAAATAATTGCAGTTTTTATTAAAAATGTTATTCAGTTTAAAGAAATGTAATTTACATAAAATTTATTTACAAGTGAATAATTTATCCAACAGTTTGAAATACCTAATTTTTGTCCAATCCAAAAAATGTTGTTCCTCACTTTAATTTATATTTGAATGATTCTATACTGAAAGCGACATTTTTTATATATCTTGATTAATTTTGTAGAAAGTATTCAGGAATAATTATTGTCAATATTCATAGTTAAAATTTAGCGTTTACTTATTATAAAAAAATATAATTTACTTTTTTTTCAATTGTGAAGTATTTTTTTTTATGCTTAATTATTTTAGTCGTTTAGAAATATTTATGTTTTAATTATCAATTATTTTCTTACAATTTCAATTTAATTCTTTAATCTTCAATTTATTTCTTCAATTTTTAATACTTTCGCCCATTAATTTTTTTTACATTTTTCAATTATTTCTTTCAGTTATTAATTATTTTTCACAATTTATCATTATTTTCTACAATTTTTTCAATTATTCTCTTAAAATTTTATATTTATTCTTTCATGATAACAATTTTTCTGTTTTGTTGTCTATTAATCCAATCATTTTTCGAATTTCGTTTTCAATTGTCTATTATTTTCGTCATTTTTCAGAAATTTTCTTAAATTTTTTGTTTATCCTCGGAATTTTTCAATTACTTCTTTCAACTTTATTAATTTTTATACAATTAATTAATAATAATAATTTTTTTATTTTTATTTTTAATAAATTATTAATAAATAATAATTAATTTATACAAATTTTGCAATTTACAATTATTTTTTTTAAATTTTATATTTATTCTTTAATTTTTAAAACTATTTTGTTCTGTTGTCGATTATTCTCGACAGTTTTCTCATTTTTTTTCAATTGTCAATTATTTTCTCAAAATTTTAATACAATTCCTTAATCTTTAATTTAATTCTTCAATTTTTAATTATTTTCTTCACTTCTCAATTATTACTTTCAATTTTAAATTATTTTAATTAATATTCAATAATTCTCCCCTTTTTTTAAATATCAATTGTTTTTCCAAATTTGAATTTAATTTTCAAATTTTCAATTTATTTCTTCATTTTTTCATTATTTTCTTCAAATTTTAATACCATTCTTCAATTTTCAATTATTTTCTTCTATATTCCATAATTATAATTCTCAGCTTTTTTAATTACTTTTTTCAATTTTTAATTATATTCCTTAAATTTCAATTTCATTCTTTAATTTTTAATTTTTTTTCGATTTTCAATCCAGGTCTTCAATTTGTAATTATTTCTAACAGTTATTCCTATAATTTTCTTAGTTTTTCTTGTTTCTTATTTTCTTAATTTAATATTTCTTGTTTAATTTATTCAATTATTTTTTTCAATTGTCTATTAATCTAGTCATTTTTAGAATTTTTTTTTCAATTGACAATTATTTTCGTCATTTTTCACATATTTTCTTCCATTTTTCAATTATTCTCATCATTTTTCAACTATTTCTTTCAATGATTAATTATTTTCCGCAATTTTCAATTGTTTCCTACAATTTTGTCATTGTTCAGTTATTATCTTAAAATTGTATAATTATTCTTTAATTTTGTAAAAATTTGCAAATTTTCAATTTATTTTCTCAATTTTGTATTATTTTCTTCAAATTCAATAATTATTTTTTTCGATTTTCAATCCAGTTGTTAAATGTGCAATTATTTCCAACAATTATTCCTATAGTTCAACATAAAAAATTCTGGGAAAATTTGAATTATTCCTATAATTTTCTTAATTTTTCAATTTGCAACTATTTTATTTAAATTAATTTTTTTTTTCAATTGTCTATTAATCTAATCATTTTTCCAATTTTGTTTTTAGTTGTCAATTTTTTTTTGTCATTTTTCACATATTTTCTTCAATTTTTCAATTTTTCTCGTCATTTTTCAAATATTTCTTTCAATTATTAATTATTTTCCGCAATTTTCAATTGTTTCCTACAATTTTGTCATTGTTCAGTTATTATCTTAAAATTGTATAATTATTCTTTAATTTTGTAAAAATTTGCAAATTTTCAATTTATTTCCTCAATTTTGTATTATTTTCTTCAAATTCAATAATTAATTTCTACGATTTTTAATACAGTTGTTAAATGTGCAATTATTTCCAACAATTACTCCTATAGTTCAACATAAAAAATTCTGGGAAAATTTGAATTATTCCTATAATTTTCTTAATTTTTCAATTTGCAACTATTTTATTTAAATTTAATTTTTTTTTGTTTAATTCTTTCAATTGTCTGTTAATCTAATCATTTTTCGAATTTTGTTTTTAATTGTCAATTTTTTTTGGTCATTTTTCACATATTTTCTTCAATTTTGTAATTATTCTCGTCATTTTTTAATTATATCTTACAATTATTAATAATTTTCTTCAATTTTCAATTGTTTTCCGAAATTTTTTAATTATTTCCTAAAATCTTTTCAATTTTCAGTTATTCTCGTAAAATTTTATAATTCTTTGATTCTTTCAATTTTTTTGTTCGGTTGTGTATTAACCTAGTCATTTTTCGAATTTTGTTTTTAATTGTCTATTATTTTCGTCATTTTTCACATATTTTCTTCAATTTTGTAATTATTCTCGTAATTTCCATTATTTATTGCATTTTCAAAAATGTATAGTTTTAAATGACCAACAACAATGCAAAGTTTCTCCCGATCTCGGGCGCGTGTTCATGTTGCTATTTATTTTACATTTGGTCATGGAATTTAATGAAAAATGGTCTGGAAAACCTGAAAAAGTCAAGGAATTTTGAAATTTTGAAAACGTAGCAATCCTGATTAAAAAATAAATTATTATAATTGATTAAAAATTATGATCTGTACATAACCGTGAGCACTTTTTGGGTAAATTATGTTTATAAATTCAAATTGTAATTATTGTTAACTTGATTTATGGAAATTCGATTAATATAATTGATAAATTAAATATATTTAAATATTATAGTATTTTAAGTACGAAAATAGGATATAACGTTATTTTAATTTTCAGGAAATGACAATCAAAACATTATACTCTGGATGGATCATAGAGCGGAGGAGGAAGCAAAATTTATCAATTCAACAGGTCATGAGGTGCTTAAATATGTTGGTGGTAAAGTTTCCTTGGAGATGGAAGCACCAAAAATGCTTTGGTTAAAAAAAAACTTACCTTCTTCTTGGTCCCGAGCTCAACTTTTATTTGATCTTCCCGATTTTCTCACCTGGAAAGCAACAAATTCAGAATCTCGGTAAATTGAGATTATGTTATTTTTATTTTTAAATATGTTCATCTATAAATATATTTTTTAAAAGCTCAACAAGAAACAACTAAAATTGTTACTCGGAGGCATTAAAAGTCGGCCACATACAAAATATGTAACGGAGATTTTTAATTTAATTTAATTTCAATACAAAGTGTATCTCGCACTTGTCAGATGTTTTTCTCTTTTTCTTTTCTTTCTTTTTTTTTTTTGTTTTTGTTAAAATATTGTTTTATTCCATTTTTTTTTTGCTTTTCAGCTCTTTGTGTTCCTTAGTTTGTAAATGGAATTATGTTGCCAGTCCTAAAAAGAGTGGTTGGAATTCTGATTTTTACGAAAAAATTGGCTTGTTCGATCTTCAGGAAAACAATTGGAAGAGAATAGGTAGAAAATGAAATTTAAATTTACATAAAATTGGAAATTTATGTCGAAAAACTTCAAATAAGTCTCACTCGGTAAACAAATGAAGTTATTGGTGATAATAATATTATTATTATTATTAATTCCAGTTGTCTTAAAGTTGAAAAAGCAATAATTTTTTTTTAAATTAGCGAGTAGTAAATTTTATACAATCATTCGCAGGACTTGTTTGGAATTTATTGAAGCTTACACTGTAAATTTTTCTTTTTTTTCCTTTAGGTTCAGAAGTAAAGATTCCGGGCGATGCGGTTGGTTCTGGTTTATCGAAGCAGGCAGCTTTCGAATTAAATTTATTGGAAGGAACACCTGTTGGAGCTTCAATCATAGACGCTCATGCTGGAGGATTGGGAATGCTTGGTTGTGATTCTCCAAATTTTTCCGTTGAATTAACAGCTAGATTAGGTAAATCAACATTCTGGCTTCCCATTAATTTGTGTTGTTATTCAAAGAAAGGTTGGAAAAATTATTAAAAAGTAACATTTTTATTTTTATTTTGTCTATTGTTCAAATCAAAGCTGATAAAAATCATGATTTTTTAAAAAAAGCCGATCTTTTGTTATTTAAATTGTATTTTTTTGATTTAAATCAAAAATTGATTTTCTTGTAAATAAATAAAATCAGTATATAAAATTTTCAAATGTTTATTTGTAGGTAGTTTATTTTTTGAACTGAGAACATTTAATAAGAAATAATGAAGAATGAAACATTTAAGCAAAATAAAATAAATTATGTCGAATAAATGAGAAAATTTCCAAAAATTATATTCAAATTCATATGATTGTAAAATTAAGAAAATTAGGTGAAAGCAACGAAAAAATAATAACTTGTAAAAAAAACATAAAAACGTAAAAAGATAAGGAAACAACACACGAATGAAACAGTGACATAAAAATATATAAAAAACTAGAAACTCTTTTCAAAAAATTAAACTATTTACGAACATTTTTGCAAATTAAAAAAATAAATACGAAGATTATTAAAAAAAACTGTTAAAATATATTAATAAAGAGAACAAAATTTTAAATTAGAAAAATTAGAGAATTATTTTCCAAATTGAAAAAAAAACAATAACAAATAAAATTTTGGAAAATTTGGAAAGTTTTAAAAGAAAAAGAATTCTATGAAAGAGAATAACTATGTTAAGATGAGAATATTCAGTATAAGATTAAATTTACATAATATAGAATATGAAATTTTGAAAATTAAAAAAAATATTAATAAAAATTTAGTAAATTGAAATTTTAAGACTTGAAAAAACTTAAAAAACTTTTGAAAATAAAATTTTAAAAGAATAAAAATCTTCAAAAAAGTAGAAAATTGAGAAATTTAAAAAATATAGATAAAAGCTAAACAATTTAAAAGAAGGAAAAACGTTTCTAAGAAATAGAAAAATGATTACAAAAATTATAAAATTAATTAAAATTCAAGGAAGGACTAAAAAAATGTAAAACAATAAGAAAATTAAATAAATATGAAGAAAATGGAGAACATTTTTTTTTAATCTAACAAGCTGTAAAAAATGTAAAAAGTACAAAAAACGAAAAGAAAATTTGGTAAGAATCTACTGAAAAATTAGAATTAATAAAAATAAAATAACGAAATGTATACAAAGATAAATAAATAGTCCACAAGAAAAAATTTTAAAATCCTTTAAAAATAATAAAGTTTAGAAAAATTAGACCAAAAATACTTTTTAAATATTCCATTAAAAACGAGTCCAACAATAAATTTAGAAAAATAAAGAAAATCTAAAAATTGTATGAAAGAATAATTTAGTTTGTAAAAAATAGACAAGATGTGAAACAAATTGAATAAATTTACAAAAAAATGAGCGTATTTATTTTTAAGAATATGGAAATAATTAAGAAAATCAACGAAATCAAAAGTTTAATGGATGTTATAATAACAAAATTGTGTAAAATAATATTAATTAATTATTATTATTATTTAATTAATATGCATCTAAATTTTAATTAATTGAAATTCAAAGTTTGAATAAATTGGAATATGAGTTAATTGAAGTTTGAAATTTTTTTAAATTTTTTTTTTATGGTCTACGATTTTTTACAAGCAGTATGAAAGTAAAAATAATCGAGAAATAACAAAAAGAACAGAAATTTGAAGAAAATAATTGAGAAATTACAAAAAATTTAAATTTGAAGGTAATATGTGAAAAATAACAAACATAATAAAAATTTGAGACAAATAATTGAAAAGTGACAAAACTAATTAAAAATTAAGTAAAAAATAAAAAATTTGAAGAAAAGACTTGAAAAATGATAAAAATAATTAAAATTTGAAAAGAAATTGAGAATTGACAAAAATAAATGAAAATTGAAGTATGAAATTAAAAAATTCATGACAATAATTTAAAGATATAAGAAAATAAATACAAAATTTGGAGAAAGTAATAAAACAACGTCGAAAATATTGACAATAATTGAGAAATTACTAAATTAATTGAAAATTTTTAAAAAACAATTAAAAAATGACAAATATAATTGAAAATAGGAAAAAATAGTCGAGAAAGGACAAAAATAATTGAAATTTGAAGAAAATAAATTGAGAAATTACAAAAAATTTAAATTTTGAATATAATACATAAAAAATAACAAAAATGATAAAAATTTGAGATAAATAATTGAATAATGACATTAATGATTGATAACTGGTGTAAATAATTAAAAGAATGTAAAATTGAATAAAAAAATTGAAATTTGAAAAAAAATAATTGGCAATTGGTGTAAAGTATTTAAAAATTATTGATACATAATAATAAAATTATTGAAGAAAATTGCTGAAATTTGAAGAAAAAAATTGAAAACTGTGTAATAAATTGAGAAACTGATGACCATAAAAAAAAAAGATTGAAAATAATTATTGAAATTTGATAAAAATAATTTTTAAATGTTAAAACTAATAGAAATATGCAGAAAATAATTAAAAAATGATAAAAGTAATTTAGATTTGATGGAAAAATTGAAAGACGACGAAAGTAATTGACAATACTGGTTTAAAAATTAAAAATTTGTAGACATTAATTAAAAACTTGAAAAAGTAATTATAATTAGAAGAAACTAATTAAATAATGTCAAAATTTATTGAAATTTGAAGAACATAATTGTATATAATAATAATAGATAATTATTATTTTACTAAGAAAGTGAGAAAAGCGATTTTTTTTAAAGCGAGTAATAGTAAGTGATTTTAAAAAAAGTGAATAAAAATGAGAAAAGTTAGTCACTGGCAGCCCTGAAAATGCTCAAATTCGCTTGAAACTTGTTACACTTTTACTATTTTGAAAATCTAACTTCAGATTAGTAACCAGGAACATGGATTACCACCGAGTAACAAGTTTGAAGTGAATTTGAGCAATTTTGCAAAATATGTCTGCCATATTGGATCCGCCATTTTGAATTTTGACAAATTTGTAAATCTGATATCGTTTTCACAATCAGAGATTTCGAAAACGAGTAATAAGTTTCAAGCGAATTTGAAGAATTATGAAAACGAATTAGCTAAAATTTTTAGAAATTCCCGGATATAATTTTTTTTTCCGGCAATTTCCCGGGTTTTTCCCGGTCGAACTAAAATCCCGGCAAATTACCGGTTTTCCCGGAATTCGCGGTGAGTTGACACCCTGTACATATTTTTCAATATAGATTTGGCAATAAAAAGACAAACGCAGACAAAAGCGGTCAACTTTGTCCAAATTAAATTTTTTTATGATTTTTTTAAAATTATTTTTAATTTTTAAAATTTAAATTGTTAACCTACCTTAATTTTTTATGAGTTTTTTTCTATTAAATGTTTATTAAATTTGAAGGTTTAATCTGTGGTACTTCGACTTGTCACATGGCAGTGAGTGAAAAGGAAATTTTTATCGAAGGAGTCTGGGGTCCTTATTACAATGCCATGTTTCCCAATTTGTGGCTTAGTGAAGGAGGTCAAAGTGCAACCGGAAAACTCTTGGATCACATTATTAACACACATCCGGCGTCTGCTCTCATTTATAAAAAACTTGGACCAAAAATGTTAATAATATATTCTTTTCATTTGTATATTTTTTAATATTAAAATAATTGTTTTTATTATAACTATTATTTATAAAAGTCTTTAACAGATTTAATCTTATTTTACAGGCATATCCAAGAATATTTATATAATCTAATAAAGTTGATTGCGAGGAAAGAAAATCTCATAAATGAATCTCTTTTGACGAAGGATCTTCACGTGTGGCCGGACTTTCATGGAAATCGATCTCCACTTGCAGATTCCACGCTACGTGGAATGGTGATGAATTTTTTATTTTTCTCCGCACTATACTATTTTATATTAAATAATTAATTATATTATAATTTATTACATGAAAACTAAATTTATTAACCTTATATTTTCTAGGTAACAGGACTCTCTCTATCTTCTGATGAAGAAAGTTTGGCAAAATTGTATTTGGCGACTTTACAAGCTATCACCGTAAGTTTTTACTTTATTTATATATTACAAATAATATCTATTGTTTCATTTAAAACATTTTTTATTTTATTTTATTTTAAATTATCGAGTCTTAAATCTTAATTTTGGAAAAGAATAATAATTGTTACGCATTACGAAGAAAGGGACCTAAGAAGCTAAAAATTGTGATTTTTAAATTGAGAATACACAATGAAGATCAACTCTAAATACAAACTATTGTTCCTTTTGTCTTCATTCCGCCTAAAATATTCAATAAAAACTGATTTTGATTTTAGACAATTAAAAAGAAACGTTTAATTGCAAAAGATAAAACTATCACTGAATATAACCTAAAATTTTTTACTTCTGAGGTTTCTTTCTTCGTAACGCTTTTGAATTTTTGATAGAGTTTTTAAGTAAGTTTCAAAGTTAAAATTCTGAGAGTGAAAAACTTGATGCATTCCAATTTGAGAATGTTCAAAATGAAAAATATCTAAATGTAAAACTTTGAAGATTGCAAGTATTAAGATTTCGAAAAAGTGAAGTAGGTCAATTTTTAACTTAAAGCGTTCATAATAATTAAAAATATAAATAAAAAAAAGAATTGGGAACATTTAGCACTAAAATACTTTTTTTATTTGCTAATCGTTTAGTATCGGTTCACAGAAATCTTTGCCTGCAAAGAAATATCGAAAGTATGAAAAATTAAGGGTCTGGCAAATTATGACCCAAGAATAAGGTAATTTATTTTTTGGATACAGGAAATTCAATACATATTTGACGGTTATTGAATTACCTTAGAGCTTTTGGAATTTTCCATTTTCAATAATCTTTGGAAATAGACATTTGTGTCTATTCAATAGTAGGAAGAATAAATTAAATAAAGCCGGTTTTAAAAAAAAAATTCTCTCGAATTGAATGATGACAGGTAATAAGTAAATATTTGCAAAGATTGTTGAAAATTAAAAAAATTAATTAACTATTTTTTATGTTTCTGATATGATTAAAGCTTCTTTTTTTAATAGCTTTTAAAAATTTAATTTTTGAATGTAATCTAACAAATTATTGGTAGTTTATCCAGAGCCATTTTAAGAAATCATAAAAAATTAGAAAATTATTGTAAAAGGTTTTATTATATTCTATTAAAAAAAATTTCTTGAGATAAAAATAAATAGCAAAATATGGAATATAACATTTTTAACAAAAAAAAAAAAACAATATCCTTTGTACAAAAATAGTGTTTAATTACGAATTAAATACTAACTTTTTACAAGAATTTCTGAATACTGAGATTCTAGAATTTGAGTATGTCCTTATTGTACGTGAATGTTTAGCCTGGAGATTTCATTTATTAACTTATCGAAGATAATTTCCTTTAAATCAAGATTAAATAAAGCAAAGAAACATGAGTGTTAAAAATTTAAATTCCCTGATAAACGGAACAAGAAACTTAACGATCTCATTTACAATATTATCTCCCACACCTAGACGTACATAGTTTATACACTGGAAGTTCTTTCACTTCAAGGGGAAATTTTTTCTTTGTTTTTTTTTTTTTTTTTTAAAGGCGCAACGGCTAATTATTAGAACGAAACAGTTTGCGATTTCAGTTACGTTTTGCTACGTTTAGATTTAAACTCCTTGTATTCCTCAATAAGAAAAGAGGTTTTCTTATCTATTAACTTCTTGTCTTCTGCGGTTGTAAATTTGTACACGGATAATTGCAGGAAAAGCATTTCTCGGCAACATTCCCTTGGATAAGATATGTTGAGTACATGTGCTGCTTTAAAAGCAACATCCAGCGCTTTTAAAGGATTTTCTACTTGGTACAAAGTTTGATTGATTGCCACATAGGACTTTTCAATGGTATCTTCATCTTTTGAAATAACTATGACCTGAGGTGTTTGACCAAGACCAAACTCCGTCAGTTTTCTACGTTTTTCTTGTACTGCTGGCAAAAGATCAGCTTCTGACTAAAAGTGAAAAAAAATAAAGATATTAGTATTATTCATTAAAATACGGATAATATGGGATTTCTGACATTAAGGATGTTCAATTTTCAAAATTTCCAAATTCCATGACTTTTCCAGGTTTTTCAGACCATTTTCCATCAAATTTCATTAACAATTACAAAATTAAAGAAAATATCCGAAAAATGACGAAAATAATGTACAATTGAAAACCTAATTCAAAAAATGGATAGATTAATACACAACCCAACAGAAAAAATGAAAGAATAATTATAAAATTTTTAGAGAATAACTGCAAATTGAAAAAACTGTAGGAAATAATTGAAAAATTTCGGAAAACAATTGAAAATTGAAGAAAATTATTAATAATTGTAAGAAATAATTGAAGAAAATATTTGGAAATTGCAAAAAAATTTAATAGTTGAAAGAAGTAATTAAAAAATAACAAGAATAAATGAAAAATTGAAGAAAATATCTGAAAAATGACGAAAATAATAGACAATTGAAAACAAAATTCGAAAAATGACTAGATTGATAGACAACAGAAAAAAAAAATTGGAAAAATTAAAGAATAATTATAAAATTTTAAGAGAATAATTGAAAAAATTGTAGGAAATAATTGTAAATTGTGGAAAATAATTATTAATTAAAAAAAATAATTGAAAAATGACGAAAATAATAATTGAAGAAATAAATTAAAGATTAAAGAATTACATTGAAATTGTAAGAAAATAATTAATAACTAAAAGATAAATTACTGAATGACTAAAATAATTAAACACTAAGAAAAATACTTGACAATTGAAAAAAATTTCGAAGAATGGCGAGAATAATCGATAATAGAACCAAATTATTGAAAAATTTAAAGAATAATTATAAAATGGAAGAAGAATATTGAGTTGTTAATTAAAAACTGAAGAAAATAAATGAAAATTGAAGAATTGTATGGAAATTTCGAAAAAATAATTGAGAATTGAAAAAAGACGAGAATTATTGAACATTGAATAAAATAATTGAGAACTGAAGAAAATAATAATTAAAAATGGAGGAAATTATTTGAAAATTAAAGAATTAAATTGAAATGTGAAGAAAATAATTGATAATTGAAAGAAAAAAAACAAAATGACGAAAATAATTAAGAAATGAGGAAAATAACTGACCATTGACAAAAAAATTCGAAAGCTGTCGAGAATAATCGACAACAGAACAAAGTAATTTAAAAATTGAAGAATAATTATAAAATTTAAGGAGAATAATTTTATACTGAAAATCACTCTCTATTCACTATTTCCATCAATGACTAAATTGTCAGTAATTTTTCACTGATTGATAAAGATGAAAATAATTTTCAATTTTAGTAACTTCATTGAAAATTCCAATTATTTTCTATTGATCAATCAGGTAAAAGTCACCGACAATTCATCAGTTTTCAGCTTATTTCAAATGAAATATAACTGATTGAAATCATAGAAAGAGAAATTAACTTTTATATTGAAAAAAAAAAAAAAAAAAATGCAAAATGCACGGGAAAAAAATACTTTTTCGTCGAAATGGTATAAAACACTTGAAAATCGATATTAACTCTGTTTCTCTTCAGGAGACTTCAAAGAATAATGCCAAATTGTTTATTCAACTATTTTTTAATATTAACTATTTTTTATAAGGCCCCGAAAAAATCCATAAAATACAAAATTACGAAAGAATCGTTAAAAAATATTTTTTTACTATTTTTATGAAATTTTTTTCCTAGATTTTGAATAAATGACATAAGTATTGATTTTTAATCATTAATCCATGTAATTCATAATTTGTTTAATCAAATTATTACTGTTTTTTACAACTGTTTATCAAATAGAGCTAGAGAGTTGCAACTTTTTTTTTAATTTTGCAACTTATCGAGGCTATTGGAGCCAAACATGAACAAAGATGTTAAAATAATAATTTTAACAATCGTTTAAACAAATTATATTGTTTATTTTCAAGATTTGCACACATTGAACTACAGAGATGCAACTTTTTCTTAATTTTCCAACTGTTTTAACGATTTTTTCGTAATTTTGTAATTTATGAGGTTTTTTAGGGCCCTATAAAAAAAGATTCATACAAAATTTGTCATAAAATAATAATTATTTAAAATTTCGGGTTTTTCTTTAAAGCTTCTGAACAATTATAATTTTCATCCAACTTTGACAAATAATAGCTCCTTTAAGTTTTGTTTAAAAAATAGAAAATAGAGTAATGTTATTTGTTTATCTTTTAACAAAATATTAAATTATCAACAAAATCCAGAAAACAGATTTGTAGTGTGTTTTAAATATAAAAATGAGCTATTAGTTATCAAAATAATCAACCTAATTAAAAAAATGTGCAACTGGGTCTTTTAAAATTGAGTGAAATAAATTTTATTATTTTTTGGAAAAATCATTTTCTAGTTTGAGGTTATGTCAATGGGTTGGACATCCTTAAAAGGTTTTATAATTGATAAACCATAAATAATAGTAGTAGGACTCGCTTAAACAAAGCATTATTCGACAATTTCTTTTAGATTACTTTTGCACCATATTTGACGTTATTTCAAAAGCTTTATTATTCATGTGTAAAATATATGAAAATATTCTTTCACAGAGTAAAATGTTTTCCTGTACTAATTATTTTTGCATTTGATCAAGTATAAATTATCCTTATTATTGGTTCAAATATATAATCTTGGATCAAGGATAATTATTCTTGACTAATTTTTAATCACGAAGTTTATAATAAATGGATTAAGGATAATTATCCTTGATCCAACAATAATATTTAAAAGTATATTAATATTTAAAAATAATAATTATTATTGGTTCAAGAATAATTATTCTTAATGCAATAATATAGTTGTAACATATTTTTATGCTTGGTAAAAGTTATCTTTTCCCTTAGTGTTCATAATAAGTCTCATTAATGCTTTTTATCAAAAATACAACGACATTATTATTATTATTATTATCATTATTATTTATATTATTAAATCTCCAATAAATAAAAAATAAAAACAATCAGATTTTCTTGATTTTTTAAATAATGTGTGAAATATTTTAATTTGTCATGTAAACTGATGTGCTTAAAATTGAAATTTTCTTTAACTTTTTCAATTAAATTCTTTCTTTTGATTTCTTGTTTTTAATTTAAATTTCGAAATCGCCTTCTATGCGATAAAACAGTACTTTATTGTCTGCTTCAATACAGATTTTAAAAAGAAAATTAATCTTTTAATAAAATTGTACCTTCACAAACAAAAGTAATCCATCCCTTGCTTCCATTCTAGATGGCCTCCATTGTTTTTTTCCTTTGCCAAAAACGGTTCTTACATTAAATAAAGAGTTCAGTAATCGGATAGTCAAAGCCTTTTGTCCATCTGTGTATGAAAGGAACATTAAATGATTTTTTAATTTAAAAAAAGTTCCATCTTCATAGTCGTTTCGTTTTAATTAAAAAAAAATATTTTCTTTTTTTTTACTCATTGATTTATACTTACTTTCTGTCAAGCAATCTTCAATTAGGTTCTTTTCAATTATTTTAACATTCTCTAAAATAAATAAGGACATCATTTTCCATTCTGTAAATAAGTTTAACACAGATGCTGGATAATGACATTCAAAATCAGCTTCCAGCTAAAATGTGAAGCAAATAAGTAATTCATATATAAATTAATTAGTATTTGAGTTAAAGTTGAATATCATTACTTGAATGTCAGTATGTAACTTACCAAAATATAAGCGTCAGGCAATTTTAATATTTTAAAATCGTCCATATATTCATATATCGTTTGCATGGTTTCTTTTAAATATTTTAATCTTACGATACTCGAAAATTTCCATTTATCGATGGCTGATTCAACTGATTCGGAGTTATTCTTTAGCCACTGTATCGAGTCTTCCACGTCCTCTAATATAGTTTCATCCACCATTACTGAAAAACAAATTTAAATTGAAGTATATTTTTTAGAAAATTAGAAATTAACCTAAAAACAAAAAATCTTTACAGATTTTATTCCACTAGATTTTGGTAACTTTCAATGATTTTTTAATACAAAATGATACTTAAATTCTTAAAAGTAATAAGCAGAGTTCGAAGCGTTGTTGAAGACCCAACAAGAAGTGTCGAAACAATTGTTAATATTGAAAAAAAAAGTAATAAAAAAGTAGCATATTTGAAATAAAGCAAAATTAGCTTTTAAGTAAGAAATAAAAATAAAACTATTCGCTTGTATTAAAAACAAAAAAATTAATAAATAAAAAAAGAATAGAAAAAAAGAAAGGGGCTCATGATTAGGTTCTAAAATTTATTATTTAGAACCTTCATTTTATAAAATTTCTTTCAATAAAATTCTGTCTTATTTCGGAATTTTGTTCTCTCGAATTAAGATTAAAAAAATATCTAAAAATTAAAAAAAAAATGGCAAGAAACTGGGAACATAATTAGTAATTATTTATAATTAGAAGAAACTAAAATTAAAAAACTACTAGGAAATAAACAAAAAAATAACAAATAATGGAAAAAAGAAGTATGTAATAAATAAGGATAAATTACTAGAAAGTGACAAAATAACTAGAAATTTAAGAGAATAAACTGAGACTTATGAAATCTGAATAGTAAAATTTAAAAATTAACTTGGACATAGAAAAATAATTTTAAATGTGAGTAAATAATTGAAACAAGAAAAAAACTAGAAGAAAATAACTAAAATTGAATAACAAATAAATAGTTAATTCGAAAAAAATTATTATAAAGGAAAAAAATTTTGTTATAAAATAAGAGTAACAATAGTAAAGAACAATGAAGTAATAAATTAAAGAAAATAACCATAAAATATTTACAGAAATCTAGAAATTTAATGAAATTACTAAAAAAATGAAAAATTAACTAAATAACTAGGAATGTACTTAGATAAATAACTAGAAATAATAGAAAAACTATAGCTAACTAAGAAAATTACTGCAAATTTTTAAAATTACTTTTAGAAGTTAAAAAAAATGACTATAAAGTATAGATTATATTACAAAAAAATTTTTAATAACTAGAAATTAAAGAAAAAAGAAACTATGAAATGGAGAAAATTACTGAAATTTAAAAAATTACTAGTAAGAAAAAAAATACTGGAAAACTAGTAACAAGAAGCAAAGAAAATAATTATATATAAATTAATGAAAAAAAAATCACTGGTAAGTGAATAAATAATCAAGGTTGAATAAATGACTAGAAATTATTGAAAAATATCTAGACATTAAAAACAATTATTGAAACTTAAAAAAAAACACATCTTGAAATTGAAAAAAAAATTATTATAAATTTAAAAGAAGATTAAAAAATCTACGAAATAATTCATGGAAAATAACTAAAACGTTTTAAAAAATAACAAAAAATAAAAGAGAGAACTAGAGTTAAGGATTTATTACTAAAAAGTAACTAGAAACTTTAAAAAAAAAATTTGAAATAGAGAAAAAATCTGAAAAGTTATTAAATAATTAGAAATTTAAGAAAAACAACTTTTAAAAAATAAATATAACGAACTAATCAGACAATAAGAAAAGAGAATTATAAGTTAAAATTTTTATTTTTAGATTTAACTTTTTTAGAACTACACCCACTTTTAAGAGCAAGTAGGAATTTCATACTCTAAAAAAATTACTTCCGGCGACCCTGGTTCTTAATTAAAAAAAAAAATCCAAATTTTTACTTAACAGAATTTTTAGGTCACCGAATTCATATTTAACATAATTACCATCTTACAGAATTTATTTTTAATAAACTTTTTATTTAAAAGAATTCGAATTTAACCAAATTTTCATTTATCAGAAATCTTATTCAACAGAGTTTTATGTGAGATTATTATTAATTTTTTAAACTAGCATTTAATAGCCTTTGATCAAAATTAGTAGAAAATAAGTAGCTTTACCCAAAAATGTATCAAGCAAGTAAAAAAGTGTGCTACTTCGAAGTCTAAATAAGCAAATATTAAGTTTTATATACCTGGATGAGTAGGTGATTGTGGTTCAGCTGTTGATGATTTTTTGATAACTCCGGCCTTAATTAATTTTCTTCTCATGCTATAATATCGACATAATAGTATCCCTCTTCCAGCTGATGTATTTCGTGACTTTCCTTGAGTTGATCCAGCCCAATTTTCCTATCAGAAAGAAAAAAAATTATCTACTTACTTGGGAGTGTTCTTAAATTATTTATTTGTTTATAAATTTCGAAGTTCAGATAAATTGGATTATCATAGGATTCAGGGCTGATAAAAATCATGATTTTTGTTTAAATCAAAATTTATTTATTTATTCATTTATTTTTAAATTTTCCTATTAGAAAGAAAAAAAATTATCTATTTACCTGGGAGTGTTCTTAAATTATTTATTTATTTATAAATTGCGAAGTGCAAATAAATTGGATTATTATACGGTTGAGGGCTGATAAAAATCATGTTTTTTTTACATTTATACATATTTAAAATCAGTATCTATATAAAATTTTCAAATGTTTTTTTGTAAGTAGTTTATTTTTTAAACTGAGAACATTTAATAAGAAATAATGGAAAATAAAATATTTGATCAAAATCAAACAAATTATGTCGAATAAATGAGAAGATTTCAAAAAAATATAAAATATTTTGAAATCCATATATGATTGCAAAAAATTTAATTATTTACGGACATTTTTTTTTTTTCAATTAAAAAAATACATGAGAAGATAATTAAAAAAACGTTGAAATACATTATTAGAGAGAAAAAAATTTTAAATTCGAAAAATTAAAGAATTATTTTACAAATTAAACAAAAAAGGAATGAATTAAAATTTAGGAAAATTGTAAAAAATTGTAAAAGAAACAAAATTCTGTGAAATAGAAGAACGATGTTAAAATGAGAATATTTAATACAAGATTAAATTTATACAATATAAAATAAGAGAATAAAAATCTTCAGAAAAGTAGAAAATTGAGCAATTTAAAAAATGTGGATAAAAGCAAAGAATAAATATTTTCAAAAATTACAAGATAAAACGAAACAATTTAAAAAATAAAAAATGTTTATAAGAAATAGAAAAATTATGATAAAAATTATTAAAGAATTAATTAAAATTCAAGGAAGGCCAAAAAAACAAGATTTATAAAAAAATGTAAAAAGTACAAAAAATAAAAAAATTAGAATTAATAAAAATAAAATATAAAGAAAAGTATTTAAAGATCAATAAAAATTCCACAAGAAAAATTTTAAAATCCTTGAAAAATAAAAAAGTTTTGAATAATTAAACCAAAAATATTTTTATAATATTACACTTAAGTACAACAATAAATTTAGAAAAATAAAGTAAATCTAAAAATTCTATAGAAGGATAAGTAAATTTGCAAAAAATAAACAAATTGAATAAATTTACAAAAAAAGGAGCGTATTTATTTTTAAAAATATGGAAATAATTAAGAAAATCAAAGAAATAAAAAGTTCAGTGAATGTTATAATAACAAAACTGTGTAAAATAATATTAAATAATTTGTATATATAATAAAAAGAAGAAAATTAAATTAATTAATTTCACGTTTTGTAACTCACGTATATTTCTCCAGGAAACATGTCCAATACTTTTCTTGTCCAGTACTGGACTTTTTCATAAGGGAAGCTAGATAAATAAACAGAAAAGAAATATTAAACAGGAACACTAAAAAAATAGTGAAATCGTATGTAGATATCTTAATTAATTATATACTTTTTATCGATTTCAGTCTTTAATTCTTCTCTGATGATTTCATCCCCAATTTTGAGTCGCGAACAATCATTGAGTTTTCCTTCAGTATTAAAATTGGCAATAACCATTTTACCCTCTGGAGTTGAATCCAACAAACTTTCCAATACCTGTAAACGTCGATTGTTACTTTTAAGAATACATATAGTATCTAAAAGTTAGAAAAATGTAGATGATAATGCGAAATTTATTTGCTTAGTAAAAATATTGTACGTACATGAGTCATTCGTGGCCTTTTAATCGGTAAATTTAGTTCCGAATGTAGATGATCATTCACATGATCAAGAAAAAGGGGATCAATTTTAACATCCACTGACAAATCACCAGAATTTTGTTGATTTTCATCTAGGTTCTCCATCTTTTTAAAAAATTAAGATTATTATATATATTAAAAACTGCAGTGCAATAACGATAAATGGCCAAAAAATCCATTTCATTTTTCTTAATAATTAGATAATTAATAATTTAATAATTCAGAAGTGCAGTAAAATTTTTTAGTCAATCTTCGAGAAATTTACTCATTATTTTTAAACTTATTTAGTACCTATTTAATTCTCGGCAAATTAGTGAGTCTTGTAACTAAAACAAATGATAGGTTAAAAAATTATCAGGATTTGAACTCATAAGTTTTTTTTAATGAAATCATTAATTAAAAAACAAAATTTATTGAAAAATTATCTGCTCAGTATTTTTTTTTTTAGTTAGCGATAGCTTTAAACTATAACCGATTTAAAAATATAACGGGATTAAAAGAACCATTAAGAAAAGAGATTTTAATTTACAAAAATCTTTGAAAATAAGAAACTAAAAATACACTGAATGAATTTGAAAAAAAGGGAGAATTGTAGTAAAAATATAAGTAAAAAAGTTACAAAAAACATAAAAAAATTCGTTATATTTAAATTTAATTTTAAAAATCAATTAATGTAAATAAAATAAATATTTATTTAGGACAAAATTTACAATATTTTAGAATTAAAAAAAATTGCAAAAAATAATTAAAATTAAACAAAATAATTTGCAAATTTTGCAAATAAATTAAAAAAAAAATTAAATGAATTAAAAATTGGGGAAAGTAATTTAAACAATCATAAAAATGTTTTAAACATAAAGAAAATAATTTAAATTTGAGAATAATACTTGAGAATCTTAAAAGTAAATTAAAACAAAATTGAATAATGAAAAATTAGAGAAAATAATTGAAAATTGAAAAAACATGGTTAGAAATTGAAATAAATAAAAATTAAACAAATGAAATTTAAACAAAATTTAAGAAAAATACTTAAAACTTTTAGAAGTTCATTGAAATAAAAGAAAATAATTAAAAATTAGAGAAAATAAATGAAAAAAGATAAACATAATTTAAAATTGAACAGAACAAGTTTTAATTAAAAAGAAATAAGTAATAACTTTTTGGCAATTATGAAAAAGAACGAAAATAATTGAAAATTGAAGAAAATGATATAGAAAAAAATATAAATAATGAAATAATTGAAAAGTCAGATAAATAGTTGAAAATTTTTGAAATTATAAAACAAATATGTAAAGAATTGAAAATTGAAGGAAATAGAGTTTGGAAAATAATTGAAAAATGTTTTTAAATTTTAAAACTTGATGAAAATAATTAAAATATGATACAAACAATGATAAGTTGTAAAAAATAAATGACATTTAAGTGTGATAATTGAAAAAACTACAGAATTTTTTTTTAATAAAGAAAAAACATTGAAATTTGAATAAAATACATGAAGATCTTAGAAATCAATTAAAAAAAAAGAAAATAACTAAAAATTGGAGAAAAGAATTGAAGAAATAAGCTAAAAGTAATTGAAATCTACGATAATTAATAAACAAATTTTGAAATTATGAAAACAAATGAAAATAATTAAAAATTGAAGAAAAAAATTGGAATTTTACAAAAATTCTTAAAAATATTAGAAAACAATTTTAGAGAATGAGAATAACTAAAAATTGGACAAAAGACAGGAAGAGTGCTACAAATAGTTGAAATTTCCGATAATTAATAAAAAAAAATTGAAATTCTGATAACAAATGAAAATAATTAAAAACTGAAGAAAATATTTGAATTTTCTGAAAAATACTTAAAAATCTTAGAAAATAATTTTAGATAATGAGAATAATAATTAACAATCGAGAAAAATAATTGAAAAATGATAAAATTAATGAAAAATTGAAAAAAATAATTGAAATATGCTGGAAATAATTTAAGATTGAGAAAGAAAATTGAATTATGATGAAAATAATTTAAATATGAAAAATTGAAAACATTCAATAAAATTTGAGAGAAATAACTGAAAAAATCATAGAATATATGTTTTAAAAAAATTATAATTACAAAATTACTTAAAAAATTTAAATTAAAGATGATAATTAAAAAATCGCATAAATAACGAAAATTGATGAAAATAATTGCAATATCGGGTAAATAATTGAAAATTTTAAAAGTGATGACAAAATAATGAATATAATTATAAATTTATGAAAATCAAGAAAAATTGCAGAATTTATTTTTAAGCAAAAGAAAATAATTAAAAAATCGTTATATAATGAAAAATTGATGACAATAATCTAAATTTGAAATAATAACGGAAAATTTAGGAAATTAATTGCATGTGTATATATTTTAAACTTCTTCAAAACCCATAATATTATAATTTTAAAATATTTCCTGATAAAGAGAGTCAACATCAATAAAATAACAGGGACTAACTTCACTTCAGTTTTTAAAACGTGGACAGAAAAAGATGAATATATATTAATACTAACTAACTTCACTTTAGACTTTAAAACGTGGACAGAAAAAGATGAATAAATATAATTACTAACTAACTTCAGGAATTTACGGAGATTATTATTATTTAATTAATTAATTAATAATTATGAATGAATGAAGAAATAAATCTACTAAAGAGTATCTTGTATTTTCCAAATTTCCAGACTTTCCCTTTTTTCTTTGGCCGAAATTTTTTAAAAATTAAAATTCTAATAAAAAGAGATAAAATGAAGATTGTAAAATATTATTTGCATTTTTCCACAAATAAAAATTATGTTGAACGAAAGTTCGATGAATTTCAGGCGCCTCTTTTAGTATTTTTTATACAAAAAGTATAAAATCAATTTTCTTCTTACAATACAGTTTATGCTTCTAAAATGTATCTTCATTTTTTTTTTACTTTATATACATGTGATCTGATAATAAAAGTGTAATTTTATTTTTTATTTTTGACGATTCAAACATTTTTGTATTTTTAAATAAAATAGTTATCGCATTCTTTCTGTTAGTACTGTATAAAGAAATAAATAATTTAAAAAATCTTTCAATTATGTCAATCTTTTACAATTAGTTGTGAATTTAATATTACTTACATAAAGCGTTTGAGAACGTTGATATTGAGAAGTTCCTTCATGAAAATTCTCAGTAGTATAGCTTCCAATTTCATTCTGATTTTCTCTATTGATTTTGTTCATTAAATCAGTTTCATAATTACGAATGTGGTCTATAAAATCTAAGCGTTCGCCAGCTTTAGGAAATAGTTTTTCCAAAGTGTATTCTGTGACTTTTAACAAATGTGATTCACGAATCCCTTCATCTGCAGACAGAATTAAAATTTTATAAAATATGAAAGAAATTTCTTTTACAAATAAATTATATTCAAGGAATAATGAAGTTAAAGTTTATTTTTCATGTCATAAAAATAAAACACGTATATATATAGCACTATTCTTTTTATTCTATATGAAATTCATCAATTTAAAATTTTACTCGTTTAATCTTTTATTGGTAAAAATTTCAATCAATTCTAAATCGTTTTTAAATTTAATTTATCCAAATTTCAAATTAATTAAATATTAATTTTTTAAAAATTTTAATTGTTTTTGCAGAATTTATCAAAATTGTAAATGATAGAAATTTCCTATATTATTCACATTTTAATTAACTTTAATTTCTATAACTACAAACTTTAATTTACAATTTTTATATAAATTGATTTAAATTTTAATTAATTAATACATTTATTTCATTTTTTAATTGATTTCAAATTTATTAAATTTTTTTTTCACTTAAAAACGTTCTATTTTCAATTCAACTGTCATAATAATATAACAGTTAAATTGAAAATAAAATAAATAAATATTTACAAGAATAACAACAAAAAGCAAAAAAAAACTAACTTCAGATTTATAAACGAAAGATAAATAATTATTATCATAGATATGTTGTATATTTGCAACCTTGTATTTTTTTTTTAAAATACGATATCCCCCTGCATTCCAAGCAAATAATTAAAAATTGATGATGTGAATTTAAGAATAAAGTTACATTTAATTTCAAATACAAAAAATAATCCACTCACCCATAAATTGATCAATTAATTTATATTTATTTTTTATTATACCTTTAAATTTGTTTATAATTTCCTTTCCATATCCCCACTTTTGAAGGAGATTTTCAATATTATTTTCTTCGTTACTCATGTTGCAAACGAAAACATTCACTAAATACGACAAAGTACGCTTTTAATTTCGCTGCAAGAATGAACTGGTTTAGCAATAAAATGAATTCACTTTTAAATAAACACTTTTATTACAGCCAACAATAATTAACAAGTTCAGCGAACTGTTTGCTCTCTTTGAGAATTATTTGTTAGACTCAAAATATACTTGACAGGCTCGACAGCTATTTAATTAGCAACAGCAGCCATATCCGCCATTTCTCCTCACAATTTATTTTTCTTATTCTAGTGAGTTCTAGTGTATTTTTTCTAGCAAAATGACTAGGATACGTTCAGATTTCATCCAAGTGCAACATGATTTCCGGTTTTATGCGCAACATGGTGTGTTCACAATCGAACTTAAGTAGCGTGTGATCGTGGTAGAAAAGGACAGATGTATCGTTCGTCCTTTTTTATCACACACAACAGCACATCCTACAATCCATTGTGGACACACCTTTAGGCATCACAAGTAACATGCACGCGCATGAACTAACCGGAACTCCAAATTATTATGATCTTGGCTGATTTTCGCGCTCTTTTAACAAATATCTACAAATATGTTACAAAATTCAAGGTTATTACAAATCGTGTAAACGATGTTAATTAACATTTATATAATAAAAATATCTTTAAAATATCTCTTTTATTATGTAAACTTGATCTAAACTTATAATTAAAAATCCCCAAAGTTAAAATTCGCGATAATTTTTTACACTGATTTTGAGTTTGCAAAAAAATTTAAATCCGTATAAAATTCGAAAAAAATCCGAAAAAAAATTTTTTAACTGCACTGTCAAAAGTTGCGTTTTTCCAGTAAATACAATGTGAATTTGTAAAATCCATTGTAAATTTGTAAAAGAGAATAGGTACATAATTAATAGAAAATAATAAATATAATATTATGATATTTTTAAAGTTATAATTTTTTGTTAAAATTTAAAAAAATTACTTGAAAAATTTTTTAAACATAAAATTTGAACCTATTAAGAAAAATTTTTTAAAACAATTTTTTAATTGAATATTAAATATTAAATAAGTTAATTAACCAATTGAGTAAACCCAAACTTTAAATTATAGGTACATCAATTAATTTAAATCTCAATAGTAAAAAATTAATTCTTTTGCATTTCATTTTGTCTTACTTCAAATTTTTACAATACTTTTTCTAATTTTGTAATTTTATCATACATTTTTTCCTCCTTTAACAAATTTTTTTTCGTGTTAAAGTCTTTCTTTAATTTTCATATTTTTACGCAAATTATTTCAGTTTCTTTTATACAATTTTGTTTTTAAAACATTCAGGGAAATTTATTTATTTTTATACTTTTTCATAATATTCAAAAACTCAATTTAAAAAAAAATTTTATATTTTAATCTTTAAAATTAAAATTTAATTTTGTTCAAAACAAATTTTATGTTTTAACTAATAATGCCTGATGATATTGGCGAAATTTAGCCAATGAAAAGTTGCATAATTTGTCGAATAAAAAATTTGGTTTTTTTATTCTTGACCTTACTAAGATCATTATTTACTTTATATAATTATTGGAAGAAAAAAATGTTAACTTATCCTTTATTTATTTTTCTTTACATTTTGTTTATTTTTTAGCAAATTTATTTACTCTTTCATTACATTTTTAGATTTTACGATTTTTAAAGAAGCATTTTATTATTAGAATTGTGTTAAAAATATATCAAATGTTTTAAACAAATTTTACTTTTCTTAACTTTGTTACCATATTATTTAAAAAAAAATTAATTTCGTAAATAATTTCCTAAACATTTTTAGTTTTAAAGAAATTTGTTATTCTTCTTCTACAGAATTTTAACTTTTTTTTTACATTTTCTTATTTTATTTCTTCCGATTTCTATTTTTTCAGTTTATTTCTCACAATTGATATATTTTTTACCATTTTTTTTCAATATTTTAATTTTCTATAGCCTATTAAATTTTTTTCAAATTTTTTATTTTTAATATATTGCTTTATATTATTCTTTATTTCAATGTTCTTATAGTTTTTTTCATTAATTAAAACTTTTTGTGTTAACTTTGAATTTATTTAATTTTCCTTCAATTTATTCATTTTTTTATAATTTCTATCACTTTTGGAATTATTAATAATTCCATTGAGTTTTATTTTATAATTTCTCATTTTTTCGAAATATTTATTTGGTATTTTTTTCTTCGTTTTATCCATGATTTATTCATTTTAATAATTTTTAAATATTGTTCATCTTTTTTTTTGTATTTTACCTATATGTAAATTTCAACTTATAATGTATTTCTCAGTTTATCCTCTTTTTTTTATATCCTAAACAATTTTTTTTCTTTAAATAATAAATTATTCTCATTAATAAAATTTTAACGTTTTTTCATGGATTTTCTTATTTATTTTCTTAATTTGAAAAAACATTTGTAGTTTTAATTCTTGATTTTTTAAATTTAACTTTTTTCCGTAAAACAATGGTTTTCTTTATTTTTTCTTAAAATTTGTAATATTTTAAGACATTACCATATTTCTGAATTTTCTGCCTATTTTCTAAATTTTTTATCTCAAGTTTTTTATTTTTAAAACATTTTTTTCAGTTTTTTCAGCTGCTTATAATTTTACATTTTCTTTCTGTTTCCAATTTTCCCATTTTAAAGTAGATTATTCTCAACTTTCTTATTTTTGCATTTACAATAATGTTTTTAATATCTAGTTTTTGTAGTTTTATCGTTTTTTTATAATTTGTTACATTGTAATTTTTTTATTGTTCATTAAATGTTCTCACTTTTTAAAATTTATTTATTAATCGATTTTTTTTGTTTCACAGTATCTCTGAGGTTTTAAAAATTTTAAATCATTTTTCTGTTTTGTTTTTATTTTTTAAACTAATCTTAATATTTCCTTCAAACCTTCATGATTCAAACCACTTAATATTTACCTAGTATCGTCGTTATCATTAAGTGAAAAAATCCGTGAAAATTGTAATTTACGATCTGCAGACTTTGTCAAGAAATTCAAAATAAACACTTTTGGTCAAACTAACTGACATTGGGTTTTTGATTTGATAGCTTCATTCGAATTTGACTAAATTTAATGCTTATTTTAATAACCTTTGTTTGTTTTAATTGCATTTTTAAAAAGATTTCAATCGACACAATGCGATATGAAGAAAGGGACCTAAGAAGGAAAAAATGTTAGGTTATGTTCAGTGATAGTTTCACTTTGGTTATATAAGTTCCTTTTTAATGTTCCAGAATCAAAATCAGTTGTTATTGAATATTTTGGATGAAACGAAGAAATAAACAACAATAGTTTATATTAAATGTTGATCCATTTTGTGTATTTTCATTCCAAAAATCACTAATATAACCTAAAATTGTTTTCTTCTTAGGTCCCTTCTTCATACAGCGCCACAATAATAATTTATTCAATTTATGGTTTTTTTTAGTATGGAACAAAACATATCATCGAGGCCTTAACAGCAGCGGGACATAATATAAAAGCAGTTTTAATCTGTGGTGGTTTAAGACACAGTGAATTATTTGTTCAGACTCAGGCTGACGTTTTAGGACTACCTGTTCTCATTCCCACAGAAAAAGAGCCAGTTATGTTGGGCGCTGCAATTTTAGGCGCAAGTGCTGGAAAATATTCTACAGTTCAAAAAGCAGTAGAGGCTATGAAAAGTTCTTCCATACTTGTTAAACCTAGAGCAGAATCATATCCGTTAGTTTTATTTTCATTTTAATAATTCATTAAATAATAACACGTCTGTAATAATTAAATATTTGTTTTCAGATTCCATTCTCGGAAATATAAAGTTTTTAAAAAGATGGTTAAAGATCAACAGGAGTACAAAAAGTTGATGAGCAGCGCTGGTTAACGAGTACATTGAGAATAATTTTTAAAAGAAAGACAATCATTAATATAAAATGAAAATATATTTTTTTATTCAGAGTATATATAAAATATATACATTTTGTAATCGCAGTTTTATATCAGTTGAATAATTCAGTTACAATAAAAATGAAATGCATATAAACGATTGTTTATAAATCTCAAGCGGACAATAATATAACAAACTTAATTACAGGAGATAAAAACAGTACAACGCAATTATCACTTCAAGACATACTTGATATTTTGTTTTACAAAAAAAAAAAAAATTTGTTTCTTATAATATAATAATAAGTTTTATAAATTTGACAATTTGTTATTAGTCCTTTGCAAATTTCAACATCCAATAAACAATTTAATTTATTTTTCGATATTGTTTTTTGTCTATGATGTTTGATTGTGAAGTTACAAAATACAATAAATCTTTTGTCATTTGAAATATACTTTAAATAACAGTAATGACAAATTAATTAATTTATGAAAATTATAACATACAATTTAAATGTACTTATTAAAAATTTTACTTACTAATTAAAAATTCAATAATAAAGATATAAATTCATGATTGAAACGATAGTTTAAAACATACTAATTGCACTTAACACTAAATACAAATTTTTGGTGATTGTGTAACAGATTTGTGCTTTTGTCAAAATATAAATTGTAGCATTTTTAAATTGTGCAAAAACTTGTCATAATAAAGTTTAAAAAAAGACACAAAAAACATTAGATAGTAACACAAAATTAATATAGGTACTTATATAAAAACGACAATTGTAATAAAATTCATATTCAAAATGAAGATTTTAAAAACACGATTTTTTTTTTTAAACACAAATCAATTAGAAAATATCAAATATCTGCCCGTTAAGATTAACTTCTTGATATAAATATTTAACGATATGTTAACATTAATAAATGTGTTTTAATTATTAAAGGCACTGCTATAATATCATGTTTTGCAAAAGTATATAAAATGTTTGGAAGACATTATAATATGTTTTTTACTTTAATTAAGTATAATAATATCATATTCTTTCTTTATCAAATTACACATTGAAAGTCCAAGTTTCAATTCATCCGTAAACCTCGACTTGAGAATAGCCTCTCTCATAATATTGCATTAAAATAAAGAAAATATATCTAAATTTTAAAGCATTTTGTAGAAAATGCTCGAAAGAAGAGAAAATTGAATAGTTTACATTTTAATTTTTTAAAAATAAACTACTCAATAATTTTGAATTTAATTTCTAAAATTAGATACTTCGATTCGTATTTTAGAACATAAGCATTAACGATTTAAAAAATGGAAGCATTTAAATCTATCCAAATTTGCATGTATTTAATTTTAAAAATGTTAAAGTCTAATGATACCTTCATTTTAAAACTTTCAATAATCAAAACGCAAAACAAATTTAAAAACTTTTTAAGTAGTACACAATCAAATTAGAAAAGTTCGATAATTAAAAAAAAATTAAATTTCAATGCTAAACAAAACAAAATTTGCTACATTTTAACTCTAGAAACATTGAAATTTAAACGTGACTAATTTTGAAAACTTTAGAAATTAAACACACTTAAATTTTGAATGTTTGAAAATAAAGAATTTCTAATTTAAACTTTGATAAATCAAACTTTAAAAACATCCAAACTTGATAATTTAAAAAAAAAATTATAAAATTCCAACTTTCCACAAGACAAATTTTAAAACGTTATATATTAATGACACATTAAAATTTGGAAAATATAAAAATAAAACAAAGTCAAAGGTTTAAAATTTTAAACAACTTAAAAACCGAAGCATTAAAAACTGCAAGAGAAAATATTATAAATTGAAAATAACCATAATTGGAAGAACCAACATTTTTTCGCAAGTTTGACAATTTTAGAAATTAGATTCAAAAGAGCACGACTTTATGTAGCTGCTTCTCTTTCTTTTTTATAAATAAACTCTATTGTCCCTAACCGATTCAACTTTTTCTAAGTTGAAATTAATTATTAACAAAAATCCATTTATATTTTTCGCGATGTCGTTAGGACTTTGAGAAATCGCGACTAAATATCTTATATATTGCAAATGGATTCGTGCGAAATGGTTCACGTTTCTTTGGAATTAAAAATTCGCTATGTTTCGTGATCGTGACAATAGAACTATATAAATTTATAACATTCTGATACGTGATTTAAAAAAGTTTGAAACGGTGAAATACCAAATCTTTGCCTCCATAAATATGTCGCGATAATATTTTGACCGAAGGAGCGTGCAGAGTCTTGAACTTCTTCACAAACTTCGGCTCCAGCTTGCCAGATTGTTTCTGTAAAAAAAAGTAAAATTTAATTAAAAAAAAAAAAAAAATACGTTGTTTTTCAATATTTACGGGATCAGAATGTCTCTTTTCTTAAATTTTATTGTAAAAACAGAAAAAACTTCTTAAAAAGACAATTTTAAAAATTAACAAAATTTACATTAAAATAAATCAATATGCAAAAAATTAATTTTTGACTTGAAATTTGAAAGTTTGAGTAAATTAAAATTCTGTCATTTAGGTTTTAATTTAAGTAAATTGTAATGTAATAAAAAGTCACTTTTTAGAAAATTTGTTTTAAACATTCACAAAAGAATTCAACAAGAATTAAATAACATTTAGAAAAAAATTGTTCCCAGATATGTGCGCTTAGGTAATATTTTTAATAACAATACTAATTAAATATTAAGTGATTTGAATGAAATATTAAGATTAGTTTCAAAAATAACTACAAAAACAAAATAAATAAATTATTTAAAATTTTTAAAACATCCGAAATAATATGCAAAAAAAAATACTGAATAAATTAAAAAAAGTGTTTCATGAATAATGAAAAAAAATAAAATAAGAAAAAACTATTAAAAGCATTATTATAAATTCAAATTACATGCCTACTTTAAAATGGGAACATTAAAAACGAAAAGAAAATGTAAAGAGATAAGAATATTATTAAAAAAAAGGTGAAAATTCAGAAATATTGTAATATAACAGCTTAAAATATTATAGAGTTTTAGAAAAAATACTTGAATTGTTTTTCTTTTGAATAAAAACACTGTGCGATAATAAACGGAAAATAATTAAATTTAAAATATCAAGAATTAAAAGTACAAAAGAACAAAAAGACATTTTTTTAAATTAAAATAGTTTGGATATGTTTTGTCAAATTAAAAAACTAAATAAGAAAATCCATGGAAAAACATTAAAATTTTACTAATGAGAAAAGATTTTGAAAACATTGTTTTGTAAATGAAGGAAGAAAAACAGTAATGAAATTTCTTTTGAAAGTAAAAATTTAAAAAAGCAAGAAAAAAAAATGAAACATTTTTCAGAAAAGGAAAAACATTAAAAAAGAAAGATGATGATAGAATCAGAACTATAAGATAAGTATAAGATTAAATTTACATAAAATATAAAAAAAAGGGAAAGTTTTGAAAAAATTATAAAAATCTAAATGTTTTTTGTTTTAAATTTTTACATCATAATTCACCTTTTCAAAATGTTCTAAATATTAAATTTATAGCAATTTTATTTTTTTCAAATTTCTGTTAATTTGAATTTGCATTGATTAAAATTTTAATTAATTCACAGTTCAAATATACTAAAATGAAATATTATTAATTTTTTTAATTCACCATTATTATTTTGCAATTATTATCCTCAATTTTTAATCATTTTCATTATTTATGAATTAATATCCTCAACTTTCAAATATATATCTCAGTTTACAATTATTTTGTTCAATATTCAATTCTCTTTTTATCATTTTGCAATTATTTTCTCCATATTCTAATTATTTCAATTATTTTTCAATTAATTTCCTAAATTTTCAGTTATTATCTGAAATTTAGATTATTGTCTTCAATTTTCAACTTTTTAAACAATTTATCAATTATTTTCTTTTGCTTAAAAATAAATTCTGTAATTTTTGTATTATTTTCTCTAATTTATAAATATTTTCATTCTTTTTGCATAATCTTAAAAAATTTCAATTATTTATCTGAAATATTAATTATTTTCATCAGATTACAATTATTTTTTAAAAATTTTAATTATATCCATCATTTTTCAATTATCTTTTTCAATCCTTAATTATTTTTATCATTTTTCTAAATTCTTAATTATTATTCTCATTTTTTTAAAATTATTTCTTAAAATTGTTAAGTATTTTTCTCAAATTTCAATTATTTTCTTCAATTTTTAATTATTTTCATTTGTTTTCATAATTTATTTATTTATTTATAAACGGGAATATAATAATTTACAAAATTTTTTTATTAATTATCTTGCGTTTCAATTATTTTTAGCATTCTTCATTTTTTTTTTAATTTTTAATTATTCTCATTTTTTTTCAGTTAATTTCTCAGATTCTCAAGTATTTTTCTCGAATTTCAATTTTGTTCTATCTTATTTATTTTTATTTGTTTTATAACATTTTATTAATTAGGTTACACGAATCATGTATTTGGGCGTTGAAAAAAAATTCTACAATTTTTTCAATTATTTAATTCAAATTTCATTAATTTTTTTTCAACTTATCATTGTTTTTATCATATTTCAATTATTTTCTTTAAGTATCAAATTTTAAAATTATTTTTCAGTTATTTTCCCCCGTTTTCAATTATTCTTATTTTATAAAAATTTTAAATATTTTTCTTAAGTTTCTCATTATTTTCTTCCATTTTTAATCATTTTCAATTATTTTCATAATTTCCAAATTTTAAACTATTTTATCTGATATTTCAATTATTTAATTCAATTTCATGTACCTATATTCTGTATTTTTTGCAATCATTTTTCTCAAATTAAAAATTGTTCTTTTCAATTTTAAATTATGTTTATCTTTTTTCATTTATTTTCTCTAATCTTTTATTTTTTTTTTATTTTGCATTGAACTTCTAAAAGTTTCAAGTATTTTTCTTAAATTTTCTTTAATCTTTTATTTAAAATATACTATGTAGGTAATTTTTTCAATTATTTTCTTCAATTTTAATCTATTTATAATATATTTTTTTTTATACCTTCTCAATTGTTATATTTAATAAGGATTTTTACACTTCACTGATTTATAGTTAATTTGTAATGATAATTATTTTGTTATTTATCCATTTTTTTCAATAAATTGTTTGTGTATGAAAATAGTGGAGTTCATTCAAACATAGAACATTCTCATAAATTCTCCGGAAAGATAATATTCTTGGTTATATTCTCGAGAATGTAACCGGATTTTTAATTACCGAGAATTTTGCAACTCTAGCAACAAGTTGAAATTTTGTTCTCTCTCATCTAACATATCTATCATCTTCTGCAATTTTCAATTTTTTTTAATACCAATTTTTTACAATTTTGAACAAAATTACGCATACATGGATTTGAAAAAAAAATGAAAATTCTAAAACTCGCCCAAAAAATTTTGTTTTTACTTTTATCACTGTAAGGTAATTTTAAATCAAAAAAGTTGCTAGAAAAAAATTTGGGACCTCTGAACAATGCGATTTATGAAATATTGAAATTTCGCCGGTGCCTTCTCTTAATTGTTCACTTATTTATCTATTTCTTTTGAAAAATAACCAAATGCGTTACCTAATGTAGAGGCGAGTTTGTTATTGCTGGAAGAGTCAAATTTTTGTAGATATTCGACACTGATGACTTGGTACTGCTTTAACTCTTTCACAGATTCATAATTACAACAACGTGCGCGACAATTTGCAATAATGAAACTTCCTCCTGCAGCATGTTGAAGTATTTCACTTAAAGCTTCTTCTACCATTCCGCACTTACTTTTAACTATATCATCTCTATCTATTTTTGAAGGCTGAAAAATAATAGCCGGGTGAGAAATTATTCTAAAATAAACTCATAAATTCCACAAATTTAACTTTAATAAACACTAAACGTTAAATTGATATTCTGAAAAAAGGAAATTATGTTTGAGTTGTGAACTCACCACTGGATTAGCTTTTATCATGTGAAGCCACATTCGCGGAGGAGTTGTAGGAAGACTCATCGAAAGATTTGCTTCAGCAATACATAATACACTGTGCGAATTGTTATTTCGTTTCCTATTATTTGTATTATCTAAAGTATTTTCTGACATGTAGCCACCAGGAAATTCATCGACAATTAGAATTCTGCCAGGACCTCCCAAAATCCACTCCTCCGGATGTTTCTGAACGTAGGATTCAACCACTTTTCCACACCTCTCGTATACTTTTTTTACTACGTGTTCTTTTATTCCTGTTAATTAAAAATCTAAATTAGTTTAGAATTAAAATTACTTTACATAAAATACAAAAAAAAAGAAGATAAAGAATCTCAATTTTTAACAATTATGAAAATTAATAAATTATGGATAAGACGAAGAAAAATATACGAAATAAATATTTTTAAAAAATTATAAATTATAAAATAAAAATTAATGAAATTAATAAAAGTTCAAAAAGTGATAGAAATTATAAAAAAAATGAATAAATTGAAGGAAAATTTAAGAAATTAAAAGTTAATTCAAAAAGTTTTAAGGAATGGGGAAAACTATAAAAACATCAAATAAAGAATAATAAAGCAATATTTTGAAAAATTAAAAAAAAAATTTGAAACAAATTTAATAGGCGGTAGAAAATTAAAAAAATTGAAAAAAGGTAAAAAATATATAAATTGTGAGAAATAAACTGAAAAAATAAAAATCGGAAGAAATAAAATAAGAAAATGTAAAAAAAATAAGTTATAATATCTATAGAAGAAGAAAACCACATTTGTTTAAAAATAAAAATATTTAGGAAATTATTTACCTACTAAATGTTTTTTTTTTTTAATTATATGGTAACAAATCTAAGAAAAGAAAAATTTGTTTAAAATATTAGATTTTTAAGAAAAAATTCTTTAAAAAATTGTTTCTTGTATTATATACGGAAAATAGTTAAATTTAACAAAAAAGATTTAAATCTACAAATGTTTTTTCAAATTAAGAAAATAAATTAGAAAATCCATGAAAAAACGTTTAAATTTCACTAACGAGAGAAAAGAAAAAATATTTTTAGAATATAAACAAATGAGGATAAAATGAGAAATTTATTATGAGTTAAAATTTACATAAAATACAAAAAAAAAATATGATCAATCTTTAAAAATTACAAAAATTAATAGATCATGGATAAATACCAAATAAATATTTTGAAATGGAATACGGAAAATAGTTAAATTTAAAAAATCAAGATTTAAATCTACAAATGTTTTTTCAAATTAAGAAAATAAATTAGAAAATCCATGAAAAAACGTTAAAATTTTACTAAAGAGCGAAAAGAAAAAATATTTTTAAAATATAAAAAAATGAGGATAATATGAGAAATTCATTATGAGTTAAAATTTACATAAAATACAAAAAAAAAAGATGAACAATCTTTAAAAATTACAAAAATTAATAAATCATGGATAAATACAAAATAAATATTTTGAGAAAAAATTAGAAATTATAAAATAATAAAGATTAATGGAATTATTTAAAGTTCAAAAAGTGATAAAATTATAAAAGAATGAATAAATTGAATGATAAAAACTATAAGAACATCAAATAAAGAATAATAAACGGGTCTACCGAAACATGATTTTCAAACTCAAAAATAATAGAAATTTGAAGAAACAAAATGAAAGATGACAAAACTAATTAAAAATTAAGTAAATAATTAAAAATTTGAAGAAAAGACTTGGAAAATGACAAAAATAATTGAAAAATGAAAAACAAAATAAAAATTTGATGTCAATACATAATTAAAAAATTGGAGAAAAAAATTGACCATGAAAGAAAATAATTAAATAATTGAAAAATCATAAAATTGATAGAAATTTGAAAAAAATACTTGAAAAATAATTAAAATTAAAAAAAAAATAATTGAGAAATAACAAAAATAATTGAAAATTACAAAAATAATCAAAAAATGGAACAAATAGTCCAGAAATGACAAAAATAATTGAACCTTGAAAAAAAAATGAAAGATGATAAAACTAATTTAAAATTATGTAAAAAATTTATGATTTGAGAAAAAAGACGTAAAAAATGACGTAAATAATTGAAAAATGGATAAACAAAATAAAAATTAGAAATCAATAATTAAAAAATTGGAGATAAAAATTGACGTTTAAAGAAAATAATTAAATAATGACAAAATAATTGCAAAATCCCAAAAAATTTGAAATTTGAAGAAAATACTCGAAAAATGATAAAAATAATTAAAGTTAAAAATAAAAAGCAATTGATAAATGACAAAAATAATTGAAAAATGAAAAAATTAAATGTCAATTAAAGTAAGAAATTAAAGAACCCATGACAATAATTTAAAGATATAAGAAAATAAGTTAAATTTGGAGAAAGTAATAAAAAAAAATGTCGAAAATATTGATAATACTTGAGAAATGACTAAATTATTTGAAAATTTTAAAAGCAATTAGAAAATGAGAAAAATAATTATAATAGGAAAAATAATCGAGAAATAACAAAAAGAACATAAATTTGAAGAAAATAATTGAGAAATCACAAAAAATTTAAATTTGAAGGTAATATGTGAAAAATAACAAACATAATAAAAATTTGAGACAAATAATTGAAAAGTGACAAAACTAATTAAAAATTAATTAAAAAAAAATTTTTGAAGAAAAGACTTGAAAAATGATAAAAATAATTAAAATTTGAAAAGAAATTGAGAGTTGACCAAAATAAATGAAAATGGAAGTAAGAAATTAAAAAATTCATGACAATAATTTAAAGATATAAGAAAATAAATACAAAATTTAGAGAAAGTAATAAACAACGTCGAAAATATTGACAATAATTAAGAAATTACTAAATTAATTAAAAAATTTTAAAAATGACAAAAATAATTGAAAATAGGAAAAAATAGTCGAGAAATGACAAAAATAATTGAAATTTGAAGAAAATAAATTGAGAAATTACAAACAATTTAAATTTGAAGATAATAATACATGAAAAATAACAAAAATGATAAAAATTTGAGATAAATGATTGAATAATGACATTAATGATTGATAACTGGTGTAAATAATTAAAAGAATGTAAAATTGAAAAAAAAATTAGAAGAAAAATAATTGTCAATTAGTGTAAAGTATTTAAAAATTATTGAAACATAATAAAATTACATATTGAAGAAAATTGCTGAAATTTAAAGAAAAAAATTGAAAACTGTGTAATAAATTGAGAAATTGATAACCATAAAAAGAAGATTGAAAATAATTATTGAAATTTGATAAAAATAATTTTTAAATGTTAAAACTAATAGAAATATGCAGAAAATAATTAAAAAATGATAAAAATAATTTAAATTTGATGGAAAAATTGAAAGACCACGCAAGTAATAGACAATACTGGTTTAAAAATAAAAAATTTGTAGACATTAATTAAAAAATTGAAAAAGTAATTAAAATTTGAGGAAACTAATTAAACAATGTCAAAATTTATTGAAATTTGAAGAACATAATTGTATATAATAATAATAGATAACTATTATTTTACTAAGAAAGTGAGAAAAGTGATTTTTTTGAAAGTGAGTAATAGTAAGTGATTTTAAAAAAAGTGAATAAAAACGAGAAAAGGGTGAGTAGACACCCTGAACAAAGCAATATTTTGAAAAATGAAAACAAAAATTTAATATATGCTATAGATAATTAAGAAATTGACAAAAAATGGTTAAAAATGTATAAATTGTGAGAAAGTCTATAGAAAAAGAATAAGAAATTTCTTTAGAAATGAAAATGTTTAGGAAATTATTTCCGAAATGAAAAAATTTTCAAAGAATATGGTAATAAGTTTAAGAAAAGAAAAATTTGTTTAAAACATTGGATATATTTTTGAAATAACTCTAATAATAAAATGCTTGTTTAAAAATCATAAAATCTAGAAATTTAATGAAAGAGTAAATAAATTTGCAAAAAAATAAAGAAAAATAAATAAATGATAAGTTAAAATTTATTCCTTCCATAATAATTATATAAAGTAAATGATCTTAGAAAGGTCAAGAATAAAAAAACCAATTTTTTTATTCCACAAATTATGCAACTTTTCATAGGCAAAATTTCGACAATATCATCAGACATTATTAGTTAAAACACAGAATTTGTTTTTAACAAATTAAATTTGAAATTTAAAGATTAAAATATAAAATTTCTTTTAAATCGATTTTTTGAAAATCATTTATTTATTTATTAAGGTAAACGGGACAAGCCTTTTAACTACAACTAGAAATTACAATCCGTAACTGTATTTGAAAATAGAGAATAATACTTATAAAACTAGGTGGTCGCCTTAATTCATATTTGTATAATTTTTGATTTAGTATCACTTACTTTCTTTGTTTTGAATCAACATGTATCAAAATAAAAAATAATAGTAATAGTATAAAAATAGAATCGTAAATATAAAAATATTTTTGTAATTCTAAATATTCTATAATCACAGAAATCAAAAATTAAAGAAGAAATTAACAGTTTTTGTAATAAGTTTGTGTTGTAAGACAAATCATGAAAAAGTATGAAAATAAATAAATTTTCCTAAATGTTTAAAAACAAAATTGTATAAAATAAACTGAAATAAAAATTTTTTGAATGAAGAAAATATGTATGATCAAATTAGATTAGCATTTTAACAAATGCAATTTTGTCTAATTTTACAACCTGTATTTGTATTAATTAAAAATTTTAAATAGTTTAATAAGAAATGTTTTAAAAATTACCTAAACTAGATGCAGCAACATCAGTCGGTATGAGTTGAGACCATGTTAGAATAATTTGAAGGCACATCTTTAAATCACATTTAATAGTTATAAAAAAAGAATTATCTCTGATTGACTGCACAGATTTGCAATCGGAACACGTCCATTTATATTTATCAACAACTCTTGCTGGTCTCCAAATTAAATTTCGTCCATTGCAATCTTCCTGTGGACAGGCGGAAAATGTGCGAAGTAAACTCATCTCTCTCAACCACCCGCATAATTCACCCTCGTGGCCTTGTTGCAACATTGGTTTTACAACTACATCGAAGTATCCACCCTCATCTCCGAACCGATCAATAACACAATTTCTTTCCTGGCTAAAATTAAATAAGCAAAATTGTTCAAATATTAATAAATTTACTATTATGCCTAATGAAATAAAAGATAGTTTTATATGTAATAAATAAAAGATTATCGTGTGTCTTTTTATATATATAATAATTAATAATATGAATGCACATTTTAAACTGAGGTTATGTGCAAGTTTATAAATAATTTCTGAACAGTGAACTCTATATGTATATAATTTTTAAAACTTAAAAACAAATTAAAAATATTTTTTATTAGTACTTATATTCTATTTAATGCAAATATTTTTATAATTAATTGTAGGTTTTATTAAAAAAAATTAATTTAGCAATACAAAAATAGTTTAACGAGAATTAAAATTAAAGTAGGTAATGAACATAATTTAAGTAAAAACAGAATTATAATGTAAGGGTAAAAGAAAAAATTTGATTTACAATTATAGACTTACGTTTTTATTTTTTTCTCCTGAATCGACATTTCTTTAAAAATTCTTAAATTTATTATAAAACAAGATTTTTAAAATTCAACTGCAGCTTCTTGTGTTTTTAAATTATTAAAATAAATGAAATAAACATTTTAAAAAAATTAAAAAAAATCAAAGTTATCTGTCAATCACATTGCATTCTTTTTTTAGCGTCTTATGGCCAACCCACATTCAGAGATCGGTATGTTTATGTAGGAAAACCTCGCATACAGGGTTGTGCAGTGACGCGTCACTTTAGCAGGGATGGGTGCGTATTATTCGTGATGTATTATACAGTACGCTTCCATTTAAAGCCCAAAGCACAACGAATACTGTTACGGGAGCAGGGCATGAGATAATAAAGGACAGAGACTGTTTCTGTCCTTTTCTGTCTCATTTTCTGGTCCCGTACCGTATTTCTATCGGGAGAGGTGTTGTTGCCGTCATTTTCTCTCTCAGGACGCAATTACATGTCTGCGTCGAACGCAGCGTTTTTGAATGGTGAGAGAGAGGAAGACAAAAATACAGTCACATCTTTGTCACTCTCAGCATTGAACGCTTCTTCTCTCTCACCATTCAACGCAAGAACGCAGCGTTCGACGCAGACATGTAGATAGATAGGGGGTTAACACAGGAGGTTTTCTACATACCCATCTCTGGTCAACGCGTTCACCACGGATCGGAACGTAAATTACTTGAGGTAATCTACATGGTTGTTTACATGTAAATTCATTGAGGTAATCTACATGGTTGTTTACATGTAAATTATCTAGTAATTTACCGGAAAAATATTCTACAAAATTTACATCCCTTATAAATATCACGTGATCTACAAAAATACGTATGTAATATAACCTAAAAGTAAAATCTAAAACCAAAATAATTGCATAATTTATTTTAAAATTAGCCGAAATATATAATAACACCCTTAAAAATTAATAAAATACATTCATAGAATGAAGAAATTATAAAAACAATTTTTTTTCTATTCTTATTGCAGCCATGTGGAAATTGTAAATTACCTAGGTTGTTTACAGTTTTCTACGTATTTTACGTATTTTACCTCAAAATCTAAAATGACATGTCAATTTCCGATCTCTGGCGTTCGCACACACGTACACCAGTTTAGGGCACACTTTCACATTAAAATTGTCAAATTATTAAATCACAAAAT
The DNA here is from genome assembly GCA_037103525.1 of Ganaspis brasiliensis. Taxonomy (NCBI): domain Eukaryota; kingdom Metazoa; phylum Arthropoda; class Insecta; order Hymenoptera; family Figitidae; genus Ganaspis; species Ganaspis brasiliensis. The sequence goes on from JAZKLR010000495.1 coordinate 244,584, forward strand.
GGCTACCAATGTCCCAATTTTGGTATCTCAGTAATCAGTAATCACTAGCCTCAAGTTTTAATCATCGACTTGAAAGTGTGTTTGAAGCATCGTTGTGTTTTATCGGTAGTTTGTTGTTAAAGTGTAATTATTGTTTCTACAGTTAGAGGCTTGAAAAATAAAAATTCTATTCAGAAAGTGCATTGCTCTAAAAAATAGAAGAGTCATTTGATAGTAAGAATCGCGTACAATTACCTAGCAGCCACGCTATGAATCAATCGCGAAATTTTACATCGCTTTTGAATCCAAGTTACTTGCAAAATGCTCAAAATGCAGCTACAGCTAATGCAGCAGCTGCTGCGGCTGCTGCTGCCGCTGCTGTATCTGCAGCTATTGCTAATGGAACGGCATTGAATTCCAGTTCTATCAGCAGGAAACGTGAAGCAGATGGTGAGATTCTATTTTAATTCATATTTTTAACAACTCCTTTCACATTGCTTGAATTTAATGAAAACAAAAATTTCATAAAAAGTTGTACGTCACGAGTTTATCAAAAAATGTGATCAGGTACAGTTTGAAAAAAAGTTAATTACAATCATTTCGTTTCTGAATTTAGACTTTTTTACATCATTTTTTGTAATGTGAATGTTCTAATTCTGGACTGTTTGACAATTAGAATATTCAATAACTTAAGGATAAACAATTTTTAAAATTCAAGACACATTTTAGTCAATTTAACCTCAAATCTTGTGATAAACTTTTTGTCCGATTGTACTTTGGTCGTTTGTTCTTTGCCCGATTCCTCACATGATAAAATTTAAATAAAAATTTTATTTTAATAAACTAGCAAAATAAAACGCGCGTTTTCGTTTTTCGTACATTTTAAAAATTATAAAATATAATAATATATATAACAAATCAATAAATAATATTTATCTATATAAGAAGAAGAAATAAATATTTTTAATATAATATTTGAAATGCAATTGATATAAATAAAATAAATATTTATTTAGGACAAAATTTATAATATTTTAGAATTAAAAAGAATTGCAAAAAATAATTGAAATTTAACAAAATAATTGCAAATTTTGCAAATTAATTGAAAAAAAAATGAAATCAATTAAAAGTTGGGGAAAGTAATTTAAACAATCATAAGAATTTGTTTTAAACATAAAAGAAATAATTTAAATTTGAGAAAAATACTTGAGAATCTTTAAAGTAAATTGAAAAACATTGAATAATGAAAAATAAGAGAAAATAATTGAAAATTGAAAAAACATGATTGAAAATTGAGATAAATAAATTAAAATTAAAAAAAAATAATTGAAATTTGAGAAAATAATTTTAAAAAATTACATAAAATATTTTAAATAAAGGAAAGGTAAAAAAAAGTTGAGAAAAATACTTAAAACTTGCAGAAGTTCATTGAAATAAAAGAAAAAAATTAAAAACTAGAGAAAATAAATGAAAAAAGATAAACATAATTGAAAGTTGAACATAACAAGTTTTAATTAAAGAGAAATAAGTAAAAACTTTTTGGCAATTATGAAAAAGAACGAGAAAAAATTGAAAATTGAATGAAATAGTTGAAAAGTCAGATAAATAGTTAAAAATTTTTGAACTTATAAAACAAATGTTTTATAATTGAAAATTGAAGGAAATAAATTTTGGAAAATAATTGAAAAATGTTTTTAAATTTTAAAACTTGACGAAAATAATTAAAATTTGATACAAACAATGATAAGTTGTAAAATAATAAATGACATTTAAGTGTGATATTTGAAAAAATTACAGAATTTTTTTGAAATAAAGAAAAAATAATTGAAATTTAAGAAAAATACATGAAGATCTTAGAAATCAATTAAAAAAAAAGAAAATAACTAAAAATTGGAGAAAAGAATTTAAGAAATAAGCTAAAAGTAATTGAAATATACGATAATTAATAAACAAATTTTGAAATTATGAAAACAAATGAAAATAATTAAAAATTGAAAAAAATATTTGAATTTTCAGAGTACTTAAAATACTTAAAAATCTTAGAAAATAATTTTAGAAAATGAGAATAATCATTAACAATCTAGAAAAATAATTGAAAAATAATAAAATTAATTAAAAAATGAAAAAAAAAAATTGAAATATGTTGAAAATAATTTAAGGTTGTGAAAAAAATTGAATTATGATGGAAATAATTTTAATATGAAAAATTAAAAACATTTAATAAAATTTGAGAGAAATAACTGAAAAAATCATAGAGTATATAACTGAAATTTTATTGAATGTTTTAATATAATGTTTTAATCATATATGATTAAAAAAAATAATAATTGCAAAATTACTTAAAAAATTTTAATTAAAGAGAATGATTTAAAAATCGTAGAAATAACGAAAAAAATAATTGAAATATCAAATAAATAATTGAAATTTTTAAAAGTAATGACAAAATAATGAATATAATTATAAATTGATGAAAATCAAGAAAAATTGCAGAATTTTTTTTTAAGCAAAAGAAAATAAATCCAAAATAGTTATATAATGGAAAGTTGATGACAATAATCTAAATTTTAGATAATAACTAAAAATTTAGGAAATTAATTGCATGTGTATATATTTTAAACTTCTTCAAAAACCGTAATAAATTTTTAAAGCATTTTTCGAAACTTTTTTTTTACACAAATGACAATTAAAAACCAGCACAACAAAATAAAATAACAGGGACTAACTTCACTTTGGATTTTAAAACGTGGACAGAAAAAGATGAATAAATATTAATACTAACTAACTTCACTTCAGACTTTAAAACGTGGAGAGAAAAAAATGAATAAATATTAATACTAACTAACTTCACTTCAGACTTTAAAACGTGGACAGAAAAAGATGAATAAATATAAATAGTAACTAACTTCAGGAGTTTACGGAGATTTTTATCTAATTAATTAATTAATTTTGATGGGTATTATTGAAAATATTAAAGAAAATGATTTATGTCAATAATTAATCAATATTGTTTTTCTACAATTTTTAAATAAATGTACAATAAGTTCGTCTCAAAACATTAATAATCTTTTTTCAATAGTATATTAAATAGATTTTTTATACATTTTTTAATATTCCAATTCTAAAATTTGAATGGTGCAGCATATTTTGTGTATAAAAATGTTTTTCATATTTTACTTTGAGTTTCGATTAAAAATTAAAAGTGTATATTCTTTTTTTAATATTTTGTAATAATATTAACAAAACAAATTCGACGAGAAATGTTTTAATAAACACATTCAGATGTTTTTTTATATAAGTTAGACAAATTTACATTTGCTTTTGAAATTTAAAAGCTAAAATACAAAAATATTGTAATATTATTCTACAAAAGAATTGTTACTGAAAATAATTTTTTTAAAGTTATGATTATTATTATGTAACAACTCGTTCTAGCTTGTAATTAGTTGATACTGAAATTATTATTTTTCAGTGAATACTTTAAATTTAAACATTAAGTACAGTTCTTATGTTATTTGCATGGATTTTTTTTTAAATTTCACAAAATAATCGAAAAATTGTATAGAATTTTTATAACAATTTGTAACAATAATGCTTTCTGATAAGAAATTTTCAGTTTTGTTTTTCAAATTATTTGATAAGTTTCTTACAAATTCATAAAGGTTTTAGTATAACTTTCTAAAAATGTTCTGAATTATTTTTACGTAAATATTCAAATAATTATTGAATTTTCCAATTTTGTCTCATTTTAAAACAAATTAATTACTTAAATTTTCTATAGGAAAATTCAATTTTAAATTGTAAAATTAAACTAAAATTACAAATAATAGTGTAATTTAATAATAATAGTAATAATTTCTTCAATTTTGGAAGATAGAGTGATGAAAAAATGTAGTACAAACTTTTTTAAAACCACAAATGATAATAATATTCAAAGAACAAAATTTCAATTTTTAAACTAGAAACAATTTATTAATTTATAAATTATTTTTCTTCCTTCAATGATAATAATTTACGAAAAAGAATAATTTTTTAATTAAAAATACCTACGATTTACAAATTTTTGGTATGAAGATAGCAAAAAATAGTATTAAATTTTTATATCTTTAAGTGATTATAATTTAAATAAATCCCAAACGCTATTTAACTCGTACTCGAATTTGTTCCAACTTTTAAATTTGAATTAATTGAAATTTAGATGCGTATTAAATTATTAAATAATGCAAAATAATTAAATAATATTAATTATTTTCCATATTCACAATAATCCTTTTTTTAATTCTTGCAATATTTTTCAGAAATTTCACTTTTCGAATCTGTTTAATTTTTATAATAAAATTTCCTTATTTTTACAAAATTTAAAAAAAATTTCTTTTACTGTCGATAGTTTTTTTTTGTGTTTGTCTTTTTATTTCAGGATTTTCTTTAATTTTCTGCTTTTTATAAACATTATTTAATATTATTTTACACAAGTTTGTTATTATAATATTCACTAATCTTTTTATTTCGTTGATTTTCATAATTATTTCCATATTTTTAAAAATAAATACGCTCATTTTGTTGTAAATTTATTCAATTTGTTTTCACATCTTGTCTATTTTTTGCAAACTTCTTTCATACCATTTTTAGATTATCTTTAATTTTCTAAATTGATTGTTAGACTAGTTTTAAGTGTAATATTATAAAAATGTTTTTGGTTTAATTTGCTTAAACTTTTTTATTTTTAAAGGATTTTTAAATTTCTTTCGTGGACTTTTTATTTGTCTTGATATATACCTACATTTTTTTAAATTTATTTTTATTAATTCTAATTTTTTAGTAGATTCTAAACAAATTTCCTTATTTTTTGTATTTTATACATTTTTTTACATTTTGTTAAATTAAGGAAAAAAACATTTCTCCATTTTCTTACAATTTATTTAATTTTTTAGACGTTTCACTACTTTTTTAGTCCTTCCTTGCGTTTTCATTAATTCTTTAATTTTTGGCATCATTTTTCCATTTCTTTGAAACATTTTTCCTTTTTATCAATTATTTATTTATTTAATTTTATTATTTATTATATTATTATTTATTATTATTATTTATATTTATTATTTTTTATTTTTATCTTATAATTACGAATTTTTGAAAACATTTATTTGAAGCTTCTATCTACATTTTATAAATTTCTGAATTTTCTACTTTTTTGAAAGCTTTTATTTTTTTATTTTATATTATGTAAATTTAATCTTGTAGTAAATATATTCTCATTTTAACATCGTTTTTCTATTTCATAAAATTTCTTTTCTTTTAACTTTTTTTAAAATTTTCCAAAATGTTATTCATTCTTTTGTTTATTTTTTATTCAATTTGTCAAATAATTCTCTAATTTTTCTAATTTTAAAATTTTGTTCTCTTTAGTAATATATTTAAACGTTTTGTTAATTATCATCTTATTTATTATTTTAATATTAAAAAAAATGTCCGTAAATAGTTTAATTTTTTGAAAAGATTTTCTACTTATTTCTATATTTTTATGTCATTGCTGTTTTTTAATTTTTTTTTTCCATTTCTTTAATAAACTACTTACAAATAAACATTTCGTGATTTCATCTACTGATTATATTTTTAAAAATTCAATTTTTAATTTTTTTAAAATCATGATTTTCAGCAGCCCTGTTCTGAAGTTAATTATATTAATTAATTATTAATTTTTTTTTCATTTTTAGGCGATGATTCGCAAGACAAAGAATCAAGAGAGGAACGTAGGAAGAAAAGAAAGTCCAGATGGGGTGGTAGTGAACATGACAAAACTTTTATTCCCGGAATGCCAACAGTTTTACCAACCAATCTTACACCTGATCAGGAACAAGCATATCTCTGTAAGTTTAATTCTATTTTACCTAATTTTAAAAAATGATAATTTAAGTGCACTACTACTTCTTATAAAACAATTTGTACAATTTATCGAAATTGATTTCTGTGTATATATTTTATTAAAATCCAATTTATAAAGTAGATAACTATAAAAAAAACGTAAGTATATACTTAGTTCAAAATTAAAAAGTTGATGGTCCTCGAAGGTAAGAAAGCAATTATTCAAAATGATAAAACTTTGTTTAACCTTTTTTTTTCTCGGAATTTTCGGCGAACTTTTTTTTTTTTTTTTTGATTCAGCTGTTCTGAATTGAGAAAAAACAATCTTATTTTGTTGACAATGTACACATCTTTAACAAATTGACATCAATCTAACTGTTGGGGTTTCCGCCCCCTCTAACCCGTTGGTTTACAGTTCAGCTGCAGATTGAGGAAATCAGCAGGAAACTACGCACTGGAGATCTTGGAATACCGCTTAATCCCGAGGAAAGGTTTGAACGAAACTTATGTACCAAAAATGAACATATCTTATCCACAAATTCTACCTATCTCCTGATCATTCAGCAGCCCTCTGCTCAAGGGCTTTAAGATTTCTAAAAGGCTACGTCTAACTTAGTGGAATACCGATGATCTGAATGAGGCGGCTTTTATCCAAGCCGCTCCACATCACAGAAGCTGAATTTTGATAATATTGGTTTGATCTAATCAATTTCTTCTTACTAATTCACCATTGTCAATCACTGCTAAGCACTCGTTATCATTTTCAATTTAAGAAAATTTTATTTCTTCGTTACAAAACGAATTTTCCAGTTACAATCTAAAATCAATCACTTTATCAAAATTAATTATCTCCAATCGTTTAAAGTTACTTGTTCAGGATAAATAGCAAACATCTTTTTTCTCTAAAACAAATTTTATTATTTTAAGGAGGTTCTCTCTATTTACATAATCTCAAACTAGAAAGTCGTTTTTCAATGTGAATAAGAATATTTTTTAAATCAATAGCATCAAATCTTGAAAGACCCAGTTCGACGCCTCTCGTTGATAAAATGCTTATTCAATTATCAAAAATATATAATTCTAATTCAAAGCTCAGTTTAATATTAAGCTAGTTTGTTTTCCATACAATATGATTTCTATTCAATGTTCAGAATAATATAATGCTTACTCAAAATTTCGTTTAAAATAATTATAACTCAAGTTTACGGGAAATAAATATTTAAATACCAATTAAACTATAATATTCTTTTATGCTTTTTTATTGCTGGTGTAAAAGTAATAAAACTTTTCCAATTATCAATAATTTAATTAATGATATTTCTAGTTTATGAACAAATACCATAAAATTAAGATCTTATCAACATTTAGATTTAGGATTTTTAAAGAAACTAACTAGTTTTTTAATCTTTTAATAAAAATATCAACATTTTCAACAGATCTTAGTATAAATAATTCTAGATTATTATAATTATTTTAAATGAGTTATATTAAACAATCTGTAGTTTTATAACCTAAAATAATAATACTAAGAATTATCTAAATTGTTGAAGATTTGACTCTTATTATTTTAGGATAAAATATTTAAAAATTAGTAAGTTTTGTTTTAAATCTTGAAATTTAAATTATTTTTACATCTGAAGATGAAAACGAGTTATATAATATCATAATTAAATTATGTATTTACTGTTTTTAAACTTGAATTTCAATTATATTAAAAGCAACTTTGAGTTAGCATTATATTATTCTGAACATTGAATAGGAATCATATTGTACGGAAAATAAATTAGCTTCATATTGAACTGTGCTCCGAGTTAGAATTATATATTTTTGACAATTGAATAAGCATTTTATTATTTAGAGGTGTCGAGTTGTACATTTTTTTAAAAAAATTAGATTGAGCTAAAATTTGTTGCCAAATAATAATTATTTAACATTTTATGGTTTTTCTTAAAAATCCAATGAACAACTGCAATTTTCATCCAATTCTTAAAAATAATAGCTCATTTATCTCGTTGAAACATTCTCTACAATTTTATTTGTTAGATTTTCTAAATTATCATTTTATATGAATAATAAGTAAAAAACAAATTTTGTTTTTCTAATAACTTTTAAACAAAAAATTATTTTAAAAAACCCAACAAACAAAATTGTAGAGAATGCTCCAACGAGAAAAATGAGCTATTATTAGCTATTATTATTTCACTTTTAAATAATAATAATAATAATAGTAAATTTTGTTCAAATTAGATGAAAATCACAGATTTTAACTACATTAAAGAAAAAGCATAAAATGTTAAATAATTATTATTTCACAACAAATTTTAGCTGAACCTAATTTTTTCTAAAAAATGTACAACTGGGTCTTTCAAAATTTGGTGAAATTGATTTTAATAATATTTTTATTTGGGGTAAAAACGACTTTCTAGTTTAAGGTTATGTCAATGCAGAGAACCTCCTTAAAAAGAAGTCCTACTTATTGTATATAAAAATATGATTTTCAGGAAATTTTATAACTAGTTTTATTAGGTATCAACTCAAAACTTTTTTTTCTTAATGAAAAATACCGTGAATTTGTAAATTGATTCGGAAATCTTCAAAACGATGCGAGCATTTGTAGATAAAACTCGAAATTTTCAATCTGAACTTTTTTTTTAAATTTGAAACAATTGAACTAGAGATAAAAAAATTAAGAAAAAAGAAAGTCCAAAATTAAAATTTAAATGTCTTCTAGTCATTATAATTTAAATAAGTCCGAAACAGCAATTAAATTACATTTTTATTTATTCGTATTTTCGAAAATAAAAATTTTGAACATTTTCATTTTTTTATTTTTGAAATTTTAAGATAATTTTATATGCCCAATTTAAACTAGAAAAAAATTGGCACAGGCGTTTAAAAGTCATAAATATTATGTATTTTTTATTTTTTGATATAAAAAATAATCACTTTAGTTACTTTTTACACACTTGAAGAAATTTTTCCACTTTTTTTAAATTATTGCGAAATTTTAATACATTTAAGAATTTTATCTTGAATTTTTAAAAACAAGTATTTATTATTTATTTTTTAATTTTTCTAATTTTTTTAGACTTTTATTTTGTATAAAAATATAATTCTTGTACAAAAGTTTTTCATTTTATCATAATTTTTTCTATTCCATAAAAATATTTTCTTTTCTAAATACTAAACATTTTCTAAAAGTCTATTCATTTTTACATTCACTTATTTTTTTTAAAATAATTTTTAATTATTTTTCGAGAAAAAGATTTCTTTAGTAGAATTTCAAAGTTTTTTTTTATTGATTGATTTTATTTTCTTCTTGATTATTTATTTTACTAAGAATTGAAAGTTAAAAAATTTTAAAAATTGCATTGAAAGAATATTTAAACGACATTTAAAATAGCAAAGAACCATTTAGAACAAAAGGCGTTTGTTTATTTTTCCTGAATTCAAAGTTGACAATGAAAAGTTGAACCTTGTAAATAATAAATAAATTAACAATTTTTTTTAATCTAAACATTCTTAAGGCAATGTTTTTGAAATTATAATATACTTTTTACTCAAATAGCATTTTTCAGTCCATAGTATTTTAAAATTAATCTTTATTATAAAATTCAAAATTTTTCCAATTCCAAGGTATTCTTAAATTAAAATCAATTGAAATGACGAATAGCAGTGTTTAACAAACGATAGTTGTTTTTCCCTAATGTTTAGAAAAATAAAGTTTTTTCACACTCGCGTAAGTTAAAAAAAAATAATAAATAAACACTGGATATTTTTTATGAAGATAGAAAGTCGGTAAAGAATAAGTATTCTGAGATGCAAGCTGAATGAAAAATCGATCTCGTCAAAAGTTGACAATAATAATGAATAAGACGAACGATTTGATTCAGTTTCATTATTATTTCCATTGACAGTTATTTATAGCCACTAGATAGAACGCCCTTAATAATAAATTTTCCGCGCAAATTACAGGAAACTAAAATAATAAATTTTAATACTAATCGCATTGCTGTACAGAACGATCTAACGTTACTTTCAGGTACTTGTTGAAATAATCTTTGATATTTATTAAATTTAATGAAACAATTTACTCCAACAGGTTTAACCTGTTCAGTTTTAACTGGACTGATTCTCGACAGTTGTATTTTTTATTTATAATATACAGATATTGTTGACTAATCAAAAGAAATTATTGTTTCCTAATAATCACAGGGTTTATCTCTTAGCAGCTGACGTCATATCCAATTCTGCCGTGCACAAACGAGCAGTCCTCGAGTGGTTACCTTCAATAAATTAATAAATAAAAAACTTACACTGTGCTTTACAGCAGAGCGATTCGTTACTTTGTGATACAAAGGCGATCTTGGAAAGAAACAACTTCCGCTTTCAGAATTGGTTTCCGCAAAGAGAGATTTACGTGGCCGTGTTAAAAAAAAAGAATTTCTTTATAAAAAAAAAAAAAAAAAACCATTAAAACCCACAATTAGACTATTATTAATTAATTATTATTGTTAATCAAACTATTTCTCTTTTACGTATAGAAAAAACTATTTTTAGGTAACTTTGCTTCGCCTGTTTTTTCTCGAAATTCACTTTAATATACATTATGAGTTACTTTTTTTTTGTACATACTGCTTGCAAAACAAAAAATAATTCGTACTCTTTTCTCTCTTGATTGATTTTCTTTCTCGATCTTGTCCTCTATTTAACGCGGAAAATTTCTAGATTATAAATTAAAATATAAATTTTATAATTCTAATAATGAGCATTAAACAAAAAGTTTAGAGATTTATTTTCCGCTGGCAAAGTTGGCAAAATTGTTGGGAAATTTGTCTAGCTTTAACAAGATGATAATTTGTTGTAATTCTTCTAAAAAGGGAGAATTTTTTTAAATTGATCTATAGAATAGAAAAAAAGGAAATTTATAATTGAATAAAAGTAAACAATTTGCTTTTTGTTGTTTCTTTTAATTTACCTGATTCGTAATTAAAAATTTCGCCAACTTTGTTTACATAGACTCAGGTTGCTTGTACGCTAGTACCATCTTTGTGCAAACAGCTTAATGTAAAGCTTGTATATTCTTTTTCCAGATCACCATCTCCTGAGCCGATTTACAGTAGTGATGGCAAACGGCTGAATACGAGGGAATATCGCACAAGACGTAAACTGGAAGAAGAGCGTCATAATCTTATTCAGAAGATTCTCAAAATTAATCCGGAATTCAAGCCTCCTCCAGATTATAAGTAAGTTCAGAACCAAGATAAATAAATTTAAATTTTCATATAAGGGAGACCACCTAACAGTAGATGGCAAACAGTAGATAATTTCAATTTTCTAGAGAACGGTTTTAAAATTTTAATTCAACTCATCATGATAATATTTTAGGAATAAAATAAGGTTACCTAACCAAGTTTTTTTGAAACAATATGAATAATTGTTTATAAATAGAAAAAAACGTTTTTTAAGGTTAAAAAAAAATTTAGCTTGCCATATATTTACGATTTTTATTAAAAAAAAAAAAATTTCCTGGCTCACAAACCTAGGTCTTTCAAAAGTGGGTGAAATTAATTTCAATAATATTTTTATTTTATGTAAAAAACCATATTCTAGTTTGAGGTTATGTCAATGGGTTGAACAGCCTTAAATAAACTTTAAATGTCAATTAACTCATGTCTAGAGATAGGAACTTTGTGCTTTTTTAATAGGTCGAATTATGCTAAAATAAAATGCCTAATTGTGCTGAAATTATGCTTTTATTGGCTATCATATGTGCTTTAAATGTGCTACTTAATTTTAAGGCAATTTGCTTGTTTCAACTAAAATTATGTACGGAAGGTTAGTAGTTATTGAAATTTTAACACTCCAGTTTATTTATATATAGAAAAATTGATTTCTTTTTAGTCTAAATTATACTTTGAGGTATTAAAATTATTTTTTCTATAATACTCGACGTTTCTGTCTAGTAGGGTGGTTCAAAAAATGAAAAATTTGAAATATGGTTTAAAGGCGCTCGAGAGTTGACTACAAATAAAAGAAAGAAATTTATCCCTATTTTTTTTAATTTGATCCAACAATATTGAGTGGTACCGTCACTTTTTCTCATAAGAAATACAAGGAAAAATTGAACTTCTTTAAGAAAATTGCGAAAAATTGTTCTTAATTTTATCGAAAAAGGTTCAGAAGTTTATGAGACCTCGACAAATGTTCAAAATTGAAGAAACTGTCGAATATTATTATTTTTTTGCAAATAAACACTCTCTAGGAGTGCCTTAAAGAACGAATAAACACAAATTCAGCATTTATAAGTAAATAGGTCTAAAATATTATTTTCTTATGCCATTTTTTTTATAAATTTTTTTACTTAACAAAATACAAGGCTTGCTACATTTTTAAATTCATTTCTAATTGTTTAAACAATTGTAACCATATTTTTTACTTTAATTAAATAGGTATTTTAAAAGCTTACAACTTAATTAATTCAGCTAGAATTATCTCGTCTTTTGAAATTTTCATTGAAGAACTAAAAAAAAGTTATTGATTCATAATTCGCAATCTACATTCCATTGTTTAAACAATTTATTTTTCTTATATTTTCGAATTTAAATAATTTTTTTAATATCTGGCGATTCTTTAGTAACGATTAACAGAACATTTTTTTAAGAAATTTTTTGTTTATTTGTTTAAACAATTTGAAATGTTTAAAATAAAATTTTATTTAATTCTCCTAGAAGCATTTCGTTTTTTGCTTTCTTCATTAAAGAAATACCAACAATTTTTTCGTCTGCAATTTTCAAGACTTTTTAATTATTTAGACAATTTATATTTGTGTAAACAATTTATTTTTCTCATATTTTTTAATCGAAACCGACAAATCGCAAGAATGAGATAGAAAAGGCAGACATATTTATTATGTCCTTTTCTATCTCACTCCTTATGATTTCAAATTTTCATTCTGCTAAGGCCCTTTTATATTCTTTTATGCGAATCTGCTTCAAAACATAAACAACGGAAATTTCCTGAAATTTTTATATGACTATTTCGTTAATAATCAATATAAATTTATACGAATTGTGCTAAATATGTGCTGAATATATGCTGAAAATCGCTAATTATGCGGCACAATTACCCGAACAAAGTTATGCTGCTTAAATGACAAAATTGTGCTTTTTTGTGCTGATTTAATTTAAAGAAATTTCTATTTAAAAACATGTTTTATATGGTTTTTAGACGTTTTATAACATTTAAAAATTTTCGAGCAAAATTGTGCTGATATGCTAAAGCACAAAGTTCCTATCTCTACTCATGTCTCACATTTTAATTAATTCAAACTTTCAGGTTTCTATTAATCCCAATTTTAATAGTCAAAAATTAATTTTTTTACATATTAACAATAATCATTTTTCTATTTCTCAGAAATTTCTCAGAAATTTTACATTTTTGAAACTGTTTAATTGTTTTTTTATAATTTCTTATGTTTTCCAAAAATATATTCGTTTTTTTGTATTTTTTTTTTCATAATTACATAGGTACTTCGTTTCTCGTTTTTAAAATTTTTTTTCTTTTGCTTTTAAAATTTAGTTTTGTTTTGTTTTCAGATTTTCACTAATTTTCTTCTTTTTACGCAAATCATTTAAGATTATTTATTTCACACAATTTTATTTTTAAAATCTTAAATTTCTTATTTCCTTTTTTTTTTATTTAATTTCATATTTTTTCTAAAAATATTTTCGTAATTTCTAATAAGTTTTTCTAAACTTTTATATTTCTAGACTTTTTTGTAATTTTCTCCATTTTTAAATTATTTTTTTTTAATTATTACCTAGTTTTAATCCTTCATTATATTTTTTTATATAACCATATCTCCATAGTTTAAGACACGGTTTTTATTTTTATTGCTGGATTTTCATATTTTTTTAAATATTATTTAATTATTTTTCATTGAATGTTGTTAATTTTTTTCATACCTTCAACTTTTTTTACTTTTCCTCTAAATTTCCTTATTATTTCTTTCATTTTTATGTTCTTTCATATTTTTTTTCAATTAATTCTTAAATTTCATCATGATTCTTCTTTTTTTTCTCAGAAATGTTTTCCCTCCGTTGAAATCGTTTAACTTTTATCATATAATTTCTAATTTTTTAAATATATACTATTTTGTATTTTTTCCAACATTTGTCCGTCCGTCCTTCGTTCACAGCCAATAGCTGTCAATTTTAGGTTGTGAGCGAGAGAGAGGGAGATAGTGAGTGAAAGAGACAGAGATACGTAAGTTACCGAGAATTACGTAGGTTACCGTAAAAGTTACCGTGAGTTACGTAAGTTAACGAAAGTTACGTAAGTTACCGCGAGTTACGTAAGTTACCGTAAGAATTACCTCGAGTTGCGTAAGTTACCGTTAGTTACCTAAAGTTACGTAAGTTACCGTGAGTTACGTAAATTACCGTAAGAATTACCGCGAGTTACGTAAGTTACCGTAAAAGTTACCGTGAGTTATGTAGGTTACCGTGAGTTACGTAGGTCCGTGAGTAACGTAAGTTACCGTATATTGAAACTTTTATCGTCCGTCCGTCTGTCCTTTCGTCGTTCATAGCCAATAGCTGTCAATTTACGGTTGTGTGTGTGAGAGAGAGGGAAATAGTGAAAGACAGAGACAGAGATTATCGACTATCGATAAAAAAGTTTTTCTGGGAGTGTATGAGAGAGAAATAGAGATAAAGAGAAAACCACGAAACCCTCGATTGTAGGCACATTGTGCCTGCTTTCTGTGCTGTTTATTATCTTTTGCTAGATTTTCTCATTTTATCATAAAGTTTGTATGATTTAGACATTTTTTCTTTTCAAAATAATTTCTTATTTTTTCTAATTTTTAAAAGATTTTTTTCGTAACGTACTTAATTTAATGCTTTGCTATTGATTTTATTATGCATTTTATTAATTCAATAAAAATTTCCATAAATTTTTAAAAGGATATATATTTCTTTTATTTTTAGTTTGTCATGTATTTTTTGTCTGTTTTTCATTTTTATGTAGTTGTTTTTTATTTTCTCTTTTTTTAAATAATATGTATCCGTAACTTTTTTAAATTTAAAAGATTTTTCTCATTTTTTATGAAGCCTGTTTACCTGTCTGTTTTTTTTTTATATTTTATTTTTACTGCTTCCTGTTTATAGTAGCTTTTACATGTTTTTTTTCTAAATACAAATTACGTAAAAGTTTGAAACTACTCCTCTTAATAATTTTGAAAATAAATCAATTAATATTGAAATGATCAGTTATTAGTTATTAAATAAGAAACATATCTGGGAAAATTGTAGTTTATGATCCAGGAATTTGAAAAGGAGTGTTTATTAGACACCCTGATCATTTTAACTGATTTAAAAAGACTTGATGATAATAGTACAATTTCCGCTTTATGTATAGAAGATTTACTGTATTTTTACTAATTATGTTTTAACTTTTCAGGCCTCCAATTATACGCGTCCACGATAAAGTAATGATTCCTCAAGAAGAACATCCTGATATCAATTTTGTTGGATTATTGATTGGACCACGTGGAAATACCTTGAAATGTTAGTTTTATTATCTATCATTATTTAATGCTTAAATCTTCCCTTTTCAAATATTCAAATCATTTTTACAATTTTATATTTTTATTTTATTACCAAAGTGGATTTTATTTTATAATCATTATTTTTTTTCATAATTATCTATTTCTCATGAATTGTTTTCAAACAAAATTGGACAATTTTGTTAATAAATTAAATTCACTTACAATTAATTAAGAAACAATTTTCGTTTTCGTCATAATAATTCAAAATTTTGTAGATTAATGTCTCATTTAATACATAATTTGTAATTATAGTTAGATTAATATCAATAAATTAACAAAAAGATTTTTATTTATTTTATTTTTCGTTTCTAGCAATGGAAAAAGAAACAGGAGCGAAAATTATTATTCGTGGTAAAGGAAGTGTTAAAGAGGGAAAAGTTGGTAGAAAAGATGGACAACCATTGCCTGGCGAAGATGAACCTTTACACGCATATATTACTGCCAATAACTTAGATGCTGTTAAAAAAGCAGTCGAAAGAGTAAAAATACCTTTTTATTAAAATTTATGTACGTGTATTATTTAACAATTTTAATGCATTTATTATTTTAACCAGATTCACGAAATTATTCGACAAGGTGTCGAAGTACCAGAAGGTCAAAATGATTTGCGACGCAATCAGTTGAGAGAATTGGCATTATTAAATGGAACTTTGCGTGAAAATGATGGTCCACGCTGCACGAATTGTGGAGCTTCTGATCATAAATCTTGGCTGGTTTGTACAGATATCTTCAATTTATATTTTAAAACAAACCTACTAAATTAAATTTACATAATTAAAATTCGTATAAATTATAGAAGTTTAAATACATTGTTTCCAAAAAAAATATTCCAACTTTCTGTAACTCGATTTTTTAAAACACTTTTTATTTACTTTCACTTATTTCTTTAATTTTTAAAGTCGACTGCGGTTTTACTTTGCATACAATGAAAGTTATATTTATCTAAAACATTAATTTTATTATAATTGATTAACAAATTTCATGAATTTATTAATCTTATTTGCATTTGAAAAAATGTATAGTTGTAAACGACCAAAAACACTGGAATGTTTCTCGCGGTAGTTGATGTTGATAGTATTTTAATTAATTGGATAATTTCATTTTTTTTCAGTGTCCCGATAAACCGAACGTCACCAACAATATCGTGTGTTCAAGTTGCGGAGGTGCAGGTCACATTGCACGAGATTGTAGATCTAAGCGTCCTGGTATGGGGGGTCCAGCTGCTGCTGGATTAACACAAGCAGGAGATAAGGCTAAAATCGATGAGGAATACATGTCATTGATGGCTGAATTGGGAGAAGGTCCTCCTCCTGATCGATCTAAAACTGCGCAAAGGCAAAATAATACTATTCCGAGCACTAACTATCCAGGACTATTTGACAGGTATGTGAATTTTTTAGACCTACTAACATACTTTTGTGATTAAATAAAAAATGTTTTAAAATAATTGAATCGAAGAGAAATTAAATCGATTTTTGAAAAACAGGCAACAAGCTCCACGTGCATTAATGGCTGCACCAGCTCATCCACCACCTCAAATGATGCAAGGAGGTCCAATGATGCCTCCTCCAGGAATGGCACCACCGCCTTGGACTCAAGGCGATGTCAATAATATGAACGGCATGAATATGCAGTGGCAACCTCCAGTCAGCATGCCGCCACCACCAGGTGTTATGCAACCGCCACCTCCTCCTCCAGGATCCAATAATCCACCAAACATTCCACCTCTTATGCCTTGGATGCCAGGTACTTTTTATTATTATTTATTTATCAGTATGTCTGCTAATCGAAAAACCTAAAAGAAATTAAAAATTTTCTTAAAATTAACACAAATACAAGGTGTTTAGCGATCCGAGAAAATTCCGGGCATTTAACAGGGGAGAGTAGCCAGGGTTGGATAGTGGTCAGGGTTGAGCCATCGCGTTTATTTTGCGCCATATCTTCGGAGCTACTTCAATCAGGGTATACACGCGTCAGTAAGGGAGAGTTGAGACATGTTTCCAAACCACTTAATATTTTACTAGTATTGTTATTAATTATTAAGCGCACAATCCGGGAAAAAGGTAGTTTATGATTCGGAAATCCTGGAAATTCAAAATGATTATTCGCTAGACACCCTGCAAATAAACAATATTTCTCTTTTAATTCAATCCTCAATATTCTTTATTTTATATTTTCTTTCTTTTTCTTTTTAGCAAACTTCCAGCCTCCTGGAAGTAATCAGCCACCACCTCCTGGACAAATGCCACCGCCTGCTCAAATGCCGCCACCAGGAATGGGAATTCCGCCCTGGCAGCAAAATCAACAACAGCCGATGCGACCACCTCCACCAGGTACTGCTCCGCCACCAGGTTTTCCGAGCTGGCAACCACCTCAGATGCAAGGTTGGCCTCCTGCTGGTCCAGTCCCACCACCACCACAACAACCACAAACTCCTGCACCACCTGGTATTGATCTCAATTCTCTACCAACTTTACTCGCTCAGCCTCCACCTCCGCCACCGCCGACAAGTTAGTCGATTTTTGAATTTTGCCAAAATAAGTAAAATTGGCAGAATAACAGGCAAATATTGAAGGATGATGATTAACAACATAATTATTTACGTTGACGAAAAAAGTCTCGATGTTGAAAATGCCTTCTAAAAGACGGCAATGTATAATGAATAAATAAATTAGTTTTAATTCTAACTAAGATAGATGAATCATTATTTTCATCTCATTCGTTTACCATCATTTCTACTCAAAATCTACCACCAAAGGGACATTCCGCTGGTGGCATAATGCCTTGACAAGAGCTCAGAAGAAACGACACCCCGGAAGACTTACAAAAATTGGAACTTACCAATTTAGATGTTTTCAAAATTCGCCAATTAAATCGAGAAGTTCTGGGACGACACACGGGGAATTGCGACGGTAATTTTGCAGAAAAAAAAAAGTTATCACTAGCCTTTTCTCAATGTCTCTTTAACACCCTGGTGAAGGAAAAAAACACTCTTATAACGTAATAAAAAAATAGAAAAACAGAAATTAGAAATAATCAATGCACGACGACCGAAACGTGTAATCTCTGATAGACCTGGCGAATCTCTGATTCATCGAGCAGTCCATTGAGTCGGTACAGGAATAAAAAGAAAGGTGGAGACCCCCATCCCTTCCAAATTGGCCTCTCCGTTGCTCACATGTCGTTCGTCCGCTGTCTTCGTCCAATCCACGGCAAATCCTGGCTGAAACACAAAAATTGGGCTCTGCTGCTGACGAGGGAAAATACGGAAAAACCGCGCAAATACCACTCTCGAATTTTAATTGGTCAAATCATCCCCACGTGAACAGAAACTAATAAATTCCGGGGACTGCGACGAAGCGGAAACCGGGCGCTGAATCAGGGCCGTAACCAATAAACTGCACCTGAGCTGCACCGATTAGATACTTAAAACTAAAAAAATAATTACTCATAAGCTTCTTAATGAATATAACCCTTCATCATGAAAGCAACAAATTATAAGTAACGATCTGCTTCGTCACGAATGTTTAAGTCTTGAAAGCAAACTTTAGACATATAGAATAGACAAAAAATTACTGTGACATAACGATATTTTATTTATATGTATCAGTTCAATTTTTTGAAATCTGATATCACGGAAATTCATAGGAAATTTGGGGAAATATTTATTTCAGTAAACAGTATTTGCTTTCTGAAAGTAGATAACTAAAAATAGTTTCATCGATGTTTTTAATTAAATACGTCAAACTTATCTGAATTCTGTGTCTTAGTTGTAGGGCAAAGATGTCATAATCTGAAAAAAATATGCGAGTTTTGACTTGAAGACTTTGCTTTCATTGCTTCAGATTAATATACACTGAATTCCGATTTTTACGACTTTTGCACAGATTCCGTTAAAAAATTGTAATTTCCAGGCACATTATTCCTAATGTTTAGGTACACAATTATTAGAAACAAATTGATTATATAAAATGATTAAATGCAATGATTTCATAGTAGTAATTTTAATTTAGAAGTAAATATCTTGGTATTCAAGAATTTAAAGATTAATTACTAGTTATATTAAATGCTTTATATTAAAACTGGAATATTTTTTAATTAAAAAAAATATTTCCCATACAGTTTTCACCCAAATTGACGTGTCTTATGTAACTTTTTCTATAAATGTAATAGTAGCATTAATTTATGACAACTTATGCTGGAGAAGGTTTTTCTTTAATCTTTATGTAATTTGTGCTTTTATTATTAAATAATAAACTTGAATATGTAAGAATTTAACGACTTTTTATTTAAAACATTTCTTTTACACTGAGAAAAATCTGTTGTGATTATCGCATGAGCAGATACTATGAATATAGTATAGACACTAGCCATACCTGAACTTAATATCCACCTAACGCTATCTTACAATCTACTTAACCTCTTTGAGTGCCAAGGCTTCCGTTTCCTAACCGTAGTGCTCTCATAAGCGAGCCTCGCAACTTTACTTAATCCTTATTATTTACTTAAGCCATCTTTTATTAACCCGTCCCTAGTTTCATTCTCTCTCTTCGTCCTTCTAGCTCCTTCATCCATACTTCCCCTTGCCACATCTTCACTCTTTCATCCCCTCACCAATCCTAAATCTTAACACTATTTCACTCTTTCTCTTCCATGCATTCAAATACCTTGGCAAACTTTCATTCTTCACCATCCAATACCATCTATTGTATCTAGATTCCTAAATTCTCTCCCATATCTCCTCCTAATCCTTTCCCCTCAGGAGCTTTTCAAATTATTCCTAACTCTTAACTCCATTACAGCCTTCCAACACATCTGTGCTATTTTACTACCTCCTCCTTTACTTAGCTTCTCCTCAAAACCCCATACCCTTTTCCTTTGTCTCACCATCATTTTATCCCTACTCAATTCTTCTCGGATCATATACCCTGGGCAGCTTGCATTCTCCCGCATCGCCCACCTCAGAAACCTTTCATGCAATCTTTCAACCATCTGTCTCTCTCCATCCTCATATTTCGACACAATAACCTTCGTCCGACCCAGGAACGTATCGAACATCCACACTCTTCTTTTCCAATCGTTCTTAAACCTTCTTTTCCCTATTTCCCACACTTGTCCCATTACTTTACTAGCCTTTTTCACTCTCTTCCTCATATTCAACCCATTCGATTCATTTGACTCAAAACAATATTCTAAATAATAAAAATTTACCTCTTACACAACCTTTCCATTCAATCTCAGCACCTCGTCCCTCACATCCTTCCTTTTCCTGAATCTCACCACTTTAGTCTTATCCACATTCACCCACAAGTCTCTCTCACACACACACTTTTTAAACTCACTCAATAACAGCCTTATTTCACTAGTATCCACCGCAACCAACACCACATCATCAGTGTACGCCAGGGTATATATCCTCTATCTCCCTAGCACTTTCCCTCTCCTCCATAACCTTTCCTCCAAATCCGCTATCAGCAGATTAAAAAGCAAAGGGTTCACCGGACAACCCTGCATGAACCCTCTTCCCAACCAGAATTCCTTTCCATGCTTCTCTCCTACTCTGACCTACACTCTTGAGCCTTTGTAAATCTCCTAAATCCTCTTTATCATGCTCTCCTCTATTCCTCTATCCCCCAAGAGCCTTCACAGTACCCCCCTATTAACTAACGGAAATGCCGATTTTAAGTCGAAAAAAACCACCACCACTTTTCCCCTTTTCTTCTCCAATCCCCTGCTCACTAAATGATTCAAAACATATATTGTCCATCGTCCCCATTCCCCTTCTAAATCCCGTTTGATTATGTATGATGCAACCCAATCCTTCCACCTTCTTTTCTAACCTACTCATGATTACTTCAACATATACCTTACACACTACAGGCATCGGTGTCATTCTTCTATAATCTCCTACATTTCTTCCTCCCCCTTTCTTTACTATAGAAACTATCACCCCAGTCTTTCACTCCTCTGGCCATCCTTTTCCTTCCCATACATCACTGACCACTTTCCATATCTATTCCCTTACTCCTTCCCCCCATACTTCAATTCTTCATTTTCCATTCCTTCATTTTCCATTGCAGCTGCTTTATCCCTCTTCAATTTATCTATTGCCATTCTGACCTCCTCCTTACTAACCTCTACCTTCCCTCTTATTTTCCTGCCTTTTCTACTCACTCTCACCCTTACCCTCCATTCATCTCCTCAAAGTATTTCGTCCATTCTTCTAAGCTAATCTCTTGATTTATCTCCTGTATTTTGCTCCTTTTTCTATTACTTACTATTCCCTGCCTTCCCCTACTAGAAGTAAATAGATAAAAATCTTATCACTTTTTATCTTTTCTTATCCCTGTTATAGGAAGAGATGCAGAAAAGCTATCATTTTCAAACTCGACTCTATATCTCCTTATATCTTTCTATCGACCTCAATCTCTTTCAACCTCTACCTTAATCACGATGACCAGCTTATCGCCATTAAATCACCTTCTCCCTATAACTTTCAATCTTTCATCTTTACCATCCTTTACCTTTCTTTTGCCTTCAATCTCTTTCAATCTCCACCTTAATCATAATGATCAGTTATCACCATTAATCACCTTTTTCTTATAACTTTTAATCTCTAATCCATACCTTTCTATTCCGCCCTATCCCTACTTCAATGGACATAGCAAGTTATCGCTTTTAATCACCTTTTTCTATAACTTTCAATTAATTTCTAATACCTTCATATTATTTCCAAACCCCACCTGAATGAACATGATGAGCTTTCCCTTTTAATCACTTTTTGTCAATACTTTTCAATAACCTATAACATATCCACATATTTTTTGCTATTCCACTCTTACCAGCATCATCAGTTATCGCTTTTAATCACCTTTCTTCTATAACTTTTAATCTTTCACCTATCACCTTCTATCCCTTCCTATCTCTTTTTATCCCTTTCTATCCCTTCCTATCCCTTTTAATTCCTTTTTATCCCTACTTATACTTTCTCATCCCCAACTGAAAGAACATGATCACTCACTAGATTACTGAAAGTAATGAAAGGAAAGTGATTAAAAGCGAAAAATTATCATGTTAATACAGGTGGGATAAGAAAATATAAAAAGGGATAGAAAGGGATAGAAAGTGATAGGTCAAAGATAGAAAGTTATTAAAGGAAAGTGATTAAAAGCCATAAACCGAAAATGCTGGTCAAGAGAAGAATAACAAAAAATATGTGTATATGACATAGGTTATTGAAAATTATAGATGAAAAGTGATTAAAAGAGAAAGCACATAGTGTTCATATAAGAAAAAGGTGATTAATGGTGATAACTGATCATTATGATTAAGGTGGAGATTGAAAGAGATTGAAGGCAAAAGAAAGGTAAAGGATGGTAAAGATGAAAGATTGAAAGTTATAGGGAGAAGGTGATTTAATGGGAAAAACTGATAATTATGATTATGGTAGAGATTGAAAGATGTTTGAGGTCAATAGGTCCAGTATGGATCTCCAAAAATATAAATACCATGTGGGATAGAAAAAGATAGAAGAGGAAGATTAAAAGAGATGGGAGTAAGAGTGATAAAAGGCAGTCAAGTAAAGGAGTGATCTGTAGTGTATCGTTCGTTAGCTCAGTTGGTAGTGTGCTTAGGTTAATGCGCATGAGGTTAGGAGATCGCTCCATCATAGCTGACGATTTTTCAGTATTATATGCGTTAAATATCAGATTAATTTCAGTATATGTAGATATATATAATACCATATAAAATAACTAAAGCAATTGGGTATTTAAAATGGTAGATAAGCGAAAAGATAGATGGAAATTAAATTTTTAAAGAAGAGGATAGAAAGGGGATAGAAAGAGATTCACTTTTTATAGAAAAGGAAAAAAAAGGGATAGAAAAGGGAAAGAAAGAGATAAAATAGTTGATGGATGAAGAGACAGAAAGGGATTTATTTATTTTAGAAGATGATAGAAAGGGAATAGAAACGGATACAAATTCAAAGCGAATAGAGAAAAGATATAAAGAGGTAGAAGTTTAGAGATAGAAAGATATTGTGTTTTGGGATTGCAAAGTAGATATATGGAAGGGATAGAAAAAGTGTAATCTCTTTCTATCTTCATATTTCTTTCCCTTTTTATCTTTTTACTCTTAGCAGGGTTCCTTGCCGCCTTTTCCACGCTTTCCATATACCTCTTCCTATCTTATTTCTTCTTGATCTACAGAAGCCTTCCGTGCACTCTGTGCCTCCTATTTCATTCTCACTTAATCTATCCTTCCTTTTCACCAGTTCCTTATATCTTCTAACGCCTACTTACTCTTTTGACACTCTTCATTCCAATATCTACCGTATCCCAAAACTTCTTCCTCTAACCCTCTTCCTATCTCCTCCTTAGCCTCACTTATTCTCTTTTTTAAAATTGCCAATCTGCCATTAACTCTAATTTCCCTTATCTCTATCCTATTCTGATACTTCTTTAAACTGTTCTCCTTCCATTTTCTCCATTCTCTTTACTCCATTCTATTGACCCTGAACTCTATCACCACTGGAAAGTGATCCGACCCCACTTCACTTCCCACTTCTAACCTGCTGACCATCTTCCTCCCTTTTTCCTCCGCCTATATACAATCAATCACCGAGTTGGTGATTGGAACGTTAATTCTCCCTCCTTATTTCCCATTGTATTTCCATTTAAAATCGACAACTCCCTCTCTCCAAGCAGCCATAATAATTTTCTCCCCTCGTCATTTTTCGAAAGTAGCGTATCTTAAGGTAGACGGTGTAACCAGCCTCTATATAACAGTTTTCCGAAGTGTAAGTGGACCTCTTCTTCTTTTCTCTTTATTGGCCTAAAGTATATATACCAAAATCCAGTAGGAGTTACTAAAAAGTAATTATATCACAGTATTTATTATTAAAATAGTTTCAGCAGAATAAATTTACTAATGCACATCTTCAAATCTATTGGTTTACTTGCCTAGAAAATATAAGTAATCGTCTAGTTCAGCCAATCAGAAAGAACAATATTTCAACCAAAGTGAATACCAATAAGATGTCCAAGTGTGATATATAATTCATTTTTGATAAAAAATGAACCGCTCCACCCTCCTATCTTCCAAAATATCTGACAGAGAGTTCAAATTTCATACATGAATGTATTTTCAGGTGTACATTACATGTAAATTATAGAGAACGTTATGATGACAGAAAAAAGTCGAAATAGAAAAAAATTAAAAAGTTGGAGATTTTTTTAGAAATACGAAAATATCCAATTATTTTGAATGTGCGATTTTATGTAAAATGTTAGGAAAACGATAACTTCATGAAATAAAAACATTTTCATAAAATATAAGTATTAAGAAAATCTTGAGGACCTGGTAAAGTAAGATTTTGGAACATTCGGTTGTTCTATGAGTTTATTTTATGTGCGCGGTTTTTTTAAACTGAGTTTTGCCTTTTCTGTTTGTGACTCTGTGGCAGTGTTACTGTGTAATTGGGATCTATGTGATTGTTTTTGGGATTTTCATCATATGCAAGCTATTTGAACTTTAAATTTGATTTGGAACATTTTAGTGTTTAAAGTGCAACTTTCTCTAAGTGCTGTAATGATCGTTAAGATTTTTCATTTTTCAAAAATAGTCTAAATCGACTCATTTTCATCTAAAAAGTGTAAATTTTCATTCTTAAGCAAATGTCCAGATGTATGGGTGTATGTGGGTACGTGTGTGTGTATAACGTTTTTTGTCGCCAGGATATCTAATAAACCAATTGATCCATATAACTTTTATAATTGATCAAAAATTCATAAAATAATTCATGTTTTCTCATTATTTTTGCATTTAAAACTCTTCTTTTTTTAATAGCTTCTCCAGTAAACTTTTATATTATTAATTAAATGCTTCCTCATAGTTTATTTGTTTACGTAGAAACGAAATCTCCATGAAATGGACATAACTTTCACCTAGTTTATATCGGATTTACATCATTTTCTCCTTAACATATGCTTGAAATTTTAATTTAAGGAATTTAATTCTATGTTACTTTCTATTTGGATTATTATCTCTATAATTTCCCTGAAATCTACACGTGCAAATAAATTTGTGTACCAAATTTGAACTCTCTAAGTTAAATAGTTTGGAATTTAAGTAATTTTTTAGCATTTTTTTAATTTTTTTTTTTTTTTAATAAGTTAAATGTATTTATTTTTTTAATAAAATTATAAAAAAACTATTCATCGAATACAGCCCAGTTTTTGTTGACGCATTGTGGGCCACAAGAACAATATTTCCAGTATGCTTTATTACTCTAACTGAACTATTAATAAAGTTATTCAATTATTTAAAATACACTATTTTTAGCTTCTTTTTATTATTATTTTACAAATTAACAAAGAAGCCCATTCTAATTTATAAGGTGTCATTTTCTAGATCTTCTTAAGGGTTAGATTTTTTATTTAGACTCATTTTCTGACAAATAATTAGATAAACAGCAGTAATAAAAAAACTGTAATTTATCACTTTAAAATAATTCAAGCTTTCTATTGGCCCTAGGCATGTATTAAAGTTCAGTTCAGTCGAGTTCAAATTCTAATGTTCAAAAAGTGTCATTTTACTAATTTTGAGGTTAGGGTCAAAACTTAATCTGATGGACCAATTTTTATGACGGATTCGGATTCAGCACATTAAAATACATAGAAAAATGTGTGTCTCTTACCCAAGTCAGGGAACTTTATTTTTTTTGTTTGGCTCTGTAATTTAAGATATACTATTTTAGCTTTTTTTTAATTATTTTGTGAATTAACAAATAAACCTATTCTAACTTGTTAGGTGTCATTTTCTAGATCTTCTTAACGGCTACATTTTTTATTTAAAAAAAAATTCTTTTCTGGCTGATAATTAGGTAAACAGCAGTAATCAAGAAACTGTAATTTATCACTTTAAATGATTGTTTTCCCAAGAAAAACGCTGATTCATTAAATGTTCTTGATTTCTATCTAAAGCAATTATCGGCAGGCCAAAAGGAATAATTTTAGAACTAACCAATTCCTCTTTCAAAACTTTAAAAATCTTGGAGTCCGGATCATTACTTAAATCGGATTGAAAAGGAGCTTTACGATTGCTAAAAGCATGTAACAAATTCCATATTTTAGACAAGTTTTGATTAAAATTAAACGATTTACAATAAGGCTTATATGATAGAGATCTCTTCTTTTTCAAAAAATATTTAACCTGAACGTCAAGCATCCAATATTTGAGTCTCAATTCAAGAGATTGAGTCCTCAAAAATTTTTTTAATTCTTTTCTCGATAAATTAACTTTGTAGTAATCCTCATCCCACCATACAGGTTGAACTCTTTTTCTAACTCCCATCCGAATAGAGAGATATCAAGCTCCAGAAATCAATAAAATAAACTTGTCCTTTTCAAGAAAAATGATATAAATTTTTGTAGGATTAATCCTAGTTAAATAAAAAAAAGGCCTGCAATTTTCAAGTCCATCAATTCTCTAAATTCCGACCAGTCAACATCTGTCAAATTTAATCTCTTTGAATCTGCAGAAACAACATTGATAGGAGAAAAACCCAGAGAAGCAGTAACCAATACATGATCTGAACCATAGGAATCAGATGTGACTTTTACAGATGAGATGTGTTTTGTTAAATTTGAAACAAATATCAATTCAAGATTGTTATTAGTACGTCCCGAGCTGTCAATACGAGTTGGTAAACTGTCGTTTAGGGAAGCAAGACCAACATACTCTAAAGCATCAGAAAGAAGTTCTGCTCGAGGAGATTCAAAATTGGATGCTCCACATCCAAAAGAGTGTACATTAAAATTTCTCATAACAAAAGTGTGCTTACTAAGATCCAACTGATCAAAAAGTGAATACCAAACATTCTCATGGATATCAATCTTAGGTAGAACATAGATGGAAATAAATTGAATCAGACCTGCCGAAGAATTCGAAGTAGCAGCTACCACGTCCATATAATTAAGAAATTCACCTTTCATATCTAAAGATGACGAACCAATATCTTTCTTAATTGCAAAAAAAGTGCCACCTCCAACCTTCGAGACAGGGCGATCATAACGATATATGGTCGATTGTCGCGTAACTGTCCGATTTCAAGATAAGTTTTAATAGAAAAAAAATTTAATATTTCTCTGCACTTATTTTTCTTATTAGGGTATAATATAATTGTATTTTAAACGATTTTACTATAACTATATTTATACGGAAATAATATCAAATTTTTAAAAATTGGCTGCTATTTGGAGCTGAACCATATTCTTTTTCCAAATATTTTGTACAAAATAAAATTTCTTCTTGATATTTTTGCAAAAATAAAAATAAATAATAATACGCTTGGTCAACTGTACTTTCCGGGTTTATTGATATCTTATTTATAGAACCCATAATATATTATGGGTCGAAATATTTTATGCTTACGAAAGCAGCTTGATGAGACCCCCTATCGGAAATCAGGGATTCACTTTCCAAATCTGAGGATGATCTTACCTCTGTAAAATCCGCTGCAAATAAACTGAGCTGTTTCTTCTGCAGTAAGGCAATAGCCTTGCTTCAATCTAAATTTCTAAGAAGCTTGATTTTAAAATTTTAAAATTCTCCTTTATATATGTATAATGCAGTCAGTCAATGAAGCTAAGTGGAATTGCTTACAGTTTACGCATCTATTTAATAACAATAAATTTCCACATTGCACATTGCTCATTCCACTTCAGAGTGGCCGAATTTCTGACAACGATAACATCTAATGAGTCTTGGAATAATCGGAACTATATTTAACATAACACCTCTAAAGGAAATAGATTTAGGGATAAACAAACAATTGAAAGTAAGTTCAAATCGATTAGAAGGAGTATTACCCTGATTTAAACATTTCCTAACCTCCACAATTTTGACCAAAGAAGAAGAAGAAGAATCGAGATTCTGCAAGACATCATGAACCGATAGACTAACACTAAACTCCCTAGAGAATCCTCTCTTTCTAAGTCTTCTAAGTCCTGTACCAAATACATATTATCCAGCATAGTGTTGGCAACTTGCCATTTCTCCCAAAAAAAACCTTCCCGGTAAGATGCGTTGAATAGAGAACAATTGAAATTTCTATGTTTTAACCTGAAAGTGCAGAATATTGTATTTTTTTGTACGTACTTCAACTTTTTAATTCTCTGCTAACATACGTGTTTCCAACTTTTTGATTCTCTTTAATTAGTGTTTCTGAATTTCACGGAAGCGAGCATAATTTTAGTCTCAATTTTAGTTTAACCAAATTTAGAAATCATACATGAAATATCTATTATTTTCTTATTTTAATTCTTTATAGAGAAATAGATATTCGGAAAACTCAATTGACTTTTTGCTTTAGTGTCTTATAGAAAATCAGAAACGTGAATGTGCTCCTAAATGTAATGATTTGACAATCCTCCTATCCTAAAAAGTAGTACTAACGAGATATCGAGCACATTGTTGTCGAAAACCTGATTGGTTGTTAATGACGTGAGCTTTTTTTAGAAACTCTGAATGTGGTTTGTTTACTTTTGTTATATGTATGCAAAATGACAGCAAACCTTTGAACCTTCAATGTATTTTTAATACATTATTTTACTACATAATAGACTGAAGGAAAACAAAAAGTAAGTAAAAACGTTTTTCTAATAAATACCTATATTATAATATATTTATATATATACATATCTTATCCGTAAAGTGAATTAATATAATTGTAATCAATTTAACCTTTTGTGTACCGTTAACAGTTTCAAATAATTTTTCCTTATAAATAATTGGTATTATTATATTTTTCAGTTAAATTATATTTTTTATATTTTGCTATTTTTAAATTTATATTTATCAATTTTTTATTGCCATTTGTAATTTATTTTAATTGTGCAACTTTCTAATTTTGCAGTTTATAATTTTCGCAGGTTACGATTATTTATTGAAGTTTTTATCGTTTTTATTAGTTTTGCTTATCTTAATTGTTTATTTTCGTGTTTTCCTTGCTCCTTAAATTATTATTTTATTCTGTTTAACGTTGAAAGTATTGCTTATTGAAATCAAAATTCGAAATAGTGAATTATTCCATTTTATATGAAATATATATTCATTATGAAAATTGTTTTTTTAGTTTTTATTATTTAACTCTTTTATTTTTATTACTTTCTTTTTCTTATTGAATGTTTAATAAAATATTCAGAAAGTATGCACAAAAAAACGAAAGCAAAAAATTTCGATATTAAAAATTATTAAAAATTCAATAAACAAAAAATAAAAGTACACAAAATTTCAATAATTAATCAAAAATTCTAGAAAAAACTGCAAATATACATAAAAAATTACAAAAGTTGATCCAAATTTTATAGAAATGTATTAAACATTACAAAAATAAATAAATATAAAGTTTTAATTAATAGCTCGCAAAAAATATTATATAGGTCAATTGGTGCATTTTTCAATTATCTACAAAACGAACAAAAATTATTCTTCATAAAAGAAAAAAAGCATAAAAAAATTAATTTTTATAAAAATTTTCAATTTTTGGAACCTTGATAACTCAAAACAGGATTAGAAAATAAGGTACGCAAATAGCTCATTCGATGTGTTTTTTAATCACCTACATAATATAAAAAATATATTGAATCTTGTAATAAAGTATGAAAATAAAATTATTAAAAAACAAGATTTTTAAAATTTTTGATTTTTAAAATTCTAATAACTTTGGATTAAATTGCACTAGAGGGTTCGCTAAAAGCTCAATCGATGCGTTTTTAAAAAGTAAAACGAATAAAATACACGCATAGAAGAAGTTTCCTGTGGCAGTAAATTATTCGCTGCCACGTCAAAATAAGTTTGCAAATATAGGGACAGCGAACAAAGCTGTGAGAGTAAAAAAGTTTGCTGTGAGAGTAAATTTTAAAAAATTTGTCTAATATTGTTTATCACAGCAAACTTTGTTCATTGTCATAGCAAATAATTTGCTGTGGTTACTAATTTTGTTAAAATCAACAGCAAATATTAGTTACCCACTGCAGACATTTCATTTTTTCCGTGTACTTATGTTTTAACTTTTTTTAAAAAAATATACAATTTTGCAAATAAACGATTTTTTCAAAAGTTTTAAATGCGAAAAAAAAATTAGAATTGATCGATCGGGTTCAAACGTATATCATAATTTGTCCCCCTGAGGAACCTATAATTTCGTTAAAAAAACATAGTTCTAAGTATTGTAGCTTTTGAGATATTGGGCCAAACGAAATGTAGACATGCACATATACACAAACACGGACATTTTTGAAAAACTTCATTTTCGACATCTTGAGGTTAATTAAAAAAAAAGAAAAGTAAATACAAAAAGGCAAAATTTAATAGTAGTGTAATTTAAACCTAGAAGCACAATTTTTAAATTTAATTAACTATTATTAGAAATATTATTATTAATAATATTAATATTTTATTTTAATAATAATAAAATTTATGAATTATTTAAATCTTCTAATTTATTAATGTATTAAAATTATTGACTATTTAAATAATATTTATAACATTATTAGGATAAAATATTTAAAACTGTGAGCGCTATACAAAAGCTTAAAAAAACAAATATATTAATTCAATTAACGTAAAAGATATTTATTAGAAAAACGTTTTTACTTACTTTTAGTCTTCTTTAAAATAATTTGACCACATTGTGTTTGGATCAAATTAATCAAATTTTTTCTTGGTATGCAGAAGAAAAAATCGAAAGTAGATGATTTACAGTATACCCAGTTAAAAATTCCTTTACAGGAACTTCTAAGGATCGTGTCATGAACCTTTAAGGAACATTAAATGTTCCTTTAAGGATCCGGACAGGTCCTTTAAGGATCCTTTAAGGATCCTCAAAGGTCCTGCAATAATTCCTTAGAGGATCCTGACACGATCCCTTGACGGAATTTGGAACAACGATCCTTCACAGGTTCCCGCGAAGGAACGCATAATGTACATGTTCTCATGCAGGTTCCCGCGCAGGATCCTTTAATAAAAATTTTTTGAATAATTTTTTTTTTTTGATCTGGTAATTGATTAAAATTATATGTTATATTTGACGTAGGATTCTAGAAAATTAAAAACTACTGCGCAGCCGTAAGTATCATAGAAACCAAGTTCGACCAGTGCGCATCATGTATTCCGTTCTTTTAAAAACTGCACATGTTCCTACATAGGAGCTTACATATGTTCCCTTAACGAGTCCCTCGTAGGACCATAATACAGCTTGGGATCCAGTACAGGTACACGCGGGAACCTGTGAAGGATCGTTGTCCCAAATTCCGTCAAGGGATCGTGTCAGGATCCTCCAAGGAATTATTGTAGGACCTTTGAAGATCCTTAAAGGATCCTTAAAGGTCCTGTCCGGATCCTTAAAGGAACATTTAATGTTCCTTAAAGGTTCATGACACGATCCTTAGAAGTTCCTGTAAAGGAATTTTTAACTGGGTATGATATTATTTAGATATTATCAATTAATTATTATTACTTATATGATTTCCTTTTATTATGTTGTTAACAGTATATTATTAACTTGAATTAACTTACGACAAACCGTAGTTTTATACTAATATAATCGGAAACTGTTAAAACGTTGCACAATAATTCTTTTTTTTTTTAGCAATTATGAGAAATGATCTAAAAACCACTTTCACTATAAATATTAACAAAATTAGTATTCTTAATCAATTTAAAGCTATTAAATAATTTGTTATTGCATCAAAAATAAAAAATAAATTTGTTATCATTTAAATTTAAATAAATTTATTTTTGGATTAATTTTTAAATTATTTATTATTAATAAATTTAATTTTCAGTTAAAAAATTAAAATAAATTAATTGAATAGTTATAATAAAAGATATAATAAATAATATTATTAGAAATAATCAATTTATAGGTTTTATTTGAAGAATGTAGGAAATAATTATAATTATACTCTTAATAATTATTAAGAGTAATAACGTTTTGATGCTTAATTAAAAATCAAAATCAGAAGTAAATACTATATTTTGGAACATTTTTATAAGGGTTAATGAATCAATAGAAATAATACCTATTTATTACAAATAATTTTATAAAATCCGTATTTTATTCTTTTAGACCGAAAAATCATTTTTTCATGAAGTGTTTGGACATATGTCACTAAAAATTATTTTGCACACTATTTTTGAGTTCCCAAATTGAATCCAAGAAAAATATTTGAGTTGATATAATTTTATTATCATTTAAAGATCACGGATCAATCCAGACTATAAAATTAGAAAATTACTATAGTCTCTGTTAATCTGAATTAGTGGAAAATTTGCCACTAATTTTTTTTCGGGGTGTGGAATTGTCAAAAAGATTGGGGAGGGGGAGGTGAGACCAAAATATTAACAAATATTTGTAAGTATTTTGGACGATTCGGGGTGTGGAATTCTACACCTCGAATATTTTGGGCTGTGGAGTACTCCACACCATCAACACAGTTCGCACCGGCCCTCCACTTGTCACTAAAGCTTTAGTAAAAAACTGAAATCTACTAATTCAAATGTGAAAATTGACTAAAAATTAGTAGAAACTTAAACACACAAAACCTGAAGTGCTCAAAACGTTGCATAATGATGCCATTTTTTAGCTCAATTTGTAAAATAAATCGAAATTATGCAATGTTTTGAGCTCCTTAGGTTTTGTGTTAACTAATTAAAATGAGTGATCGATTTTTCACTTTAATTCAGATTTAGAGGACGATATATCTGCAAATATAGTTCGTAACATGTTTATGTTATTGATTAATTTTCAGTATTAGGTTTCCATTTTCAATGAACTATTTTTAATATTTAATTTCATCAAATATTCTGAGGAAAAAATTATTCAACTTATTAAATAATACTCATAATTGTATCAACATAAAAACACATAGATAATATGTTAATAAAAGTAAAAAATTATATTTAAAAAAAGTGTTCACTCTTTAATTTCAACTTTTATTTCAAAATGCAATATTTTCTTATCATTTTTAAAAAGACAACCCGAGGTTATTGAATTATTATCAAATTATAAGGTTTGAATACAAACAAAGAAAAAGGTATTACAATTTATTTTCATTTCTAATCAAATTTTTATTTATTTATTTTTATTTTTTAAGAAAAAAGAGATAACCTTATTTCTAAATTTTTTTAATAAAACAATTTATTTCAACATTATAAGGTGAAAATTCTTGTAAAAGGGCCCAAAAAGAATTGACTGAACCATGTGTTGCTTACTGATTTTAAATAAAAATAAAATTAATATATGTACATTGTTTGTAGATCATTTAACATTTCAGATTCATATATATAATTAAATATCTTTTAATTTTTATAGAAATATGTATATTTTAAAGATTTTGGATATGTTATAAAATGATAATTGCGTTATTTTATAAAATAGCATAAGAAACATTGTTTTTTATAAAATAAATAAGATATCTATCTAAATATATGTGATGGTTTCAGCAAAAATTAAAAAATCAGTCAAATGAGAGTTATACTCCTAGGGTTCTGTACGAGAGACCGGAATATAGTCCGACTCAAGCTATAAAGATTTTACGCGTTCTGTTCAATATTTACGCTTTAGCGAAAGAAAATTATTTTTGAGGCTTTTCAATTATGTATTATTCTTGACAAATATAATAAAATTTAGTTATGTTTGCTATATTTTTTAAATTTTGAGTATACAAATAATCTATAGCATAGGAGTATAAACTTTCATTTTCTCAATTTTTTATTTTCTTAAACAAATTGTGATGCGTCATGATGAAAGGGACCTACGAAGTAACAAATTTTAGGTTATAATTAGTAATAGTTTTATCTTGATTTCCTTTTTATTTGTTTTATGTAAAATCAAAATTAGGTTTTTTTAAATATTTTTGATGGAATGAAGACCTAAAAATCAATTATTTCTATTGAGAGTTGTTTCTTTTTGTGTATGTTAATTTCAAAAATTACAAACCTAACATAAAATTTTTCGTTTTTTTAGGTCCCTTTCTTCTCAAGACGTCATAACTATTTAATTTATTTTAAAAAAAGAACGTTCTGAATGTCATTTTATAACAAATGGTACAAGGTATTTTTAAATTCATTTAAAATCTTTGAAATACATTTTTTTAAAAACCAGAATTAATTTAAGATCAGTCTAATCCTCACTACACTGCTTCAATAAGTAACCGATGTTTCTCTAATTCATTAGTTGAAAATCACTAATTTGGATTTACAGAGTATAAGTCTTTAATTATTAATCAAAGTGCCAATCAAATACATTAATATATTTTATATTGAAAAGAGCAAAGAATGAATAACAAAAACATACAAGTTACAAGAAATCAGTTGGTAATTAATAATTCATAAAAAAGTAACAAAGAAACAGGCGCGTGTCCAGACAAGGTTTTTGGGGGAGGTTATATATGATAGAGAAAGAGATAACACTATATCGCTATCTCTCTCACTCTCATATAAATTTAACTCATCTAGGGGGGGTCATGACCCCCTTGACCCCCACCCCTCCTTGAACACGCTCCTGCAAAAAAATTTTAAATTATGACTGCATTGAAAAAATTAATTCAGTCATTTTTACATAACTATTTAGGACTGGCGGATACGCCATCTGTACAGAAATTGATTATGTACATGAAAAAAATGAATTCAGTGGATTTTACATAACTGTTCTAGAATAGCGCATGCGCAGCCTTTTACGCAACTTAGTTCAGTAAAATGTGGTGAATATTATACGATAAATTCTACGACTTTTCTAGAGTTTGTCCTAAATGTTTGCCAAGTTTTACAGAACTCATGTTGCGTAAAAGGTTGTGCATGCGCTATTCTAGAACAGTTATGTAAAATCCACTGAATTAATTTTTTTCAAGTACATAACCAATTTTTGTATAGATGGCTGTATCCGCCAGTCCTAAATAGTTATGTAAAAATGACTGAATTAATTTTTTCGGTGTATTTTTTTAGTATATACTATAAGTATAAAAAGAACAGTTTTAAAAAAGAAACAAATATCCATAAAACAATAATTACAATTTTTTAAAGTTGTCTAAAAGATCCAAATTATAACTAAAAATCTCAGAGTAACAAAACCGTATTGTCTTAATCAAAAAGATAATACTTTAATCATTAAGAGCAAAATCGTAGGTAAAAAATCAGTTTAGATATTTTCTGAACTGTGCACGTGAAATTTAGGGAGTTTTTCAGAAAGTATATATAAAAGCCAACTTTCGCTGAATTTAGAGAATTTTTTAGGAACTTCTGATCAATCAAGAATCTTCGTCTTTTGTATTCTATACTGTAATAAAAATTGTCTCTGCTTTCCAACAATCGGAAATCTACACGCGCGCTTTGCGCGCGATTTTGTGATCTAGTCAGATTAAATAATAGATAGCTGACGTTATTATGTGTTCAAGTTTTAAAATATAACATGACAGTTAAAGAATGTCGTGTATTTTTAATCGATTTTTCCAAATTTACTTTAAATTTCTTATGAAATCATCTGATTATTTTACTACCTTAAGGTTCTAAAATTGATTAATTATAATTAAATTCGCGAATAAAAATTTCTTCGGTTACCTTGACATCTGATATAAGTACATTTTAATATTGTGAAATGTTATTTAAAAATTACTTTTTGATTTTTTAATATTGACTCTAATTTAATAAAAGTACAAAATACATGGGTATTTTTATTTAAGTATTACATATTTATGTTTTACAGATTTATTTTAATACTGATGGGAATTAAAAATATTTGAAATTTTTTCATTTCAATCTCTATATTAGAAATTTCAACTTGGAAAATCGCCTATTGAGGAGGATTCAGATTCTGAATTCTTTTCTATTCCTCTGTTCTTACCGGGTTTATCTTATTTTTACCCTTTCTACTAATTTTCCTTGAACCAATCATGAAACCATTAACAAGTTCAGCGATATTAATGTGATCCAGTTTCCCAAAATTTAAACCACTTTTTAAACAAAAAACATCAACCACAAAGGGGGAAGGATCCCAAGTAGAAAAATTCGCGTGAGTATCTAACGTGAGACTCGCGTGAGTATCTCACGGTTCAGAGTTATACGCAGTTTATGGAATGACTGATATTTTTTCTATGCGGTCAAGTATCCATTACGATTAGACCATATTGACCAACATTGACACCCCCCCCCCCCGGTATCTAGGTCGGTTACTCACAACATCCTCGGGGAAGATAACCTCAAATTTCAAGAATTGGACTCTAGACGGTACTCGAGTGCCCTAACGATGTCTACGTCGGCGTCGGTTGCTCACATCATTTTTGGGGAAGTTAACCTCAAATTTCACAAATCGACTTCTAGACGGTACCCGAGTGCCCCAACGATATCTAGGTCGGTTGCTCACAACATTTTCAGGGAAGTTAACCTCAAATTTTACAAATCGACTTCCAGAAAGTACCCAAGTGCCCCAATGTTGTCTAGGTCGGTTGCTTACAACACCTTCAGCGAAGTTAACCTCAAAGGACCTCGCATTTTTACTATGTAAAATGGCAAAGTTCACTTGTCTGATAAAAACAAGCCATATTATGGTCTAAAAAAAAGACCTAACATGTTTAACCCTTTGAAGCCACCCCAAATATATATTTTCATCCCCTATGCGCCCTACACATTTTCGTCGGACTTGGGATTTTTTTCAGGACTTCCAAGCTAAAAGAAAAAATCCAATAGTGTCCCCGACCTTATAAAACATTTATTCGAAACATGTTCAATCCTTTTAAACTACCCTTCATTGATATTTTCATCCCCTATGAGTTCTACTCATTCTCCACGGACTTTGGATTTTTTGCAGAAATTCCAAGCTAAGAGAAAAAATTCAATAGAGACCCAGACCTTATAAAACATTCATTTAAAACACGTTCAACCCTATCAAACTACCCTTCATTGACATTTTCATCTTCTATTCGATATACTCATTTTCGACGTACATGGGATTTTTTTCAACACTTGCAAACCATAGAAAAAATTTAATAGAGACCCAGACCTGATAAAACAATTATTCCGAACATTTTCAACCCTCTGGAACTACACTTTGTTAATATTTTCATCCCCTACCTGTTCTACTTATTTTCCACGGATTTAGGAGTTTTTTAAAGACTCCATAACAAAAAACAATGATTTAATACAGGTCTAAAACTGATAAAACTTTTATTAGAAACCTTCTCAACCCTTTAAAACAATCCTTTATTGGGTTTTTCATCGCCTATGCGTTCTACTAACATTTGCGAGACTTGGGATTTTTTCCTGGACTTCATAGCTAAATCCAAATAAATCCATAGAGATCTAGAACTGATATAACGATCATTTAGAACATAACCACCCTCTGGACCTATCCTTCAATGATATTTCCATCCCCTAACCAAAGAGCTAAAATCCAATGGACACCCAGAATTTATAAAAAATCCATTCGAATAATGTTCAACCCTTTTAATTACTCATGTACGACGGACTCATTAATCTTCACTCTAGAGTGACCCACAAACATAGTCCATACCAGACTCAAGTGTTAAAAAAATTTTGAGGCTAGTGATTCTGAGCCAAAGTGGAATACGCAGATTAACCCAACGGGGGTTGGCTGGAAAGGATTAATCGTTGATGATCATAAATAGATCATCACTCTAAGACGAACCACAGACATGTTCTATACCAGTTTCAAGAGTTAAAAATATCTTGGGGTAGTGATTCTGAGCTAAGGTTGTGTAGCTTAAGTATCTGAATATGGATTTGGCTCATATTTACAATCAGCAAGATTTCTTTAACACTCTAGTCTGGTGTGAGAGATGTCAACCTATACTAGGATAATCTAGCTATAAAACTTTGATTAAGATTCACTAGCTCTAAGTCTTTTTTAACATTTGAATTTGGTATGAAACCTTTTTGAGGAACACATTAAATTGATGATTATTTATTATTATCAACATTAAGTCTTTTGTAGCCAATCCATGTTGAGAAAATCTAGCTATAGTACTTTAGCATCTTGCTACCCTGTAGCCCATAGTACAGGGTTATGCGGGGGTGGCGATCTCTGCCGACCCGCTAAAAACACACCCTTATATGGAGTTTTTAAAAACTTACTACTTTACAAGGTACCTGAGTTTTTGACCATAATGCAATGAATCATTTATTTCGAAACACTTTTATAAAATAAAGGATAGTATGAACTAGTACTTGCAGCGAGGAGAGATTACAAGCTTTAAGTACATCTTTAATTTTAATTATTTTGAGTCTATAAGAAAAATCTTCGGATTTTTGCTCTCGTTTTTTTAAAGAACTTTAAAAACTTTTTTTTTCTTAACTTTTAAATACAAACAAACACAAAAGAATGAAAACACAAAAAACATTAAGTATTTTATAAATGGAATACTGTTTATAAATGTCTATTAGATCATTCATAACACTTGTCATTGGGAAATATCAGAGTTTCCAGCTAGAAATCTAGATTCACATGACCGAACGCAGTATCAGAAGTCAAACAATGCGTCTAATTTTTATAAAATATCAACGTTTAAATTCAAACGAATTAGGCTGGAAGCAGATTACCTACAGAATAATGTGCTTACACTGCTTTATCTTTTGCTTCTGGTTCGCTCTCCTGTTCGTCTTGTTGTGCCGGCGGTCTTCTGCCAGCTGCATCCATAATAAAATCGAATAATGATTCGTCAGGATATGTAACATTTTCTTGATGCCTAGCAAAACCGAGAAAAAACAGGATACTGACAACATGAGCACACGACCCAACCGTCCCTGTCCTACTTTGGCAAGTACAATAATACCCTAGAATAGGTTCTCTACTCGGTTCTTCGTCTTCTGCAAGGACTTCATACTGAATGAAAACTTGATGTTTGGTGCTGTTTCTGAAGTGATAGTACACGCGTACTCGAATGAATCCAAGTTCATTCAAATGATCATCCAGTTGGAACGCCAAATCATTTTCTCTTTGAACCTTGTCCTGAACATATGATGGTGCTAATCTAACTTGATAACTACCTATCATTAGCTCTTTTAGGAAAGCGATGCTGAGAATAGGGAAATCGACCACATGTCGTTGATGAAGCTTTTGCCACTGACCATTTATGTTGCGCAGATTGGCCACCTCTACTCTATTTTGCACTGCAATAGGAACCTGAGATCTTTCCACTATTTGCCTAGTAAGATTAGCGTCTGCGCCTTCCATATGAATTGGAGGATGGTATCGATTGATGATAGCACCAGCAATACAATAATACCTGTTTAATTTCTTTAAATGGTGAAATCCTATTGTTGCAGCAAAGAATTTAAACATCGATTGTAAATGTCCGTTTCTGACTTCAACTATCCATCTACCTTTTGTATTAATACGAGTATCATTAGCTCCTTGTGTGGACAGTTAATGTTCTCCGTGCCTTAAAAAAGATGGCATTTTTACGTCGATTCCTAAGCGCTCTAAAATTGGAACTGCATCACGATATCCTCTATCCACTAAAACAATATCACCATTCTGAAATCAGTCCCTTAAAGATTCAACATCCTTTTCTAAATCACTTTGCAAAATTTGTGCGTCATTATTTTTAGAATCAGAAAAGTGTGGTCCTAAAATAGTTAAGATATACCCATCGGGAGCAACAACCATTGTGGGTTTTACAAGATGCTTACCTTCGTGCATTGAATAGGTTTGTCGAAGTATGCGAAAGTATGTACTCTTTTGGATATACGCATAAGTCGCGTCCATAGCAACAACAGCTTTAGGTGCTTCTGGTTCAGGATTATATAAGTGTTGGGCAAATTATGTGACGTGTTGATCAATGAAATCTTGTCTTGTTATTGAACCAAGTCCAATATTTTTAGGAACGAATGTTTGGAGTAAGGATGTTTCAACACAATCTAGAATTAAACTTGTGCTTTGCCTGCTAGGATAATCAAATATAATTTTGATAAGATTATCTGTCAAACCTTGTCTCATTTTACACAAAAAAAATAACAAATTCTTTTTTGAGATTTGTCGATAGCTTCCATACTTAAAAACTGGACCGCAATAAGTGTGAAGGTTGTTAAACTCTTCTTTCGTAATAGGTGCAATGCAATTAAATTCTTCATCTGTAAAATCATTTTCGCTTAAAAATCTTTATTTTTTGGCAGAAGTAGCTCTTAAACCTTGCAAAAAAATATTTAATTCGCCACCTTTTAAGATATATGGTCTATTAATGTATCTCAATTATTGTACTTAGTTACTTAAATACAGACCATTTTCATCTGAATGATGTGCACAAGATCTCACATTTTTAGTCATGTAAATATTTTTTAATACAAATACATCTACCTAAATAAAGGAAATTTTGAATTGTAATTCTGTCTTGATTTTAGTCAAAATTAAAATTAGTCAAATTAAAAACCAAAGAATTTCTACTATTTATAAAGAATTGTTAAATTATACTTAAGAAAGAAATAAATAATATTTATTATATTTTATAATTGTTATATAAATTATATTGCGAAAAATTAGAAACTAATTAATTTCTAATATTATTCATTATATAATTAAAACAAGAAATAATAATTATTATTTTTTATTAATTTCTTCGTATCAAATTATATTTATTGTTATTATTATCTAGAATTATTATTATGATTATCTAAAATTATTATAATTTTTGTTCTTTTATGACGCAGATTGATACTTATGTAAGATCATCCTCTTGTCAAATTAATTATTAAAAAGCCCTGATGATGGTTTTCAATCCAGAAACCGAAACGTAGGCAATACAACAACAACAATCAAAATCAGTGTTATTATTTTTTGAATACATCCAAAATCATAACCAGATCATATTAAGGCAAAATAATTCTACAACATCACATATATTCCAAAAATAAAGGATCAAAAATCAATTTCTTTTATATATAAATATAGAATAAATTGAAATAGTTAGTCAAACCAAAATAGAAATACGATAGGGAAAAAAAAAACTGAACTGAACCAGAAACGGAACCTGTAACAGAAACAAAACACAAAGGAATGACACAGAAATCAAGCGAATGAATGTGTAGATAATTTCTTCTTGGAGGCAGCCTTTAATGTCCAAATCTAGTTCTCTAACACACTACAAATTTTTTAAGACCAAAAACTCAATTATCCGTCGGGCGCTTTTTGAAAAAAGTGAATTTTAATTTTTAAATTTGACAAATTTATTTTACCATGTTATTACATTTTGTCACAATGCGCACTGGCACTATTCGTGTCAAGCATGTTAAACTGAACATTTTTTTATGCACAACATATTGTTGCACATGCGCAGTAGTGCTGGAGTAAAGTCACTCCGGGACGAGTTTCCTGATCATCGTCGTGGTCCATCACGAATGATCAGGGGATTCGAGAGAGAAATTGTTAGAACACTGAAGAAAGTGTTCGAAGCAATTTCAAATCTCCCGCGCCGTGTCATGATGTAGATTGTCGCATGGGCTTCCCCTGTGCTACGTCACTGGACCATACGTTTAAATGGCCGATTTCATTTAACATCACGGTGAATGACGGCGGCAATATTTTTTAGCGGTTCGTCCGTAACTTATATTGTATAGGAGACGGAGTTTTATTATTATTTTACCGATTTAATCTGCGATAGATTATACCGGATAATTCTTACTGAATTAGGAATATTATTGTGTAATCTACATTATTTTTATTTATCTGTTTATAGATACCGCAGAAACAGAATTTAACGAGTTTCTGGCAGGGGAAAATTTTTGATTAAATCGCAAGGAGGATTTCTACTTATTTTGTTTTCTTTAAACAATCGTCTGCTCTTCTAGCATATGAATTGTATTTTGATTATTATTTATTTTGTATTATTATTGTTAAATTTCTTCTTCCTTTAATTGATTTATATTCTTATTAAAATGTATTCAGTATTATAATATATTATTTTTGTACACTTTTTATTTTGCTATAATATATATTCTTTTGTTATTTCTTACCAATAGAAATTCTGAGAGTTTTACTGACTATACCTAACCC
Source organism: Ganaspis brasiliensis (assembly GCA_037103525.1). Lineage (NCBI taxonomy): Eukaryota > Metazoa > Arthropoda > Insecta > Hymenoptera > Figitidae > Ganaspis > Ganaspis brasiliensis. The sequence goes on from JAZKLR010000495.1 coordinate 287,096, forward strand.
TAAAGCGATAGTAGAAAATAAGTAAAGTAATTTATGGTCAATAAACTAGATTTTCAAGAATAAGTGAATAAAATTTGAGAACCTTGGCTCCGGCGAGCAAATTCGGAGCATAGCAAAATTTCACTTCGTCACAAATGTTAATTATATTTAATATAATTACAGTTTTTTTAAGGTAACGAGTTGAAACTTTTAATTATTGTCACTGCTTAATAAAGTAATCAATTATTCTTTTAATTAAAATTTATAAACGAACAACGAATTTTTTCATTAAAAAAGGTGTTTAAACAAATTTGATTCGGTATTTTAAAAAAATCCCTATATCTAAATTTAGATATTCAAGAGCCTAAGAAGTTATCTAAATTTTATTAAAATCCATTAAAGCGTTTTCGAGATATCGTGGCGAAAAAAAACGCTATACACACACACACATACATACATCTAGACATTTGCTTAAAAATGAAAATTTACGCTTTCTAGATAAAAATGAGTGGATTTAGACTATTTTTGGAAAATTAAAAATCTTAACGATCACAAAGCTTCTTATATGAGGAAGCAAACATTATTCGAATATAGAAACATAACGGAAATAAACTCAGATTCGAAAATTTAATTTAAAAAAGAAAATGTAGATCCATTAAAATTCTTTACATTTTTTCTGTGATCTAGGGTAAATGTGGGTATATCGAGGATTTCCAGATAAGTCGAACTTTGAAGTGCTCTAGAAAAGTAATTTCAGTAGATACCCTGATATTTTTTGCTTTAATTAAAAATTTAATACTATTTATTCTTTGAAAAAAATTGACAATGGTAAAAAATTATATTTTAATAATTAAATAGAAAAATTAAGAAAAAATCAAGTTCATGTATTTTCGCGGCTCTTAGATTGCAGTTAAAGGTATTTTCGTGCATAAAATATCGCGGTTGAGAATATTAACGTATATTAAATAAAACGGATGATTTAAATATTTCTTGTTACTGAGAAGGTAAAATATTAAAATTGGAAAAAAGTAAAATGAATAACAATAAATAAAATATAACGTATAGTCTCCAGACCAAGTCCATTTAATAAAATTAAAAACTCATCACATAATTAAAAACGTCAACGTTTCGCCAACTAATAAGAAGGCCTCCTCAGGACATAAAACTAAAAATTATAAACATTGTTACATAATTAAAATTCATAATACAGTTTTTTAGGTTAAAAACAAGACATAAAAGGAATTAAACTAAACCACAAAAAAGAATAAACTTACTTATTTCAAGCATAAAATTGCCATGAACATTCAAAACAAAAACAATACAATCAACATTAAAATATAAATAGTAATAAATAAACATAAAAAGAATTATTACTTTATTTACTCTCCCTTTAACGGGTTCGAGGGCTCCACTTCCTTTACATTTATATTACAATATATTTCTTATAACTACCTTTTTACAATCTTAATCTACTTAAATCTAAACGCCATCTTAACTTATTTTAACCTATTATTCGCCATGTGCCTGATCTTCCATTTCCCGTTCCTTTTGACAAATCTGTCTTTATCCCTTTTATCGACCACCCTTTTACATTTTACTGTACTCTCTCACTCACTCCTTACTATCCACTCTTTTTCTCACTTCCCCATTTATTCCACTTTCGTCATTTACACCCACACTTTCTTCCATTCCTAACATACCCATGCACTCCATACCTACACACAATCACACTTTTATAACCTCTTCTGTCTCTTCCCTCACTTTCCATCTTATTCCATCCACCCAGACACAATCTCTCCCCATCCTTACCTCACCCCCTTTTCTTCTTTCTGTCCACGCTTTCTCTTCCAAGAACCACCTTATCCTTCTCTCTCTCCATGTTCTATCTTCATCTATCCTCTTCCCACTCCCTCTCAACCTTCCCCTTAATTTCATGACTTCATATTTGTCCTCCTCATTTTCCAACTTCACTATCCACAATTTTATTGTCCCTTGATCTACTCCTCTAATTCCCGTAACCTTTTTAATTTTTACCTTGGCCCCAATTCCTGTAAGCAATCTTTCTGCTTCCTATTTGCCTTTCCTACACCCTACTTCCAAACCTCTAATCACGATGTTCCGCTTTCTTTTTTTCCTCTCGAGCAACTCACCCTGACTCGCTAACTCTTTCATTTTCCTTTCCAAATTATCATCCCTTACTTCTTCATTCTTCTCTCTACTTCCTTCCTCTTCCCCTATCTCTACAACCTCCAATCCACCCTTTTCATTCTTCCCATCTCCCTCACTCCAATCAAAAATTTCTTTCTCTAACTTGTTCATTCTCCTCCACATATTTTCTTTTTCCATTTTCCAATTTTCCTCCCACTTTTTTAAATTCCTTTCCATACCTTCTATCTCTTTTTTTATTACCGTCTGCTTATTTTTTATTTTTCTGCTTTATTCTGCTTATTTATTTTTTTTATTACCGTTTTTACTCCGTCTGCTTATCTCTTTTTTCTTCTTTGTCCCTATCAATCTCTATTTTGTCCCACACCTCTATCCATTCTTTATCGAACCTTTTTACCAACAACTTGACAAACTCAAGTAGTCTATGCAGTCCTGACACTTCATAATTTCCCCGTCTTTTCCCTTTCTTATTTCGCCTATAATATTTCGTATCTCCGATATTTTCCCGCGTATACTACTTGAGTCAAATTTCGCCATTCTAGATCCCTACCTTACCTACAGTTCATTCGCTCTCCTCGTCATTCACTCTATCTCTCGCAGTCACACCCCACTCTTTCCACCTAACCTCACAATTCACGCTTTCCTTTTACCTTCTTTATCTTTCCCATTCACACTATTTTCTACTTACATTCTTTTTCAACCATTCACCTTACTTTGCACATCACTTTTCACTCATACCACTACCCACCCTTGACTAATAATAACCAAATTTTCCAAAAAACAATTTACCCTTCACAAACGCGTGCACTACTGTACGGTACCGGAAACGGAAGCCCAATAAACATAAAAAGAATTGTCTTTTTCAATAGGTTAGAATGATCACACATCAAAATTCTATTAATATGCAGATAAAGTAGAACACTGTTTTGTCTATCAGTATTTAAAATTGATATGTTTCATCAAATTAATCAATATTTATCTAGAATCAAATTATATAACTCATTATAATTATTCTGATCCGTTATCAAATTTAAACTATTCTCTTTTTCTTTTTTTATAAATAACATTTCACCTACTTTACGTTTATAATCATTATTTTCTTTATGAACTGTTTTAATATTATCAAAATCAAAATCATGAGTGAAAGTATCATTAACTTTTTGTAGAACTTTATGTTGAGAAATGACATCATGATATTTCTCATTTAAAATAATATTATCTCGATGTTCATTACGTCTTTTCCATAAATATCTTTCTGTTTGGCCAATATAAAATGAATAAGATTCATGTTTTTGCAGTAATAACCATTTAAATATCAAGATTATTGAATATAATCTGTATATTTAAAATTTTTGATAGATGACTATTACATATTTTTTACTTTTAGAAATCTCTGCAAATACATATAAAGAAGAATATAATTTGAGAAAATAATTAATAAATACCTTCTCTTTTTTTTTCTTTTTGTAATAAACTATTTCAGTGAGGCAGTATATTTTTAGGTCTGTTTTGATTTTTAAAGTATAAAAACAAAGCTACTACTATGTCATATTTGGTTAAAAATTCGCGTAAATATACAATTTTTAACATTTCTATTGTAAATTTAACTATTATTACCTTCATTTTATTCGGTTTACAACTCGTTCCATCAATATAAAATTTTCTATACTTTATAAAAACCTTCACTTCTGGGGTTATGGAGGTTATTTTGACAATTGTTCAACAGAACACATCCGCGATATTGTAGGCACATGCGAAAAAACATGTTTCTATCTTCGCGGTCATTAATTTTAAATGAAAATAATTTTTTTTTTAATGAATTCATTAAATTAATTTAAAATATTGATACATTTAACTGAATATACAAAAAAATTCATTTTTTAAACTGTTAAACATAAAATATAATGGAATTAATCAGATCACTACTAAGCCATTTCCAATACGAAAAGAACGAAAATTCCTTCATAAAGTCAAACGATGATTTTTAAAACTAATTGAATAAATCATAAATATTAAAGAAGATCCCATTATACTACGCATTTTAATGCTTTGATATCAACTTTATTATGTAATTTTTTTTCAAGTTGCAAATAATCATCTTAATTGAAATATTAATACAAATAACAGTACGCGAAAATACCCTCAGCCACGATAATACCTCTATTTACCCTAATTACAAAAATAGTTCAGAATATCAAGCTTCGAATTTCCAGACGCAATAGTAAGATAACGGTACCTATACTCGATCAGTACCTATAATCGATCAGTGATAATTTGATTAGACAACAGTAATTGAGGCACCCAATTCAAGAACCGGTCTGACGCTCGAGTTCGCCGACTGGAGGCCAGGCAGAGCATTAAAATTTCAGTAAAATCTAACTGAAAAATTTTAATTTTTAAAATATACTACCTTATAGAAAATAAAAAGGCGCAACTTTTTTTCTTTGCCTTTTTTTGTAGGACCAATACTTCAGGTTAGAATAGACAAAAACTAAAAAATTTTGTTTTCAAAATTTAATTTAGTTTTTAAAACATAACTCGTCCTATATTGGACAAATCTTAATGGAATTAATTGAAACTTAGTATATTTACGCATTTGGGTTCAGAGACGCTGACAAAGTGAGAAAAAATCTCAAAATATTCATTGTTTAATTATTTTTTAATAAAAATAGAGACCTGTTTGTAAAAGCTCCACTGAAAAGTAGTATGCTAGGAAATTTTTTGTTTTAATCATTAGAAAGAATTTAAAGTTTGCAACTTGTTTATTAATATTCAAAGAAGTTTTCTGGAAATTTTGAAATCGTTTTATCAGAAATTGACAGAGATATGCAAATTTTAACAAAACGTGCGGAGGAAAAGAAAATATCCGCGCGAGTTCAAGCATTGTTAAGATGTAAAATATCGTAACAAATCTCTGAATATAAAACAGTGAAATAAATTTATAACTTTTATAAACCGTTTTATTTTTTGCTATTGTTAATTGAAAAAAACATTGAAAATTAGTAAAAAATTTAAATAAAAGGAATTTAAAATATTAATTACGTATTATTAAAAATGTTTATTACAACTTTACAAATTATTGAACGAACTTTTAATTTACAAAACGTTAAAAGTAGCTTTAACTTTTTTCTTCTTATTTTTCTCCGACGAATCTTCGTTTCTACTTCTCTTGTGACCTTTGTTTGAAATTTTAGACTGCTCCATATTCAATGATTAATTAATATTACCACATGGAAACATTAAAATTCGAAAACGCTTTTGACATTAGCGAACACAAAACACACATTTCACGGTGGGGCTCGACGAAGTTCAACCCAAAGGTCTTATCACTAAAAGTTTTTTTACAAAAATTTGTTCAGTGATGAAATTAGAAGATTTCAAGCCTATAATGAAAATAATCTGTCGAGGGTTTTTAAAATTAAATCGATTTTTGTCGATTTTTTAAAGGTTAACCGCTCTAATTACAATAAAAATTGAGGTATTTGAATTTTCTTTTTTTAGATCTCTTCTTCCACGTCCCGTGAGCAATTTTCTTTAGTTAAAGACTTTTGTTTGTTTTTAATCGGCGTTAAATTTAAGAAAAATCACCAAAAAACGTGTTTTTTGATGATTTTTGTGTTGTTTCTTAAAACAAATGAAGAAAAATGGTTTTCTAATCAAAAGTGTTTTAAAGCACGTACTTTTACCTTCAAAATAAAAAAAAATTATTAAATTTGCTGCAACTGTTCTAAAGTTACAGCATTTTTAAGCAGCAAAAATAAGGAATCAAAGGTGTTTCGAGGAGAACAAGTACATGTAGGTACTTAAATACGCTACGGGATGTAAATATTTTGATATAATGGAAAAGTTCATTACAAATAAAGTAAAATAAAAAAAAAATTCTTTCAGAAATCTGTTACTGTCTCAGAGATATTCTCAAATGTATGTAAGTTTCCGCAAGTTTCTATTTACGAAATAATCTTTTGATTGTTTTTATAATCTGTAAATTATATTTATTGAAAGAGCAAACTTTTTTATATTTAAATCAAATTGTAACAAAACATATAACATTTAGAACGGAAATTTTATTTTTTCATAGACATTAAAACGAATGCAAACCGTTGTACTCACAAAGAGCTCGTCGAAGTCTTTGTGGATAATCGGGGTGGTTTTTCTTGACATTGTATTTTTTCCAGGTATTTTGGAAGTCAGAATGTACAGATGCTGATGCCTGTTTGATTTAAATATAAAAAAGTTTGCTCTTTCAATAAATATAATTTACAGATTATAAAAACAATCAAAAGATTATTTCGTAAATAGAAACTTACATACATTTAAGAATATTTCTGAGACAGTAACAGATTTCTGAAAGAATTTTTTTTTTATTTTACTTTATATGTAATGAACTTTTCCAATATATCAAAATATTTACACCTCGTAGCGTATTTAAGTACCTACATGTACTTGTTCTCCTCACAACACCTTTGACTCCTTGTTTTTGCTGCTTAAAAATGCTGTAACTTTAGAACAGTTGCAGCAAATTTAATAACTTTTTTTTCTTTTGAAGGGAAAAGTACGTGCTTTAAAACAATTTTGATTAGAAAACCATTTTTCTTCATTTGTTTTAAGAAACAACACAAAAATCATCAAAAAACACGTTTCTTGGTGATTTTTCTTAAATTTATCGCCGATTAAAAACAAACAAAAGTCTTTGACTAAAGAAAATTGCTCACGGGACGTGGAAGAAGAGATCTAAAAAAGAAAATTTAAATACCTCAATTTTTATTGAAATAAGAGCGGTTAACCTTCAAAAAATCGACAAAAATCGATTTAATTTTAAAAACCCTCGACAGATTATTTTCATTATAGGCTTGAAATCTTCTAATTTCATCACTGAACAAATTTTTGTAAAAAAACTTTTAGTGATAAGACCTTTGGGTTGAACTTCGTCGAGCCCCACCGTGATTTTTTTATAAATAACTATGCGTTGCAATGGGAGTTTTAGTTTGTTTACAAACACGCGAGCATCAAGCTCAATGCATACATAGCTTTGTTCCATGTACTCTCTAAATCTGAAAAGGTAAAAAATAACTATTTGGGGGTCATTTTTGACTAATTGAATATGAGAAAACTCGTTTACCCTCAAATAGTGAAATCATACTAATTGAATTAGTAAAAAAGTGTGACCTTTTTGATTGATAGCTTAGGTACCACTTCAATTATTGATAATAGTACAATTTCAATTAGTGATAACCCAAATAGCACGATAGTTTGCTGTAAGGCTACTGTAAGGGTTATCCGTAAAGGTTTCAAGGTTACAAAGTAAGCCGGTAGTAAGCATACAGTGAGCTTAAAATTTCCACCTAACAGTAAGCTTACAAAGTAAGGTCGTGGTAAGGTTACATCGTAAGCTTGTGGTAAGCTTATAAAATGCTTAAAATATAAGCTTGTGGTAAGCTTACAGTAAGCTTACGGTATAAGCTTACCACCAGCTTGCGGTGTGAAGTTGTCATTTTTTAATAAAAAAAAAATATGTAACTCCTTTTTGCAGGACGCTGTTGAGGATATGTTCACTAAACATATTTTCGAAGACAATTAATATAATATTAAAAATCTTGACGCCAACGAGTTTCGAACCTAGCTAACCTAACTACCGAACCTAAATGCGAGCGCATTAAACTTCACGGCTATCGAGGACTTGGAATTCATTTCAGAAAATATAAAAAATATTTTACCTTGGCTCAGTCCAGCTGAACCGTGTCAACAAAATTCCATTGATTTTCTGAAATGTTAAAACTTTCATGAAAATCTGTAGTTCACAACATAACAAAAAAACACTTTTAACCGTTTTTTTAAATTCCATATCTTTGTTGGTTTTTTTTGCATTAACAAATTTTAGCAACATTTTAAACAAATATTAATAACTCAACAGTGGTTTGCAATAAATTAATGAAACTTATGTGGATAATCTAAAAATGTTCACTCTTTTTAACGAAAATAATTGCAAAATTTTAATATAAAAAATTACATATTTTTAATAACAATTTTATAAACAATTTGAAATATTTAAGTGTTATAAAATATTTATTAACTAAATAAACAATTTTTTTATTCATTTAAACTTTATTTTTTGCCTTTTAAAGATCGATAGTCAGCCGATTTAAATGATATTCAGCATAAAGACGACTTTTATTTGATAAAATGAAGATATACTAAAAACTTTGTCATTATTTTGTTATTAATATTAAAATAATAATAATAAAAACATAAATTTAAAAAACTGCTTCCTTAAAGTTGTTAAGAATTTATTCCTGAGTGTTTTAAATCAAGAGTCAACCAATTTCGTTAAAATTTGGAGGCTGTAGCCTTTTTTGAACAGTAAATTGCAGATTCTGACCACAGTGCACCGGAGCTTCTCGCAGCGTAACGGTTGGCGCGCGAAGAGAAAATAAATATATTATCTACACTTCTTATTGAAAATACCAATTTTTTTTTTTAGAAACTTAAAGAAGACATCTCTGTGTACATTTTCTATGAGTTTCATCTCAACCGTAGGGGTAGAACACTTAAATATTTCAAATTGTTTATAAAATTGTTATTAAAAATATGTAATTTTTTATATTAAAATTTTGCAATTATTTTCGTTAAAAAGAGTGAACATTTTTAGATTATCCACATAAGTTTCATTAATTTATTGCAAACCACTGTTGAGTTATTAATATTTGTTTAAAATGTTGCTAAAATTTGTTAATGCAAAAAAAACCAACAAAGATATGGAATTTAAAAAAACGGTTAAAAGTGTTTTTTTGTTATGTTGTGAACTACAGATTTTCATGAAAGTTTTAACATTTCAGAAAATCAATGGAATTTTGTTGACACGGTTCAGCTGGACTGAGCCAAGGTAAAATATTTTTTATATTTTCTGAAATGAATTCCAAGTCCTCGATAGCCGTGAAGTTTAATGCGCTCGCATTTAGGTTCGGTAGTTAGGTTAGCTAGGTTCGAAACTCGTTGGCGTCAAGATTTTTAATATTATATTAATTGTCTTCGAAAATATGTTTAGTGAACATATCCTCAACAGCGTCCTGCAAAAAGGAGTTAAATATTTTTTTTTATTAAAAAAAGACAACTTTACATCGTAAGCTTGTTGTAAGCTTGCAACAAGCTTACACTGTAAGGTTATATTTTACAACCTTACAGTGTAAGCTTACTGTAAGCTTACTACAAGGTTACATTTTAAGTATTTTGTAAGCTTACTTTGTGAGCTTACTGTTAGGCGGAAATTTTAAGCTCCCTGTATGCTTACTACCGGCTTACTTTGTAACCTTACAACCTTAACGGATAACCCTTACAGTAGCCTTACAGCAAACTATCGTGCTATTTGAGAATAGTACTATTTCAACTAGTGATAATAGTACTATTTCAATTAGTGATAGTAGTAATATTTCAATTAGTGCTACTAGTACTAATTTAAATACTAAATTGGCAAAAGTTATTATTTAAAACAGTGAGTGGAATAATAAGAAACATGTTCTCAAAGAAAATGCAACTTTATTTGCAAAAAACACATTCAACTTAAATTGTAACACTCTTTTTTATTCTCTATTTAGACATGAACTTAATAATGCAATATTCTAATTTAATAATTTAAATATTAATTGTCTTTGGAATCGTTAGAGTAATTTAAAAAAGTATTTTAAAATGTAAATAGTTTAGACATAAAAAGTTGAAATGGGATATCTGAGTTTTTGGATTAATTTTCACCGCAACCCTGGCAAAACGGCGGGACTTAACGTGGACCTCTTAAGTCCCCGCTGGTCCCTTTGTAGCAGGCAAATAAGTTTTACTGGCGTCTAGCGCTGACTTCATCTTTTTGATACTGTAGGAGTGAAATGTTTAATGCCTTTGGAGAAGGCTTTGGAACGCCATTTTCCATTTGATATACGAACCAGTCCATAAAATTGTAAAAAAAGGTCAGAGACTTTGCGTCTTCTACATTTAAAACATAATGTAATTTGTATTGTCTATCAAATGCAACCATAGGTTCTACTTTGTCAGTCAAATCCATGAGGAAACCATCCCCTTGTAGAAAAAATTTGCTAAAACTTTCACTTTCTTCTCTAACCCAAATAAGGTAAGGCTGAACAGGGCTTTTGGAACTTTTACGAAAAGCAGTTACTTCATTAGGAATATTAGAACCATCCTGTAAAAAAATTCTAATTAGGCACAGAAAGTTCTCGTAATTGAATAGAGGTATTCTTCTGCAGAACCATTCTCCTCTTAAACAATTAACGAAGTGAAAGAATTTTTAAAGTCATGACTGATTACAAGTTTTGCATCTATAAAAAGTAGAATATTATAACCAGGGCTGCAATCAATTTAAATCACCTGATCACATCAAAAAACTTTACAATTTGACCAATACCTAATACCAGAGCTGATATTAATTTTAATAAAATACCCACTAATCATTTTGATATGAGACCATCTCAGCTACCAATATACGAACAAGACACTGTCTCTCAGTATCACCAACTGAGTTATTTTGTATAGCATTTAATACAAAGTCCCCCTGTCCATGATGTTTAATGGTTTCTTGAACAGTTTGATAACGCTGTAAATGTAAATAATTCGTTAATATATAATTATTAGATTTAGTAACTCATTAAAAACAATCATATTGGAATAACCAATAAATATACATACCGAAAAACCTACAAAAAGTGTCATGTTATTTGAAGTTTGCCTGTTCGTCGAAGTTTCTTCACGTGATTCTTCAAAATTAATAGGAATTAATTCAATATTCTCTATGATCCTCATTTCACTTGCATTATTGGCGACACCCTTCTAAAATATAAAACCATAATGATTTACAAGAAATGAAAAAAAATAATGTCAGTTCCTATAACAATAAATTTTAGACATAGATATTTTTGTTTCTAGACACTTTTTGTACGTTAATTACATGTATATATTTAGAATATTTTACAAAACTCACCAACTTTTTTGATTCATCTAATAGATCCTTTATCAGTCGTAATATACTTTTCTGCGGTCCGATTTCAATGTTCATGTCTTTTAAATTCTCTTTATTTATGTCTAAAAATCCTGCTCCATCCAATTTATTCTCTATCAACAAAAAATATCGTAATATGAAAAGAGGTCGTTGTAAAACGGAAAGTCATAACGTAAAATGTTTTAGACTGATAAAAAGTTCGTCAGAAGTTGGGTGAGTCCATGTATTTAATGTCTTATAATAGGGTAAATCAGTAACTGGAAGAAAATGAGTGTTATTTTCGTTGTCAATTTTTATAGAATATGAATTAAACTCCTCGTCAAAATAAAGAGTGGAACAAGCAATCGTTCGGAGATATACTTTGTTTTTGTTAAATACTAATATCTCTAAAATCTTTTTAAATATAGGAAGATCAATTCCTGGCTCTCCTTTTGTATCTAGGCACACAACAAAATTTGGTTTAAAGAGAATTCCATTTACAAGAACTGAATTTGATCGAAAGAATTTATCATCAGCTGTATATCCTAAATTTCTCAACTCAATTTGACTCATAGTATCTTCAAGAAATATGACTTTTCCACCAGCACACATAACTGAACACAATTCAACATCTTGAAAACCCCACTTGGCACTTTGTAAAATACGTAAAAGAAGTAAAACCAAATGCATGTGCTTGTTCTTTTCAGGTACTTTGCCGGCAACCAAAAAGAGAAATGCGCGAAGAAGACACCACGTCTGCATTGCTTTTTGGTTAAGAGTGTTATCTGCTCTGTTGTGAAGTTTGGCTTCAGTGAAGTTAGCTGAAGGTTTATTACTTTTTTCTAAAGATCCATAATTAAAAGCTGCAACTCGTCCATTAAGATAATTTATATCAAAGAAGTGGTCTTCAAAAATAAATTGATACAATCCAAATTTCAAAACCATAGGCCCAACACCACCCAGAACATCATGCATTAAATCGAATACTTTATTCTGTGAAATGTGGAAAAACTTTGATGCATAAAAATCACAATCTGTTTTGATGCCATACTCTGTTTCAAGCTTTTTGTTATAAGCTCTAGGAGAATTAAGTGATGCAAGATGTGATTTAAAAACTTCTCTGGTTCTTTCTGTTTTTTCCTGTAAGTTTCCTACATGTAAGTCCTCTCTCCTTATCAAACACATCCAACAAAAACGATTCGCTGACGGACCAAGTAAACCAAAAACTTTATGGACTGCCAAGGTATCTCCACAAAATGATTCGATACTTGCTCGCAGAACAAAATCCTCATCTCCTAATTTAATTGTAACTCCTTCATCACTTTCCAATTTGTCTAGTTCAAAGAAGAATCCTTTTAAAATTTCTTTAACACTATATTTTTTCATATCTTCAGTGAAGACCAAACATAATACATGAATACTACCCATGTCAGAGTAGTACAGTTCGATTCGAAGAGCCTTTGTATACTTCTGAAAAAAGGATGATTTTTATAGTTTTTACCGTCTATAAATGAAGAGAGAACTCCGTCTTCTGATTGTTGTTCCGATAGAATTGCTTCTTTTACTTTTGGGTTGGACTAAACTAAACTTAAGGTATCTATATTTGATACGTACTGACAAGTATTCATTACTTCTGCAGGTACAAAATTATTAGTTTCTCTATTCAGGCGAACGTCAATACGCTTATCTAATTATCTATATATTTACAATGAGTTTGTAAAGCATTGATTTGATGATTTGTTGTTTTAAGGATCTTAAACCTTCAAATGGACTTTTATATTCAAAGTCTTGTAGTAGTTCTACAACTTCTGCATCACGTAGTGTGCCTTTGCGTTTAAAAAACTGTTTTACTTTAGATTTTAAATGATAACAAAAGCTGAACAATAATTCGTCACATTCATCTATTATATCACTTAAGGTATTTACAGTCATTGAAGGCTTTGCTTGCATTCAACTAATAATCATTCGAATAACACTTGTACGCAAATCAAAACTTGAACTTTCTTCTGTTTCTTGCAATTCTTCATCCAAATTTTCGTTGTGATGTTCATTAATATTATTTGGAAAAGTATTAAAATCATCAATATTTTCGTTATTAATATTTGGCCTGGGTTTATTGAGGGTTTTGTCATTAACTGGTACAGGAATTCTAAGATGTTCTATACGAATATATTGACGGAACGAATTGAATAAAGAAAAACGTTTTCTGCATCCTTCTTGTCCACATTCAAAGCCGGATGGTTTATATTGTCTATGAAGTGTTAATCCATGTAAATGTTTAAAATGCTCAACGAGACCATTGAGACTTCCAGGAATATTTTTACTACATATAAAGCAACGCAAGTTTTCCATTTTTATAATAAAATTTTTAAACTTTCGATACGAAAAATCTTCAATCTGAAATTTATTGATTTAAGATTATTATTATTATTTTTTTTAAATTCATGTTATTTTTTTTTTGTAGGAAAAATTTATTTACATACAGTACGTCCAGTAGTATAGGGCCATTTGTTTTGAGTAATTCAGTTTAATCAATTTTTTTCTATTTAATTCTAAAAGACAATTTTTTCTTTGTTATTGGTTCACAACTATCTAAATTCTGAATAAGGTAAGCCCAGAATGAAGTCGTTTTGTTCACTATAAAAAAAATTATTGTAAAAAAAGTGTAAATTGCAGAGTTATTTCTAATTTCAAATAACTTTTGAAATAATAGATTTTTTTATGTTTTTGGTGTGATTTTAAAGATAATTTTCTACAAAATTAAAAAAATCTATTATTATTGTTGCACAATTTTGTTCTTAGATTTTTCCTGAAGGTAAAGTGAGTGCTAAAAAGAAGTTGAAAAAATTGAATATTCTAATTAGTAGGGAATATTTCTTTAAATTATAATAAAAAAGATTTATAAAAGATTCACGCAAAATCTTTTAAAAAATTAGTTCATTAAAATTAAAAAAAATATTTTTCACACTAGTTATATTGTTTAAATTTTTTGCATTTTTTATACTCACTTTAGCTTCAGGAAAAATCTATGAAAAAAATTGTTCAACAGTAATGACGTATTTTTTCAAATTCTATTGAAAATTGTTTTTAAAATTACGCCAAGAACATAAAAAAATGTATATTATTTCAAAAGTTACTTAAAATTTTAAAAAACACTGGAATTTACAATTTTTTTTACAATAATTTTTTTCAAGTGGACAAAACGACTTCATCCTGGGCTAATTTTATTCAAAATTTAGATAGTTTTAAAGCAATTACAGAGAAAAATGTTTATATTAAATTAAAAAAAAAATGATTAACCTGAATCACTCAAAGCTGGTGCCCTCATATTACTAGACGGTGCTGTAAATACGAAAAAAAATAGTTTCGAAACAGATATTATACAGTTCGTTGCAAATATAATAGACAATTTGAAAGAAATAGTTAATTCTGTAAAGTTTTCTTTAATTTTAAACAACTCATAACATAATGGAATTTTTTTCTTGATCTCAATTAAATAATAATTTTACATAAAATTAAATTGATTTATCATCATGCATTATTGTACAATTTTTTTCTTTCAATTTAAAAGATGTTGAACTGAGAAAAAATTTTGAAAAGTTATATCAACGAGCCCAACAAAAAAAAGATAAGTTAAACAAATAAATATTTTAAAGAGTTTCTCTCCATTTGCATGACCTTAAAACTAAAAAAAGATTTTTTACATCAAATAAAAATATAATTAAAATTGATTTTATTAAAATTTGAAAGATATAGTTGCCTATTTTGATCAAAAATAGGTTGTGTCAAAGCTTATGACCAAATATTATTTATTTAATATTTTAAGTTTTTTTTTAAATCTAGTAAACACTAGTAATTTACATCTAATTTCGACAAATAATTTAATATAAGAAAACTACTGACGTTTACACAACTAAAATTGCAAGGTTTTAATTTTTAGAAATTGTCAAAACGAGTTTCTGCTAGCCTCGCTTTATTGATGATCTACATAGTTCAAACTCTATTATGAAAAAAACTTTTTATTTTAAAATAAAAACAAAATTGAATAATCTAAAATAATACTTTAAACAGTTGTTGTCTTACAAGCCTCACAACCTTTTGTCAAGTACATCTGACTTGATGGTCAGATTGGTGTTCACATAACCTCAAAATGAATTACTATTCACTTAAGCATAAAATTCATTAAGAAGTTTTTAAAACAAAATGTTTTCAACAAAACACAATGAATAAAATTAATACCGTTCTATGTACCATATTTATTATTAGGGGAAAGTCGGGCAGCCCCGGCCTCTTAAGGAATTTCAGTTATTATTTCTAAAATATGCAAAAAAATGTATGTTTTGATTTGTAAATATAGTTTTGAGTCCTTAATCTACACTTAGAATTTAATTATTCGTGAAAGAAATGCTTAATATTTGAAATATAAGGAAATTAAAATATAGTGTAATATTGGTTATTTCAAAAGAGTGTCGGGTACCTCCGGCCTCAACTAAAAATCAATTAAAACCTTAATATAAAGTATACAAAACTATATTATACTATAAAAATAATATAAATGTTTTCATATTTGCAATAAAATAAAAGAAACTTACCCATATTGTGAGATTCCGAAAATTAGACAATATGTCAAAATTGGTTAGTTAAATTATTTACATTTCGAAATAAATGAAAAACAAATGAAGATTGCATAGAAATATTGGCCGGAGATACCCGTATTTAAAGTGGCCGGGGCTGGACGACAAGTTATCTTTTAGAAAAAGTTAATTTATACCCAAATTATTAGAAAATTAAATAAGTAAATTGTAATTATATATAAAGTGATAATTCAGCTTTATGAAACAATAAAATATTTAATTCAAATGCTTAGAAAACATAAAAGTATTAGATAATTAAGTTCGTCTATATTTTATAAGATGACACTCATCTTAATGCCGAAATTTTCATTCTCGCATATTTCTGATATAAATTGATCAATTGAACATATATTTTGGAATTTATATCATGAATCTATCCACAAACAAAAACTTTCATGAAAATATTTTTAAGTAATATAGTTTTATAAATAATATGTGTGGCCGTGGCTACCCCTCGGCCTGGCTACCCGACTCTCCCCTACTGATTTTCCATCGCAATGAATTATTTTATACTCTACATCATATAGTATAAAAAATAATTTTTTATAAGTTAATTTTAATAAAAAACCGTGATAATTTGGTTTATACAAATTCGTATAAATCATTTATACGAGTTCGTTTAGAAAAAATTTTTTTTTAAAAGTAGTAATAATCGAAATGTTAATAAAACATAGCTATAAAGCTTTTTACAAAAGAATCAAGTAAGCATACCACTTTTCAGTGAAGCTTTTACAAACAGGTCTCTATTTTTATAAAAAAATAATTAAACAATGAATGTTTTTGAATTTTTTATCACTTTGTCAGCGTCTCTAGACTCAAATGCGTAGGTATACTAAGGTTCATTTAATTCCATTAAGATTTGTCCAATATAGGACGAGTTATGTTTTAAAACTAAATTAAATTTTAAAAACAACATTTTTTAGTTTTTGTCCATTCTAACCTGAAATATTGGTCCTAAAAAAAAAGTCAGAGAAAAAAAAGTTGAGCCTTTTTATTTTCTATAAGGTAGTATATTTTAAAAATTAATATTTTTCAGTTAGATTTTACTGAAATTTTAATGCTCTGACTGGCCTCAAGTCGTTGAACTCGAGCGTCGGACCGGTTCTTGAATTGGGTGCCTCAATTATTAGTTTAATAATATTGATGTCAAATACTACGTTAAATATTACAAGATTTATTTTTACCAATATAATCAAGCAATAAATTAATTTATGTCTAATTAAATCATAACTGATCAACTATAGGTACTGATTAAGTATAGGTACCGTTATGTTACGGAAAATAAGTAAAAGGACACCATTTTTTCGAAAAAATCGTTTTTCTTTTTTAACAAAAATATAACTATAACCTTTAACCACATACTTTACATTTTTTTAACTTAAAAATAAAAATACATAATTAAGTTTAATTTAAATAAACTTTTTGGTTGATCTTCTTTGTTTGGTTTAAACATATTTTTTGTTCGATTCAAACAAATATTTAATTTAATTAAAAAACAAAATACATATTTTTTAAATGAACTTATTTCAAACAAAAATTGTGTTTATCTTTAAAATATTATTTTTTTATTTTTAACACAATATTTTTTATTTTAAACGCAAAATACGTTCCGCGACAGTTTATTTTTTATTTCTTGCTTTTATTCATTCTTTATAGTTTGAGGATATTTCAAATGTCAATTTATAAAGTGTTAGAGACTGAAGAAAATTACACTTTTCATTAATTGCACATACAATAATTGTAGAAATGAGAAACTATAAATTACTCAAACTTACAAAAAATATGCATCAAAAAGAAAATAATTTCCAGTAATCTCACTTATGCACAAAAGTTTCAATCAAAAGTTTCAATCTGTCAATTTTTCGATAAAATAATAACACTATACCACAATTAAATACTGGGTTTCATAAAAACACAGCCACGATTACAATAAGTTTTTTTTCCAAAAAATCGATAAACACGAACAATAACTGGAAACCAAGCGTACATACATGTTCTGCCAGAAAAAGAAATAACTGACGTTGGAACAGTGACGCCATATTGAATGCGCAAAGCTCTCTGCGCATTCAATATGTTTGATTCCAACATAAAATATATTTATTGAAAAGATATTATCGATTTCACTGAGTCAAATAATATCTTTTCAATAATTATTAAATGTGTGATAAATTCATAATATAATGGAAAAAACCATAATATTACAATAATAGTTATTTTTGTATCGAGGGCGCAAAACAATTGATTGCAGCGAGGGCGAGATTAGGGAAACCGAGGGAATCTGAAGCGCCCGAGGCGAAGCCGAGGTCGCGGGAGGACATTTTCTAAAAAAATGTGATATTCTCCACTGTCTAGAATACTCTTTTTTTGGTATTGTTATCTGCTTGCGCAAGAGCTGATATAGCGTATTGTTTCAATTTATTATTTATTAATTTATGTATTATGATATAAAGGGGCCAAATGAAATAATAAGGAGGGCTAGCATTTCTTGGAAATGCTAATAAAAGGATTCAAGAGCTCATCATTTCTTTTATATGAGAAATTAAACATAGCTCCTGTTTGTTTATATTGTGTTCTCAATTGAATGACGCGAGGCGCGACGCTTGCTTGCGGTACGATGCAAGACGAAAGACACGCTGTGGCTTTCCACGATACGACTTGTACAGGCCCCATCATGTAGTGGATCGCCACGATACTATTCGTCTGAGTCTATCGTGTTGAAGCTCGTCACGATACGATGGAACCCAGTCTTTTGTATCGTGGCTAGCCTCAACACGATAGACTTAGATTAGACGCATCTTATCGTGGCGAGCCACGTTACTACTTAGCTGAGTCTATCGTGTTGTGGCTCGCAACGATACGATAGGATACAACCTGCTCGAGGCCATCCCTGTAAATTTTAGAGCCTGGTGATGATGACGAACCATGTTATCGAAACGTCATTCTGACTTTTAAAAAAATAACATTGTTTATGTTTATTTTTGCCTTTCTTCGATCGAACCTACTTTCTTACACAATAAAATAATTACTATTAATCTAAGTACAATCATGAATTCGATTAAAATAACTCCCATATTACATTATTCTCTGTTATTCTTTGTAAACCTAGTTTTTCTGGCTAATGTTTTCTTACCATTTTTACAAGATAAACAACAACTACTTTTTGTACGTTTGTCAGTAACAGGCATGATTAATTTGCACTTTACATGAAGTAATCGACCTTCGGAATGTCTAAAAGCGTATGAACTTTCAACATTTTTTGCTGAATTTTTTTCATGTTGGTAAAGCCCATCCAGAATAAACTTTAATGTTAACAGAAAAATTAATAAAATTCTCAATTTTGTCTGATGATGACACATGTCTTTTGGAAAATCCAATCTTATTTAAATCTACAGGAATGTCCATTACTTCTACTGTAATTTTTAAATCTTCAAGGATTAACATTTTCTTAGAAGAGACAAAAAGTATTTTATTATTAACCTTTCTAGTTATAGTTTTAGTCCACTCTATTGCTGAAAGGTCTTCATTTTTTGTTTGACGACGATTTCAAACAACTGGCATTTTAATACTACTTAAAATATTGCATAAAGTATTGAAGACTTCTTCCCCTTGAACTTTGTTGTTTTTATTTTCAATGTTAATATTTTCTTGCGCAACTTCAGCAGGACTGTTATCCATTTTTTCTGCTCTTCCATTTTGCTCTACAAAATGAATACTTTTTTCCGCAACTTCAGTAGGACCATCATCCACTTTTTCTACTTCTTTATTTTGCTCCACAAAATGAATATTTCCTTCCGCAACTTCAGAAGGACCATCATCCACTTTTTCTACTCTTCCATTTTGCTGCATAAAATAAATATTTCCATCTGCAGCTGTATCAGGAGTATGATCAATATTCTCCATTCCTTTTTCGTCTGTTGATAAACTACCTATTTCGTTGACCTTAATTCTCTTCAATTTTTTCGTATCTAAACAAGATTTTCTTTTTTTTTGCGGCTTTCGATGTTTGATAATTTTTGTCAGATACTGAGGAAAATTTGGAAATTTAGTAGAAATGCTGTCTGGTTTTAGGTATGGTTGTTTTAATTTTTCCTGAGAAAAGTAGTTAATTTAATCACATATTACATTTTTGAAAATAAATATTAATAATGTCAATAATTATTGAAGCAAATATCTTCTGTTTAAAGCCCGTGATATTATTTTATAGAAAATTAATTAATATTATGAATAAAGCCATAGGCCAACAAAAGGAAAATATATGTCTATTTTCTATAAAATAATAATGTCAATAGATATAGATATAGATAGATATAACGGTCTCGCTCACTGGTACCAGGATACATCAGGAAGGGCAGCCTTCCAGGTATTTAACCCAGATTTAAGGGTAGACAAGTTCTTGGAGACGAACAGTGGTTTCGTGTGTGTAGAAATTTCAAGAATACAAATGTATAGCTGCTACTTCTCACCTAACGACCCACTGACAGGCTTCGAAGCAGAGATTGATGAACTTGAATCAAGCCTGCGAGAATCCAGGCTGGATGTTCTCGTCACAGGTGACTTCAATGCAAAGTCGCCAGATTGGGACGAGACAAGGCTCGACAATAGAGGAATCCTAATCGCAGAAATGGTATCCAGTAACAATCTGATGGTTGTCAACAAGGGCCAAAAGTGGACGTTTAGGAGAGACCATAACATCGGATCAATTATTGATCTTACGATAACAACGTCTCTCCTAAAGAAACGAATAGAGGACTGGCGGGTCTCTGAGGAACATACCGAAAGTGACCACCAGTATATCAAGTTTTCAGTCTCAGGGGAGACACACCTAGAGCAATAACACAGGTAGCTCCCTTTAAGAAAGGCCCTAGGTGGAACATTAAAAAACTAGACGTCGAGAAGTTCGGCCGCCCCTCGAAGAATCCCGCCTCATTGAGGAACTGGGATGGGTGAAGAGGCCGAACAATCTGGATGGGGAGGTGCGGCCGGTGAAAAATATTATCATTTGGTTAGGTATTTTTAAAAATCCTTGTGTCCAAATTTAGATATTCATGAGCTTAATAAGTCATCCAAATTTTATTGGAATCCGTTTAAGCGTTCTTAAGATATCTTGTACACAAAAAACGCTACACACACACATACATCTGGACATTTGCTTAGGAATGAAAATTTTCGGTTTTTACATGAGAATGAGTCGATTTAGACTATTTTAGGAAAATCGAAAATTTTAACGATCACAAAGCTTCCTCTATGAGAAAGCAAAAACAAATAAAAGAAAATATAATTCCAAACATTTATAATTTTAATTAAAGAGACTGAAGGCTAATTTTAAGATAAGTGTAAAACTTACTTAAAAAATTGGATAAAGTTCCGAATAGGTCAACTCGTGTATTTAGATAAAACCACATGTACTTAAGTATTTTGATGGGCTGATTACAGAAAAAATAAGGAAAATTATCGATTACTCGTATTTTATGACGGGAAGAGTAAGAAGTACGAACCACGTACAGGAGGGTTCGGGTACCATAAAAAATGAAACGTATTTTTATACAATTGTAGGGGAAAAGAGGTTACGTACTATAAAAAGTGTTTGTATTTTATTAAAGTTCACCTAAGCATTTGTTGCTTCTATTGGGGTCTTGCATTTTTATCAAAAATTAGCAACTTTTCTGAGAAAATGTATGGAACATAAAATATATACTTTTATGAAACTTACATCTATTGTTCAGTACATTGTTTTTGAATTCTGAAAGTATGCTACCATATTCTACTATACTACACTCTATTAATTTTCAAGCTTTGATATATTCATTAGCGATTGCCTTGAAAACTGTTGAAGACACAGAAAAATTGTGTAGCATTTAAAGTGTGTGTTTTTAAGAATACTACTATCTTTATTTCAGACATTTTTCGAAATTTGTAATATTTACTGAGTTGAACTGAGAAAACTAAAAAATAGGTTTCCTATGGTTTATGCCTTGAACAAAAAAAAAAAAAATATCGGGCAAGTACGAGTTATACTCGTACCAAGTCGAAGGGTTCCGTACCGCTCTAATTTTTTTCAATTATATGAGTCAGAGATTATTTGAATAATAATTTAAATAATGATAAATAAAAATAATTTTTTTTATTTTTAAAGAAATTAAAGTATAAACTTAATGATTTTTGTAAGATTAAAAATTTCCAATTAAATATTGTAGCTGTTTAGAAGAAAAACATTTTTTTTTGGTAAAATTTCAGTTTTTTGAAAAAATGTTATGATAATAAATTTAAACCACATTTTTTATGGTTTTATAAAAAATTCTGCATAAAATTACACATTTTTAACCCATTTCCAACCTTTCAGGATAAATACGCTGAGCGCTAGCATAGGGGTTTTTTGTCATTTTTCAACTTTTCATTAATAAGTTTTAAAAATTAAGTCCAGCAACGTTCGCTATATTTTTCCTGTAATCTACACGTAAAAATACCTAGATATACCAAATTTCAAACCTCTAGGTCAAATAGTTTGGAAGATAAGGGGGGGGGACACGTTTTTTTTGAAAAAAAGTTTTTCCTTGACAACGCTATGACCATCACCTCCAATCATGTTCTCTATATTTTTCCTGAACTCTACTCGCGAAAATACATATGTGTACCAAATTTCAATACTTTAGGTCAAATAGTTTAGGAGATAAGGGGGGGAGGGGGGGTAAATAGGCATTTTAATGCATTTTTTGAAAAAAATCTTGTTATTTCCTTGACAACGCTATGAACATCACGTTCAATCATGTTCGCTATATTTTTCCTGTAATCTACACGTGAAAATACATAAGTGTACCAAATTTCAACTCTCTATCTCAAATAGTTTGGCGGCTAGGAGGGGGGGGGGGGTAATGGTTTTGGGCGACGGACAAACGAGTGAAAACATAAGGGTTCCGTTTGGACACTTTGTGTACGGAACCCTAAAAAGAAAAAAAAACTATTAATAATAGAATTAACAAAAACAAAATGACTTCAAGTTCCAATTTTGATTATGTGGTGGAATGGGGGTTTTCGTGTTCTCTATTCAGAGTATCAAAAGATATTTATTGATTTATAAATGGTTATTTCTTACAACCATCCATTTTTTAATATCAATTTTTGTTCAAGTCCTAATATTCGCATACTACGTGACATTTTTATTTAAACTTTTTTTTCAAAGGAATACTTGTTTTCTACATTTATATGAAAAAAAAGAAAATACTTACGCATTGTTTAATTTTTTTATAGGATGGAAATTAAGGAAAATATAAATTTATGAAATGCAACGTTTCTATAAATACAGCACTTTTGACACTTTTTTTATGAGAAAAATTACACGCGTATTTATGAGAAAATTTTCTTTATCAATCAGTAACTAATCTGATAACTGATAACTACTCTGTCTGGTACTTAGGTACTTTAGAGAAGTCCATTTTTACAATTTGAGGTTAACTTACCTGAAGAAGTTTACCGCAAATGACCAGGACATCGGTTGAGTATTTGAGTACTTCAGAAAAGTCGTTTTTTACATTTTGAGGTTAACTTCCCTGAAGAAGTTACCGGAAATGACCTGGGCAACTGTCGGGTACTTACCCAAGCAGCACGTAATATTACCTGAATATCACATTGATATCATATTGTAATATTGGTAATATTACGGGGTGATATTACTGTGATATTGACGTGATATTGTAATGTCCGCCTCAAGGTTATATGACAAGTAATATTGTAGTGATATTTAGGTAATATTACAAGTAATATTGCAGTGATATTGAAGTAATATTACAAATTTATTTTACATTAAATAAATTATTTAAAAAACTTTGGGCTAAGTCGGGGTTCGAACACTCAAGGTTCGACACGGCGCAAATACGCCTTGTACCTCTCGGCCTTTCAGCTCTTGGAATGTTATTCAGAAAGTGTTCATGTATTACCTTTAATTCTTTTTGGTACAATATAAGAACATTTTCTGAACTTTATTCCAAGAGCTAGATGACCGAGAGGTACAAGGCGTATTAGCGCTGTGTCGAACATTACATTACATTTTGAGTTTAACTTCCCTGAAGAAGTTGACCGAAAAATTAGATACAATAAACCTAGCAGTTCGTTACTATTTTTTATGTTTTTATTTAAAAATAATTAGCCCTTCCACGGGTGGTTGTACATAAATTTTAACTTTGATGCTTAGTTTTAAATATAGCAAACATAAAAAGATGAAAATGTAAAAAAAACCACAAATCTCCAGCCTTCTTTTTAAAGAAGTTAATAAATAACTACAATAATTTATTTAAACTATTGTTATAAATAAATTTTAAGTTTGATACTTAGGTGTTTTACATTATATATGATAAGTTACAAAATTATAAACACAACCGCAAGGCTTTAGCTTTATTTTTAAAAAAGGTAATAAATAATTACAATAATTTGTTTAAAGAATGGTTACAATAAATTCCAAGTTTGATGTTTTGTTTTACCTATAGCAAATTAAAACATATAATATACAAGAACAATTGATATGAAATACAAAAACAATTGTTTAAAGAATACAAAATTAATTTATAAATGTAGCTAACTTTTCATTTTTTTATTAAAAAAATTTGTAAAAAAGTCTTACAACATTTATCAAGTTCTCGAACAAGGGTGCCTTAGAATTTTCACACTGCTCTAGAATCTCTTTTTTCATTCTCTCTCTCTGTCTCTGTCTCTCAAACGAAGAACATCATCACACGTTTCTCTCTTTCAAGTTTTCACGCTATAACCACAAATTGTAAACTCTCCTTGCGTTTCGCACACTATTGTTATCTTTGTCTATTCCAGGCACATTCTATACCTTATTCTCTTTTTCTGTACGCACGCTATTGTTCTCTTTATCTATTCCATATTCTTCATCTCTCTTTCTGCTACGGACACTATTCTTGTCCTATTATAAGCCAGGTAAATTTTATACCTTATTCTCTCTTACTTGCTGAGAAAGCATAGCAGTATATCTATATCTATGACTAACTGATTTCTTATATGTATAGGATCTGAAAATTTGGCTACTTTCACCAACCTTTGCTGAACTGAGAATTGCAATATTGCAAAACTCTCACTGCAAGGTTCAGGCTCTCTCCAAACAAAGAAGTCTAGGCTGTCTTTTATGCGCACAAAAAATTGAAAATTCACCATCGTACAATTTTATTTTTTTATTTCTCCTGTATGTACGGCTTAAGCCATTTAGTGGAAAGTGTGTGGTCTATTATCAAATTAATAAATCATGATTTCAATTGGAATTTTACGATTCAATTATGTGGAAGTAAGAAAGAAATCTTAACAGACATCCTTATTCCTTTTTTTAAATAAATACTAATCAGTTGTTTTCATTAAATTAATGTAATTTATCTTTTCCGAACAGCACCGGATGTTTCAGCAATATGGAAAAGCTCGGGGCAAGGAAAAAAGTGCAAAATTACTAACTTAATTTTATGTTTCAATATAATATTGATAAAAACATTAAAATAAATTAATGAAAAGAAAGCAATGAAAAACATTGTTATTATTACTCACCTGTATAAATCTGCAGAATATTGACATGTGAAGCTCACTCAAAGCAAACACTACTTCTCTTATAAAACTAAAACACTATTACCCACTTAACACTTACTGAATTTATTTTATGAAGCACTCTTATCCTAAAATAAATTAAAATTTCTATTAAATATAATAAAATTACAAAATTAAATGTGAACAACTAACCTAAAATATTGTACTTCTACCAAATTACCATCGAAATAACAACAAAAAAGTATCCATAAATATCGAAGATATTGTTTTCCAATGAGAGAGCGAAAAAAGGTCTTACACGTCTGAAGTTTGTCGAAAGGTATTTCTTTCATGAATTTCAAGGTCAATTGTAATTTCTAAATGACGGTCAACTTAATTAAAATTATTATAATTTTAAATACCTAAAATAATAAAATATGTTTTGAAATAAATTTCAAATAAGAGATTAATATTTTACTATCAAAACTATTATGAGAATCAGAAAGTCGAAATCGAAAACTATCAAATATACCTACTAACCAATAAGAGATCACAAAAGGGTCTTACACGTCTGAAGTTAATCACAACGAATGTTCTTTTTAGAATAGGATAGCACCACGGAGTTAGCGCAGTAGGTTAAGGTTCTGGACTCTACGATCGCGCCAAGTCAAGCGTCAAGCTTGCTTGGATCGCGCCCCGGGGAGCCTGGGATTTTTTCTGGCTGTGATAAACCGGTTGTACTCAGGAGAGGTTTTTCTACAGTTTTCCCTCTCTACCGGCGAGCAAACCCAATATACCGGGTGGTCCAGGAAAATGCGAGTACTCCTAATTTCAAGCCGTTCTGTAGACGCCAAAACACTTAGAGAATATATACAAAAGTACTGAATTCTAGGAACTCCCTACGGGAGACACTCATTGGGCCTGTAATGTCGTTAAAACGAGTGTATAATAACTTTCAGAATAGGATAGAAGGCCTTTCAACTTATTCTCCCGCCTTCCCCGCACAGGTTGTTTAGTATCCACTAAAAGGCCTTGAGCTATAGCATCTTGAGCCCAAATAGATTTCATTTCTATTATATTCGGGTTAGCTCGTATAAATTGATAAGTCGGGGGAAATATGTAAAAAGGGGAGAGGGTCCTACGCAATTAGAAATATTAGTTCAAATAGAATTTAAACTTTGAATTGGAAAGACCTTTGTGTCGGATTGTCGTGATTTAGTAAAGATTACGGAAACTCATGTGGTTTTATAACCGAAGCAGAGTGCTGCGAAATAGAGTTATTAATTACTGGAAACCTTTTTTATTATATTGTAAATATAGAAATCTCTTTTATGTTAAATTGGTGTCTCAATTAAATCTAGTGTGTAACCTTCTAACCTTGTAATCCTGATATGATTAATAACTGGTTTATTTATTACTAAATTTATAATTAAATTCTAAGAAATTCAGAAGCAAGATTCTTGTAAAAAAATTCCATGGTGAAATTTTGCTTACATGTGGTTAATTAATCCACGGGTCGTTTAAACTCGGTTCCCAGTTAAAAATTCTTTTACAGGAACTTCTAAGAATCGTGTTATAAATCTTTAAGGAATATTAAATGTTTCTTTAAGGATCCTCAAAGGTCCTGCGATAATTCCTTGGAGTGTGCTCTAAAGAATTATTGTAGGACCTAGGAGGATCCTTAAAGGACATGTCCGGTCCTTAAGGGAATATTTAATGTTCTTTAAAGGTTCAAGACACGATCCTTAAAAGATCCTTTAAAGGAATTTTTAACTGGGTTTAACCCAAAGTTCCTGGCACTTCTGATTTTTTTGTGCAAAAGTGTTATCTAAGCTTGAAACTGTAAGAAAATATTTCTTCAAAATCGTTTACCGAGCTATTCCTTCAATATTCACGCCAAATTTTGTATATTAGTGTGAAGTATCCTAAGAGTACGCACTTAACTTTCATTAAAGCATTATTTTTAACCTGAAAGTAAACACTATCAAATAAAACGATAAACTTATAGTACCATATCCGTAGAACTCAAATATTATGTTAAAAATACAATAATTGTAATATTTTTTGGTAAAATTAGTAATTTTGAAAAAAAGTCATTTGCGTACTCTTAGGCTGATCATTCCTAAGAGTACGCACGATAAACTGTGAAAGAGAGACAATTCTATGTAAATAAAAAAGTCAAGAAAATATATTTTTATAATAATAGTTTTATCATATTAAACATTTGTTCATTAAATATATATATTTTTTTATTCAAACGATTAGATTTTCTTGAAAAAAATTTGAGAATCTTTTTTTGACAGTACATAAAATCTTTCGTCTAACTTCTTGATACGTTTTGCGAGTACCAACTCCTATTCTGCAATATAAATACATTTAAATTAACTTAAAGACGTAGAATTAGTTCCACTTTTTAATATTATTGTTAATTTCTTTAAATGTATAAGAGACCACAGGTATAAAAGGGTTAAAGAACCACCCCTGAACGTAAATTAAACATTTGCAAATAAAAAGGTCTACAACATTATCTTTTTACTTTCTATGTCGTATAACCAGGAAAACCAGAAAATAAACGGGAATTTAAATTGACGGGGAAATACTGGGAGTTACCCGGGAATTTTCTTTCTGGACTTATATGTTTTACTAATATATATCAATTAGTTTTTAATAAATCTATGTTTTTTCAATATATTTCTTTAATTATCGTTTATATTCTTAGAACTTTAATTAATTTCTTCAATTATTCAACTATTTTCATAAATTAACAATTATTTTCTTCAATTGCCAATTCTTCCCTTCAATTTTCAATTATTTTCTTCAAATCTCAATTATTTTCTTTAATTTACAATTATTTTCTATAATTTTCAATTGCTTTCTTCGATTTTCAATTATTTTCATCAATTTTCAATTAAGGAATGAAAAAAATGAAACCTTAAGGGGAGGTTCCAGTGATATTTTTTTCAAAAAATCGAAATTATTTTTTTTTCATTTTTGGTTAGTAAAATTATCTAAAAAAACGGAAAAATAATCTGAAGAAAAAAAAAACCTCGAAAATTTGTATTTTTTATTAATTAACTAACTGTAGTATGTTAATTTTTAAATTAACAGTTTTTCTGGTGCGCCGCTTGAAAGAGCAGTTCTTAAACTATAAGAAATGTATATTGTCACATTTGAAGGGTTATATGTATATAACTATTTATATAATTTTTTCTTATTGTGCTTTACTATTTAAAAATATTGCTGAACTTTAAGTTAAAGTTTTTTACATTTTGTCCTTTAAACTTTAAACCCGTTTATCTTCATCTTGTTAACACTCTTATTTTTACAATATTCATCGAAATAACTTGAAATTTGGACAGCATGTTCCTTGAACGTGTAGTTTTCGTGTAAAAAAGGATTTTTAAGACCCATAAATATTTAAAAAAGTTATTAACAATGTAAGTTACAAAATTAGGGTTAAAAAATTCAAAAGTCTGTTATTCGGTTATTTTTTAATAAATATTTGTTATCCTAGTTTACACGATTGCCAAAATGGTACAGATTAAGAAACTATTTAATTTTTTTTATTTCATATTGACCGTTGCAGAGAAAAAGTGCAAAGAACTTTTATTTATGTAAAAATATTTTTTTTACTATAAAAAAAGCTTAAAATCACTGGAATCTCCCCTTAAGTGGACCACTCTGAAAAAATTGCAAGAAAAGGTCAAAAAATAAAAAAAACTTAAGAAATTGCAAAAGTTATTTTAGATTTTTTATTTCTTTCAGTAAATTATCTAGTTTTGACTCCCTGTTATTCTATACTGTTTCTGGCAATACCCTTTTTAAAAATCACAAAATATATTTTTGAAGAACATAAAATGTAGTTAGAAAAAAGTTTATTTTTAATTTATATCCATAAAAATGATCAATTGACATTAAAAATGAAAAAAATTAGACGGTTCACTCAAGATTATAAATAATGGTCCACTCAAGGTGACATGTGACTTTTTAAGGGGGCAACAAACATTTTTCTTTCGAGGTAAAATTATCACTTAATTAAATTTAGACAATCAATTTCAATGTCCAAACTAACATCAAAATAATAAATTACTCTTTAGAACTCGAATTCAACACTATTTTTATACTTCATAATTACGTCATTAATTGTAACAGCGACTTTTTTGACACTTTGTTTTTTAAAAAATTCGTGTTGTCAAACAGTAACGTATTTGTTCACCACAAAACTTAATTTCTTTTGGTTTCCGGGTGCGACGCTGCTGTTCGAACTATTTTACTGTCAGATCACAAAAAACTTGTAGGTTGGCGGTACACTCAAGGTGATATTACCCTATTTTTCAATTGCCAATTATTTAATTCAATTTTCAATTATTTAAAATTTCCCATTATTTTCTATAATTCTCAATTATTTTTTTCAATAATGATATGTATTTAAAATAAGTTTTCTCATATTTCAAATGATGGACAAATTTTAAAAAAATTATTATATATATATACACATGGAACATTGCAGTTAAGGGTTTTAGGATTTAGTGAATTTGAAGTTAGTTTTATAAAATTCAAAATGGCGGATAGAATATTCAGTATTATGATCCATTATAAAAATTAAATAATAAAGTTTCTCATCATTTACATATCCACCATTTTGCATTTCCATGACATAGATGAAAACAATCTATACAGAATTTTTATATTTTAATATATTTACTCTACCTCTTTTGTGTTAGCAGGAGCACATATACAGTACGATCGCGCTAATCCGGCATACGGCTAATCCGGCACTCCTTATAATTCGGCAACGATCAGATTCCTTTAGGTGGGGGGGACGAAGGAAAATCTCAATAATTAAAATCATTAAACTTGTTAGTATGTATTTATCGACTAATGAATTCGAACGTTTGGTTTGTTATGATTTAGGCAGAAAAGTTTTGTGAGTGTAAATTGTAAATATTTGAATTTAAAATTTTACCATGTCACAAGTAAATGCTAAAAGTTTAGTTGAAAGAAAACATTCTACACTTTCGTTAAAAACGAAAAAAGATATTTTAGTTCGTCTTGAAGGTGGTGAATCAATGTCTAAATTATCAAAAGATTTTAATGTTGGTAGATCAAAAATTTGTTTTTTTAACGTCTGTGAATTAATATCAATAAATAGAATATAACGTATTATATTCTTACGTAAGGCAAGGATTGTATAAATCCAGAGGAACAGACCAATGTGATTTATAAGTTAACATGTCAGAGTTGTCCGAAAACGTATATTGGCCAAACAGAAAGATATTTATGGAAAAGACGTAATGAACATCGAGATAATATTATTTTAAATGAGAAATATCATAATGTCATTTCTCAACATACAGTTCTACATAATGTTAATAATACTTTCACTCATGATTTTGATTTTGATAATATTAAAATAGTTTATAAAGAAAATAATGATTTTAAACGTAAAGTAGGTGAAATGTTTTTTATAAAAAAAGAAAAAGAGAATAGTTTAAATTTGATAACGGATCTGAATAATTATAATGAGTTATATAATGTGATTCTAGATAAATATTGATTAATTTGATGAAACATATTAATTTTAAATACTTATAGACAAAACAGTGTTCTACTTTATCTGCATATTAATAGAATTTTGATGTGTGATCATTCTAACCTATTTTAATTTTGACTGTTTTTAAAAATGTAACTACGATTTTTATCGTTGAAAAAGACAATTCTTTTTATGTTTATTTATTACTATTTATATTTTAATGTTGACTGTGTTGGTTTTGTTTTGAATCTATATGGCAATTTTATGCTTGAAATAAGTAAGTTTATTCTTTTTTGTGGTTTAGTTTAATTCGTTTTATGTCTTGTTTTTAACCTAAAAAACTGTATTATGAATTTTAATTATGTAACAATGTTTATAATTTTTAGTTTTATGTCCTGAGGAGGCCTTCTTATTAGTTGGCGAAACGTTGACGTTTTTAATTATGTGATGAGTTTTTAATTTTATTAAATGGACTTGGTCTGGAGACTATACGTTATATTCTATTTATTGGTAGATCAACAATCTATGACATAAAAACAAATTCCGATAATATACAGAAGTTTGTGTCGTGTACATTTGTGGGTCCTGGTAAACGGCAAACACTGAAATCCGCGGAAAACCCTGTCGTAGAAGAAGCTTTATATTCGTGGTTCCTTCAAGAAAGAGGAAGACATACTCCTGTATCTGGTGATATGCTGGCCATAAAGGCTAAATTTTTTTACTCAAAAATAACGGGTAAAACTGATTTTTGTGCAAGTAAAGGTTGGTTGCATCGTTTTAAAAGTCGTTACGGAATTCGATTGATGACGATAACTGGAGAAAAACTTTCAAATAATGAGTCTTGTGTTGAAGATTTTCAAAAGGAGTTTTTGCATGAAGTAAGAGATTTATGTCCTTCTCAAGTATATAATGCAGATAAGTCAGGATTGTTATGGCGTGTGATACCCAACAAAACTTTCGTATCTCGACAAGAAGCTTCAGTTCCTGGACGAAAAGTAAGCAAAGAAAGAGTCACATTTTTACCTTCCTCAAACGCATCCGGACTTCATCGTCTCAAAATGGTGGTAATAGGAAAATCAAAAAAACCAAGAGCTTTAAAGAACGTCAACACACCAGTTAATTACTATGGTTTCATAAGTGTTTCGTTCCGGAAGTTAGAACATGGCTAAAAAATCATAATCTACCTCAAAAAGATGTACTTCTATTTGACAATGCTCGTTGCCATTCATACAAAGATCATTTGACAAGCGACGATAAACTAATAACTGTAATGTTTTTACCACCCAATTGTACGGCATTAATTCAGCCCATGGATTAAAATGTGATTCAGTGTATTAAATTGCACTACAAGAAAAGCATCTTAATGAGAGCTGTTTCCAAAGAACAATCTATCGAAAAATCTTTGAAAAATTAAACTTTAAAGATTTAGTTTTTTCACTTTCGGAATCATGGCAGTCTGTACCAAAGTCAACAATTATTGCTTCATGGAAAAATTTATGGCCGACCATGTTAAAAACATTTCCTGAATTAGATTTATCCTCTAACAGTAATGCCTAACCTCTAATAAGTAAAAATTATTTAAAATTATACATTTAAATCAATATAAATTTCAATTCATTCATTGTTTGATGAATACGAATTCTATATTTTTCATAAAAATATTTATTATCAAGGTTGAAGAAGAACTTGTTATTGATGCACAAATCCTTGATAATGTCTCTCAAGAACTACAAATCCCGAAAGAAGAATTGTTGGAATGGATAGACGTAAATAATTACGTTGAAAAGAATGATGAACACTTTACGGATCAGGACATTATAAATAAAGTTACTTCTACAGTGACAGAAGAAGATGATGATGTTGATAAGAAAACTTGACATCTCGGGAAAAAATACCTCATGGATTGGTTGCGAAAAGTTTTGACACTTGTTTAGAATGGGCTGAAGAAAATGACATATCTGCAAATGAGCTTATGTTATTAAGAAGACTAAGGGACAAAGCTCTTAAAACAAAATTTAGTACTTTAAAGCAAACAAAAATCGACGAATACGTAAATAAAAATAAACAGTAACTATATTTATATTATATAAAACCATGAAATTGGTAATTTTTTGAATTATATTTATTTATATAAATAGTTATTTAATAAACAAAAAATTGATTTAAAGAATGACTTAAGTAATTTTAAATTAAAAATGTTTCTTGATGTCGGATTACAGAGTACTTGTTGATAATTTTGTCCGAACTACAGAGGTTTGTGCAAGTACACGGATATCCGAACAATTCGATAATCCGGCATTTTCGTGCAAAGCAAATGCCGGATTAACGCGACCGTACTGTATGTGATTCTCTTTCTTTCGCACAAATGAATACTGTTACACATACGCAATATAATTCTGCAACTGGAATAATTACGAATTTCTCTTTTTTGTCGTACCGTAAAATGGGGTAAAGTCGGCCATGTAGGGAAAAGTCGGCCAGCAGTTTTAAACACTTTAAAGATTTACTATTACTTTTTCCAAGAGAAAATTCAAGTTTTATAGTTTTTGTAGTTAGAATAAATGTTAAACAATAATTAAAATACAATATTTCTGTATTTAAAATGCCGGCCGACTTTTCCCCACATGGCCGACTTTACCCCATTTTACGGTAGGTACTTATAAATATGTGGAATATTTCGTATTGCGCTTGAACAGGAATTAGTTAAAGCTTGTTCTATTTATGATAAAAATTCAAATAAATTGATTAAAAATGATGAAATAATATCTGTATCTAAAAAACCAGTTAAAAAAGAAGATACAAAATTACAAAAAAATATTGTCTTAGTAACGAAACCTACAGAAAGTAAAACTGAAAATGACAGACCTATTTACAAAAATAAGGATTTAAATCTCAAACCGAATTATAGTCATTCACAGTTTAATAATATTAAAAATGCTTTTGATGATGAAAATGATCTAAATAGAGACAATAATGATCCTGATGACAGTGATTCTGATAATGACCATGTTTATGATAATTATGATGATTATGATAATAAATATGTTGATGACGAAAATTATTCAGAACACGAAAAAATATTTTTCCTTATAGCGGTAAGTCTCAAAAAGTGCATTTCTTTTTACAATACTTTTTCCACACGGTTAACATTTTTTAATTAAACTTTTCAATGACATTGGAACATATTGAGCATCTAAAGAGATATGTACAATTCATGAAGAACAGAAGGTAAATCAGATTTTTTTTTAAACTAAAGGACTTAGGTTGGTTTTTTCTTAAATAATTTAGATTCAATTCATTCAAACCCATACGTAAAATTTTCACTTTATTTTGATATTTTTTCTTCTTATTAACCTTTCATTTTATTTTACAGGTAGAGTTGAGTAAAGACTCAGAAATTTATATGACGAATAGAATGAAATTTGTCATTGAAATGAACACTTATCTTGAAATTAACTCTTATCTTGAAGGAGTATTTGACTGGAGAAAATTAGTCCGACTAACTCTACTTGAAATATATGGAGACGAAATTTCGAAATTTATTGCAACTAGAAAAGGAGCTTCTAATCGAAAGGCTATAAATCATAAATTATTGAAAGCAATGTTTGGTAAGTTTTTGTTTCAAATTAGAACTATAATGCACTTAACTTATTTAATAGTTATTCTACTTTTAATTACAGTAATAAAAGTAGCATTCTTCTCCTTTTAATCTCTTGAACTATAAAAACAGATTTTTAGAAGAGTTCTTCACGCAAGGTGTTATATGAAATTAATTTTAAAAAATATTTTCTAGAATGGGCCAGCAGTATGATGGAAAATAATGAAAAAATAGAAAAATCAGATTACATAAGGCAAATTAACAAACTATCATATAATAAAAGAAAGCATTCACCGAACAAAAAAGACGAGCCGCGCAGTGCAAAGAAATTAAAGGTGAAAAAAATGTACCGAACACAACCTGTTAAGATTATTCTGATATCAAGTTATTTTTTGTATTTTAATTGACAGAATTGAATCAAAATGAATTTAGACGCTCTTAAACAAAGAAGAACGGTTACAAAGAGTAATTTAACGCGCTTCAAAACATTTTTGAATGCCTTCAAAGCTGAAACTTACGGCACAGAAGATTTAAAAGCAAGAAAAAGTAAAGTTTGTGATCTTTTAGATGTTTTTATTGCGATTGAAAATGACATTTTTGACATAGAAAATAATAAAGATGAACTAGATGCGGAAATATTAGAGTTCGAAAATTCTCTCTACGCCGCCGTCGGTTTAGCCAATCGAAAAATAAATGAACAATCTAAAACTCCGGAACAACGTTCAAATCCTCCAAATAAAACGATTGTCGCCATCGAGGAGAATACTACGGTGCCTGTTCGAGCCGCACCGTTTACAAAACAAGTCAAATTGCCGACTATTAGCATTCCGTCCTTTTCCGGAGCCTACGATCAATGGTTAAATTTTCGCGATACTTATAAATCATTAATACACAACCAAGTGGTGCTTTCAAAAATAGAAAAATTTCACTACCTTCGCTCGGCCTTGACGGGTGAAGCCGCGGATTCAATTCAGTCTTTAGAGACAACAGAGGTTAATTATGACATAGCTTGGGCTCTATTGCAGAAACGGTACGAAAATCAAAATATAATAATTAGAAGTCATCTTGATGCAATTTTCGATATACCTCCTATGCAGAAAAAATCATAGTTGGGGCTCTGCCAGTTGCATGCTACCATGGAAAAACACTTGCGATCTTTAAAAGCACTAAAATTGCCTGTAGCTCAATGGGATGCCATAGTTATACATATAATAGCATGTAATTTAGATCCAGTCACACTTAGAGATTGGAAGGGGGTTAAATGTGCAGCTAAAGTTCCAACGCTCAAAGAAATGTTCGCATTTTTTAATGATAGATGTCAAGTTTTGCAAAGTATAAGAAAGGAAGATCCTAGGTCGAATAAAAATTTTACTACAATTTCACCGCGAACGCGTCCCTTATCAAAGACACTTTTAGCCACTGACGGTGAAATCAATCTAGTTTTGTAACGCAAAAATTATGCGAAGCTTTGCAAATTGTCCCAAAGCCATATGCACCTTACTGTTTCAGGAATTAATTTTGGTACAACCAAAGTAAACAAACATATAAACATTAACATTCATTCTCGCGTAAATTCCTTCAAAGCTAATTTATTGTGTCTAGTATTGCCTCAGATTACATTAAATATACCCGGAGTGTCTTTTAGTTGTGAGGGCATGAATATTCCAGATGATTTATGCCTGGCTGATCCCGAGTTTGATCAATCCTCGCAGATAGATATCTTAGTTGGAGCCTCCTTGTTTTGGGATCTCTTGTGTCAGGGTCAAGTTCGATTAGGACATGGCTTACCATTAATGCAGAAAACTCATTTAGGTTGGATCGTTTCGGGTTCTATGGCTTTTCCAAAACAAATTTCCGGGAATCAATTGTGCCATTTCAGCGTAAACGATAATATTGGTCGCCAGATACGGGATTTTTGGGAAATTAAAGAAAGATTTCTCGAGCAAAAACCAATGACTCCTTCCGAAAAGGTTTGTGAAACAAATTTTAAAGAGACATCGTTTCGTCTGCCAAATGGGCAGTTTGTCGTTTCAATTCCTTTTAAATTATTAAGGGATAACATGTTAGGCGAGTCAAAAGATATGGCAGTCAAAAGATTTCATTCATTAGAAAGAAAGCTTCAGAATAAATCCTTAAGAGATGAATATAAGCAGTTCATGCAGGAATATTTAGATTTAGGTCATATGTCCGAAGTTGACGCTTCGAATAGCAAAGGCTTAGATTATTATATTCCACATCATCCCGTTTCATTAACAACCAATGGCAACTCGTTAAATGATGTGCAATTAGTTGGACCCACTATTCAAAAGGATATATTCGAAATTCTTTTACATTTTAGAAAGCATGCATTTGCTTTTACAAATGACATTGCCAAAATGTATGGCATGATTTGGGTAAAAAATGAACATAGATGTTTTCAGCGCATATTCTGGCGCTCTGATCCCTCGTTACCCCTTAAATGTTGTGAGCTTAATACGGTTACATATGGAACCGCATCTGCCTCCTTTTTGGCAATACGTTGCTTTCGATCTTCGTACCAGGTGGCTTTTAATAAAAGAAGGTCTAGCTTCTCTCCCCTTAAAAGATTGTCAATCCCAAGGCTTGAGTTGTGTGCTGCCGTAGTTCTAAGCCAGCTAGTAGTAAAGGTGCGAAATTCGCTAAAGGCCTTTAAGTGATTCTGATATTCCTGAAAACTCCATACTGGAGCAAAAAACAATATCTTTAGTATTAATTCCAAAACTGGAATGTGAGTTGTTTAACAAATTTTCAAACTTTTCTAAATTATGTCGAGTAACCGCGTATTGTTTGAGATTTTCGAAGAATGCAAAATCTTTAAAGGAAAATAGAACTACGGGTTGCTTAACTACCAAAGAGATTCTCGAAGCCACTCTTGTGCTTGTCAAAATAGCACAAAGCGAAAGTTTTTCGCGTGAAATTTCATCTTTGAGTCAGGGCCATAATTTAAATCACAAAATTAACTATTGCCCTTGAGTCCATTTTTGAAAGAGGGTATTCTGAGGGTAGGCGGCCGGCAAAGAAACTCCAATTATGCGTTCGATAAGAAGCATCCGATTTTGCTGCCCAAAGGTCACGAATTGACTAAGCTTATTATAAAGCATGATCACGAACGCTTATCTCATGCTGGACCACAGGCGGTTCTAGCAGCTGTTAGGGAAGTTTATTGGCCCGTGAGTGGAAGAACTCAAGTTAGACACGTAATTGGCAGATGTCACGTATGTTTTCGCGCTAATCCAAAGTCAATTACGACATATATGGGTGATTTACTCGCTTCGCGGCTCGCCCCTGCTCGACCTTTCCTGCAATGTGGCGTTGATTATGCCGGGCGGTTTGTCATAAAAGATCGAAAAACTCGCGGAGCAAAGTTAATCAAAGCTTATGTTTGCTTGTTCGTATGCTTCGCAACAAGAGCGATTCATTTAGAGTTGGTCGGCGATTTGACCGCGAACTCCTTTATCGCGACATTAAGATGTTTTTCCTCTCGACAAAGAAGGCCCGCGAACATCGATTCTGACAATGGAACTAATTTCGTTGGGGCAAAGGGAGAGCTTTCGGAACTTTTTGAATTCATTAGAGACAAGA
The DNA here is from genome assembly GCA_037103525.1 of Ganaspis brasiliensis. Classification (NCBI taxonomy): domain Eukaryota; kingdom Metazoa; phylum Arthropoda; class Insecta; order Hymenoptera; family Figitidae; genus Ganaspis; species Ganaspis brasiliensis. The sequence continues at coordinate 325,099 of JAZKLR010000495.1, forward strand.
AGACAATTATTGTTGAAAAGAGTAGCTCTGAAGGTATTCAGTGGCATTTCATCCCTCCTCGAGCGCCACATTTTGGTGGATTGTGGGAGGTAGGGGTAAAGTCCACAAAAACACACTTAAAAAGAATTTTAACTAACTCAAATTTGACTTATGAGGAATTTAACACGATTCTCGTGCAAATAGAGGGATGTCTAAACTCCCGACCAATAAGTCCCCTATCCGAAGATCCAAACGACCTTCAACCACTTACACCTGTACATTTCTTGATAGGTGAGCCGATATCAACGATTCCTGATCCAGACTTATTACATCTGCCTGAAGGTCGCTTTTCTAGATTCCAACGGCTGCAGCAATTAACACAGCACTTTTGGAAAAGATGGAGTGCCGAATATTTATCTGGCATGCAAGCAAGATCCAAATGGCGAAATAAAGAGCCATCATCAATCAAAGTTGGCTTACTTGTTATTTTAAAGGAGGACACTACCACTGAAACTATTAAACGTTCGGCTACGAAACTATGTCCATTTACTTGTAATGAGGATATTGATGATAAATTGTAGTAAATTTTAGCTTGCTAAATGATGTATTACTTGCTACAATTTATTTGTAACACTTTCTTTCATATCTTATAAATGAAATTGCACTGTCTCGCTATAAAGCACTGAATTTAATTTTTTTTGATACCAAGTGATATCAAGGTGGACAGTAGGTTTAGATTATTCTGATATCAAGTTATTTATTGTATTTTAATTGACAGAATTGAATAATTTTTATGTTCTTTTAAAAGTATTTATTTTGAATCTGCCGCCATGCTTTTGTAACGACGACTCTACCAGAGTAGAGGGCGCCGATTTTAGTCAGGGTTTCTCACCGAAAAGGGCGGAGACACTTGTCCACTTGCAGCATGACATGCGAATGAACTAGTCGCATAAATTTTTAGATTTTGTATTTGTTCAAAATAAATTCATTGGTCGTACTTTTTGACGGCTAAAGTTCAGCAGTAGAAGAAGTCTTTAATTGAAAATCATTCTATCCTGAACCGAGTCATCCGACAAAATTATTTACAACCAATGAAAATTTTTTTCAAAATCTACCAATAGAGTCCAAAATTAATCGATAATATAATGCAGCCAGTAAAGACCAAAAGCAAAACAATGATTTTTCAAAGATTCCTTAAGGTCATTCACCTCAACTTAATCTTAAAAATCCTGAGAATCCTAAAATTCCTCAAAATCTTCAAAAATCCTAAAATTTCTCAAAATTCTCAAAATCCTGAAAACCCAAAAAATCCTGAAAATCCTGAAAATCCTCAAAATCCTCAAAATACACAAAATCCTCACAATCCTCAGAATCAACAAAATCACCAATATCCTAAAAATCCACAAAATCCTCCCAATCCTCGAAATTCGCAAGCATTCATTTAAAATTATTACACTAATGAGACAATACCCGCAGCACACATGTATCCGCCATATAATCCATACATGTTTCCACCTCATTATAACGGATACATAAATCCATATTATGTAAATAATCAAGTCTCTTAATGGAAATTAGTGATTTTTTGCTAGTGAATTAGCGAGAAATCGGTCACTAATAAAAAGTGAATATTTCACTAATGTTTAGTAGAAAACTACTGATTAAAAAGTGAAATATTTAATTAAAACAGTGAAATCCACTTTTTCAATTAGTAGATATTTTATTTTTCAATTAGTAGTTTTCAACTAAACATTAGTGAAATATTCATTAGATTAGGGAGGGGGACATGGTCATTTTTTCAATTTTTTTAAAATAGTACTTTTTTCTAGTAAACATTATGATGAGCGCCTTTACGAAAGGTCTCTATAATTTTCCTGTAATCTACACGTATATCTACACCCGCGTACCAAATTTCAGCATCTTAAGTCAAATAGTTTAGAAGTTTACGAGGGGGGGACATGGTCATTTGTTTGCATTTTAGGCAAAAAAAGTGGTTTTTGCTGGATTTTGGCATGTTTATGAGCTCGAATCGCGTGTTCTATTTCATTTTCGTAAATCCAAGGTGAAATTACATATGTTCTACTTTCTTTTACTTTGCTACTACCAAAGCTACTCGGGGGTTTTCCAGGCCACTGATCACCAAACTCATCTGCGCATGTCCTTGCAAAATCATATCATTCATCGAAATGAGGTGGAAGAGTCCGCTTGAAAAAGAACGTCCCGTACATTATAAAAACCTCTGTGTTGCAGGTTATTTGTGTATTTAAAAAAGTTTAATTAATTAATTAACAATTACAAAATCAAGATAAAAAACTATATTTTAGTTTATTACTGAATATTTGCCGAAAAGAAGATTTCAATTTAATTGAAATTTACGGGATATAAGTGCTTCTGAATAGTTTACACGTATAGCGCACTTGGGTCTACGCGCTGAGCCGCACTCAGGTCAGCGGTCCGCTCAGACAATAAATGCAATATCTCCGAAAGTTTCAGACCCTCTATCAATTTTTTTAAATACTCGTGAAATCATAAGACATTCAAAAATCGATATTAGAAAGAAAAAAAATACGCTTTTCAACGAAAAATTTATTATTTTTTTTTCAATTTTTTTATGTTAAACAAAAAAAAATTTAATCATAATTTTTTTCCAAATGTTACCAAATTATAAATAATCCCTGAAAAAATTAATCAAATCGAATAATGATTGTCAGAGTTATGACGTCTTGAAAATTTCAAAAAAAAATTTTAAATACATGTAATTCCAAAAATTTTTTTTAGAATTTTCTTTTACATGTATTTCTATACACTTTTATTAAGTTTCATCAAAATCGATGACCTATGGGACAACTTAGATATTTCAGGCATGGTTTGACCCATCAAGGATTCTGGATTTTTCCTCGGACGCTTCAGGGCCTCATGAAATCAAACCAGAAGTCCTACATTAGACCTCGAAGTACTATTGCTGAGAGGTATTCATGGGCCTCCAAATCCTACCGTGGTTCTATAAAACCCAAAAGTCGATGTACAATGGGCCTCCATTGGGCTTCAATTTGGTAAACGGGTCATACCATGCCTAAAATATCAAAGTTGTCCCCTAGGTCTTCGATTTTGATGAAACTTGGTAAAAGTGTATAGAAATACATGCAAAAGAAAATTCTGAAAACGATTTTCAACATTTTTGAAAATTTTTGGAATTACATGTGTTTAAATTTGGTACCATTTGGTACCAACAAATTTGTTATTTGGTAACATTTGAAAAAAAAAATTATGCCAAAAAAATTTTTTTTATTTAACATAAAAAAAAATGAAAAAAAAATTTAAATAAAATTTTCGTTGAAAAACGTATTTTTTTTCTAATATTGATTTTTGAATTTTTTATGATTTCACGAGTATTATTAAAAAAAAAAATTGATGGAGGGTCTGAAACTTTCGGAGATATTGCATTTATTGTCTGTGCGGACCGCTGCGCTGAGTGCGGCTCAGCGCGTAGAGCCAAGCGCGCTATACGTGCAATCTATTCAGAAGCACTTACAGCCCGTAAATTTCAATTGAATTAAAATCTTCTTTTTGTCAAATATTCAGTGATAAACTAAAATATAGTTTTTTATCTTGATTTTATAATTGTTAATTAATTAATTAAACTTTTATAAATAAACAAATAGCCTGCAACACAGAGGTTTTTATAATGTACGGGACGTTCTTTTTCAAGCGGACTCTTCTACCACCCTATTTTTGGTTTGATATAACAAAATGTAATCTTATTGGAAAAATTAGCTTAGATAGCCTACTTTTCGATCCCGTTAGGCGTTTTATAAAATTCAAAATGTCGACTTAAATATGGCGTCTAAAGCACATGAAAAACTTTAAAAATGCGTTAATATGATCCAAAAGTGCTCTAAAGCTTCACATATTACTTTAAAAACAACTATAAAATGGATAACGTACGATCTGATAACAAATCTAAACCCGAAATATAAAAATTAAAAATGGCGGATCTAATATGGCGGACAATACTAATTTTCGAGGTCGCTAATTACGAATTTGGTATCAGTTTTTAAACATCCAAAATAGCGGATTACAAACTGAATTTTTATTTTTTAAAAATACAAAATGGAGGACATTTTCAAGAGCTTACCTTACTTCTTTGATTTTTTTATTCGCCATTTTGGGTCCGCCATTTAAAATTTTTAATACTAACATCGGACTTGTAATGAGTCAAGAAAGTGAGGTAAGCTTTTGAGAACGTCCACCATTTTGGATGTTTAAAAAATGAAATTCAGTTCGTAAACAGAGACTCCAAAACCATCCAAGTAGACATTTTTTTAAGTTGAGATCAATTTCTTAAATTTTTGATCCGCCATTTTGACTCCGCCATTTTGGATGTTTAAAAACTGACATCAAATTCGTAATTAGCGGCCTCGAAAATTAGTACTGTCCGCCATATTAGATCCGCCATTTTTAATTTTTATATTTCGGGTTTAGATTTGTTATCAGATCGTACGTTATCCATTTTATATTTGTTTTTAAAGTAATATGTGAAGCTTTAGAGCACTTTTGGATCATATTAACGCATTTTTTAAGTTTTTCACGTGCTTTAGACGCCATATTTAAGTCGACATTTTGAATTTTATAAAACGCCTAACGGGATCGAAAAGTAGGCTATCTAAGCTAATTTTTCCAATAAGATTACATTTTGTTATATCAAACCAAAAATAGGGAGGTGGAAGAGTCCGCTTGAAAAAGAACGTCCCGTACATTATAAAAACCTCTGTGTTGCAGGCTATTTGTTTATTTATAAAAGTTTAATTAATTAATTAACAATTATAAAATCAAGATTAAAAACTATATTTTAGTTTATCACTGAATATTTGACAAAAAGATGATTTTAATTCAATTGAAATTTACGGGCTGTAAGTGCTTCTGAATAGTTTGCACGTATAGCGCGCTTGGCTCTACGCGCTGAGCCGCACTCAGCGCAGCGGTCCGCACAGACAATAAATGCAATATCTCCGAAAGTTTCAGACCCTCCATCAATTTTTTTTTTAAAATACTCGTGAAATCATAAAAAATTCAAAAATCAATATTAGAAAAAAATACGTTTTTCAACGAAAATTTTATTTAAATTTTTTTTTTCATTTTTTTTTATGTTTATTTATTTATTTATTTATTTATTATTATGTTAAATATTATTATTATATTTATTGTTATGTTAATTAAAAAAAAATTTTTGGGCATAATTTTTTTTTCTAATGTTACCAAATAATAAATAATTTCTGAAAAAATAAATTAAATCGAATAATTATTGTCAGAGTTATGACGTTTCGAAAATTTCCAAAAAAATTTTTAAACACATGTAATTCCAAAAATTTTTAAAAATTTTGAAAATCGTTTTTAGAATTTTCTTTTGCATGTATTTCTATACACTTTTACCAAGTTCCATCAAAATCGAAGACCTAGGACTGTGGGTTCGAAATAACCATAGTTTCAAACAAATTTACTAAGTTCTCGAAGGTAAGAAATGTTAGGATTAAAATGTAGGCCGAAATTTTCGTCTCGACATAGTTTGGAAAATTGAATGTTTTGACAAATGCGTGTTTGGTGGTGTCAAAGTTCGGACAAATGCAATTTTAGGAATTTCAAGAATCCACAAATGTAAGTTCTGTGATTTTAAAGTTCGGAAAAATGCAAATTCGGTGAATTTAACCCACGGATAAATGCAAGTTCATGTAAATGAATGTTTCGACAAATGCAAGTTCGGTGATTTTAACTCACGGACAAATGCAAGTTCATGTAAATGAATTTTTCGACAAATGCAAGATCGGTGATTTTAAAGTTGGAACAAATGCAAATTCGGTGATTTCAACCTTCGGACAAATCCAAGTTCGGGTAATTAAATTTCGGGCAATTACAAGTTCCGTCAATTGGGGTTTGGAGAGAATGCAGGCGATCCGATGCTTCGAGTTTTTTATGTTTGACAATTTTTTGTTTGGGACTGGTATAAATATAAACAAAGCGTTAAATTTAATTGTATGTATCATTTATTATTTACCTATTTCATTGTTTTTATTCTTTAATTATTTTATAAATATGTAATATGAAAAGCATGTTTCTGGAAAAAATGCAGGCGATCCGATGCTTCGAGATTTTTATGTTTGACAATTTTTAGGGTTCCGTACACCACAAGTGTACGCACGGAACCCTATTGGAAAGACTTTGTCGAAAATCGTCCCCCCCCCCCTCTATCCACGAAACTATTTGACTTAGAAAGTTCAAATTTGGCCCACATATGTATTTTCACGTGTAGATGAAAGGAAAATTATAGAGAACATGATTCTAGGGGTTGATGATAGCGTTGTCAAGAAAATAACAAGATTTTTGAGAAATTTTGATATTTTTTGGCTGAAAGCTCTTGCCTTTTCTTTTGCACCGCTATTACCATCGCGATCTCTATATTTTTTTTGTAATCTACACATAACAATACATTTGTGTACCAAATTTGAACTCTCTATGTCAAATATTTTGACAGATAAGAGGGGAATACTGTCATTTTTTTTAGAAAAAATGCGTTTAATTTGTACCATTCCTGCCCTTTATCTGCCAAATTATTGAACTTAGAGTGCTGAAATTTGGTACACATATGTAGTTTGACGTGTAGATTACAGAAAAACTATAGAAAACCTTGTTGCAGGCTGTTATCATAGCGTTTTTCGCAAAAAAAAACGATTTTTTTTAAAAAATGCTGAAAAATTGTCGTATCCCCCCCCCTGAACTTCCAAACTATTGGACTTAAAGAGTTCAAATTTGGTACAAAAATGTATTTTCACGTATAGATTACAGAAAAATTATAGAGAACATGATTGTATGTGTTGAACATAGCGTTGTCAAGGAAATGAAAATATTTTTGAGCATTTTTTAAGATATTATGGGCCATAATTTAATGTTATAACTTTGACAGCGCTATAATCATCACTTTCTCTATAATTATCCTGTAATTTACACGTAAATCTACATACGTGTACCAAATTTCAGCATCCTGAGTCAAATAGTTTGGAAGATAAGGGGGGGGGGGGATACGGTAATTTTTTTAGCAAAAATGCATTAAAAGTGTCATCTCCATATCTGTCAAACTATTGTACTTAGAGTGCTGGGTATACGTATGTAGTTTGCCATATAGATTACAGAAAAACTATAGAGAACTTTGTTGCAGATCGATATCATAGTGTTTTTAAGCAAAAACCAACGATTTAAAAAATGCTAAAAAATGACCGTATCCCCCCTCCCATAACTTCTAAACAATTTGACTTAGAGAGTTCAAATTTGGTACACAAATGTATTTTCACGTGTAGATTACAGAAAAATTGTAGAGAACATGATTGTAGAAGTTGATCATAACGTTGTTAAGGAAATAAAATGATTTTTGAGTATTTTTTATGGATATTTGCTAAAATCTCTGGATTTTTTGTTAACAGCGCAATCACCATTACGTTCTTTATAATTTGTATGTAATTTACACCTGACAATACATTCCTGTACAAAATTCAAACTCTCTAAGTAAAATATTTTGGAAGATAGGGGAGGGGGTGGTCCATTTTTTATTAAAAATTCATTATATATTATATTTTATATATTATATTATATATTATATATAATATGTATAATATATTTATATATTATATATTTAATAGTATCAAAAATATTATAAATTATTTTGTTTTGTGTACGGAACCCTCGGTTTTAGTGCGAGTGTAACTCGAACTTGCCCGATTTTTTTTATGTTTGGGACTGCTACAAATATAAACCATACGTTAAATTTAATTGTATGTATCAATTATTATTTACATATTTCATTGTTTTTATTCTTTAATTATTTTATTAATATGTAATATGAAAAGCATGTTTCTGGAAAAAAAGTTATTCTCATTTTTAAATTGAGTTATTGTACTTTAATCTCATAAACGCGGCTTTACATTCTTATTTTTGAAAAACTTGATAAATAATAACAATAATTTATTTTAAACATTTTTATTAATAAATTATAAGTTTGATATTTAACTTTGCTAACTTTTGTAAAAATAAACAAAAAACCGCAAGTCTCTAGCATTATGTTTTAAAAATGTAATTAACAATCACAATAATTTGTTTAAACAATGTCGGTGTAGAAAGTGAATCTGGTCAATAGCCATCCCACGGTCAGGGAGCGGTATTGAAAATCCATACCCGGTTTTCGGTTTTTGAAAAAACCGGTTTTGAATTCGGTTTTCGGTTTTAAAACCGAAACCGGTTTTTCGTAAAAAAACCCGTATTTTAAAAAAAAAAACCGGTTTTTTAAAAAAAATACAGTTTTTTTAAAAATACTATTTTATTTAAAAAGAAAACAGGTTCAACACTCTTCAAACAAGTGTCCCCTTTTCTCCTCACTTTTAAGACATTTTAGGGTGTCTTAATTTTAAACCATTGAGTAAGTGTCTTAAAAATATCTGTAAGAAGATTTCTGAATGTCTCATGTCTTAAAATAAGATACTTGTAAGACACCTGTTTTACAGTAAAGAACCGCCGACATCTTGACAAAATTTACGCAGTAAAAATGCTACAAACCAATGCCTTTTTCTGCCTACCTTCAACATTATATAAAATAGTATTCAGGCAAATGAGATCATCCATCACATTATAAGGAACTGCGAATTATAAATTGTTTATAACAATTGTTTAAAATATAATAAATTAATTATTTATAGTACTAAATAGTATTGATAATTACTTGCAGGTAACAAATACAATAAATAATGTTAAACTTAACAGCTAAAATTCAATAATTTTCATAAAACAATTTTTGTTCACTTATTTGTTTATAAAAAATTTAAAAAAATTGATTGGCATAAATGTTTGACGTCAAAAATTCTGGGAAACTTTGAAACTTTAATCACGACTTTACTGAAATGTTATTTCTTCTTAAAATAGGTATTATTATTAGATATTTTTTTGCATTTATCCATAATTTAACTAGCCTAAATGCTTGATCAATTAACCCCTTTTTTACTGGGTACCTGAGTAGTAAGTGAGACGAACCTCACAATTGCACTTGACTTTAAACTAGACATAATAATTTATTTAAAATAGTAAAATAAATTAAACTTAACTTTGAGGTTAAGTTTCACTCTCGTCTTATTTTGGAACTGTCAAAAACGTGGCCAGCAGAAGTATTTGCTGGTCAACCGCGCAACCTGATACACGCATCGACGGAAGATGGCGTGGAAAGCATGATGCAGCGCGGACAGCGCCAAGTAGTACGAACTCGCAGCTCTACAGCGAGCCAAGTCAATATATCGACCGGCTTGATCGCATTTCAGGTAGTCGCGCGCCGGGAGCGCGACGAGGTCTACCTCGGGCTGTAGCTCTCCGACTCAACAAATAGTTAAGGTTCTGGTTCTTCAGAAATTAACTATTGGTGGGTGCTGGATTTCTGGGACTGGTCCTTCAGTCGAGAAAATACCGGCCCACGAGTCGGAGCGTTATAGTAAAATCGACTCCTCCTGATACCATAGACTTGGTCCTTCAAGAATAGTACCTGGAGAACGTTCTGGAGATTTAGCATTGGTCTTTCAATGAAAATTGAAAGAACAAAACTTTTACTTTTCTCTAGTCAGGATCGCCCTGAGATTTGTCACGGTCCATCGTGGAGTCTCAGGAACGATAACTTTCTGGACATCTACTTCGTAGACGAAGGAATCCTGGCTGGAGTAAAGTCACTCCGTGACGAGTTTCCTGATCATCGTCGTGGTCCATTACGAATGATCGGGGGATTCGAGAGAGATTGTTAGAACACTGATGACCATAGGAAGGTGTTCGAAGCAATTTCGAATCTCCCGCGTCGTATCATGACGTAGATTGTCGCATAGGCTTCCCCTGTGCTACGTCACTGGTGAACAGACTCTATGCTAGGTGATCAGGTAGGAAAGAATATTAATTAATTTTTATGCCACGATAATAACGCGTTTCAGTCCGGTAAAATATTAATATCTGAGCGCGTAATTTCAGGTGCGTGGTAAAATTATCTGGAGAACAGTTAAACGAATGCGGGTCCCTATTTCAAAACCTTATGTAGGATCTGATGTAGGTTCTTAGGTAAGATCTTACCTAGTAACATATGTTAGTTCTGATGTGATTTCTTATGTAAGAAATTACGTGAGATCTTACGTGTGCATTTGGCAAAAGATCTAACGTAAGTTCTTAAGTAATTTCTTATGTAGGTTCTTAGGTAAGTTCTTATGTTTTCCAAAGAATGAAAAAATTTAATTTTCATATTTTTAATTTTAAAAAATTTTATTTTCGTAAATTAAATGATTATTATTTGTTTTATTTTTAGATTTAATTTTTAGACATTTTTGCCAAAATGTCTAAAAACTTTCAAAAACTTATTATTAACAAGGTCATTCATAACCATTCATAATAGTTTGAGAGGACATTTTATTTTTTTTTTTAAAGGAAAGATGTCTTGTATCTTTTCCTTTCGCAATGATAATTTCTTGCTCCTTTTATAAAACCTATGAGATCAGTTCATTTGCGAGGAGGAATGAAGGCAGCCCTCCGACGGCAAACCGAAGAAACAATGTCTCGGGATTATTCTGTTTCAAACCGTTCCAGCTGTAAAGTGTACACGTCAAGATAATTTGTTTATATTGTGCAAGGTATCAACTGAAAGGTTATAAATTGATATATTTAAAAAACTTTAAATAAAGTGTGGTGCCCTAAATAATTTTAAGTTATCGAGAGAAACAATATTTATTCAATATGTACAACATGACAGTTATAATATTGGTAAGTTTTTATAAATTAATTGTCTTTAAACATTTTCATAAAAGTAGGGTTATTGTTTTGAAATATATTATACTCCATTTAAATAATATTAATTTGTTCAAATTGTGTAATGTTTAGAATAAATAATTAATTTAATAAGATAATTTTGAAAGATGTTTTTTAATATTAATTTAACTAGTTTTTTCAATGTAAAATTAAAATTTATAAGAAACTTTTTCATTAATAGAATTTTGAATATGTAAGTGTGCAAATATTATTGTCCGAAAATATTCAATTATATAATTCAATCAAAAATTAAATTTAACAATTTAAAAATGTTTTATATAATTAAAAGTTTTCTTTATTTAAAGTAAATAATTTGAATATAAAATTGATAAAATATAATAATTATTTAAAGCATTAAGCTAAATAGTAAAATTTATCGATAAATACTAATTATTTTTAAATGATTAATTGTTGTAGAGTGATAAATGATAAATGATAAATTATTATAATAAATATGCTAACTATTCTTTCGACTCTAATACATAATAAATAAATAATTTATTGAAAATACGATTTCATTGTTTTTTAATTAATAATAGTAATTTTATTCCATATATACAAATTTTCAGGTTTTTACATTAAGTTTTTTGATACTATAAATTACATTTTAATATTTACCTTTAAACTAAACAATTTATCTACAAATAGTCAAATAAACTATAACTAATTTTAATTTAACTATAACCTAAACAATGTTTTATAAAAATAATTTATCACGCAATTTTTGTTCTCAAACTTATTCCTATTAAATCCATAAATGCTAAAATACATTAAAATTGGTATAAATTGTAATAAATAATAATTCTTATTTTTTACAGAAAATATTGTCTGTGTTTAAAGTTTTAACATTTTGAAGTTATTTTTTAAAGCAATAAAACATATTTTTTAAAAGAAAAAAAAAAGCTGTAAAGATTAACGTAAATTATAATATTAATAATAAATTAGTAAATTAATATTATTTAATTATTTCGCAGGAAATCAAAAAACAGAAAATAAAGACCACAAGTGGTTTAATTCATCATAGGCCTTGATTCACAATTGTTCTTTTATCAAGAGGCGAAACCACCAAAGCAAAAAATATCAAAAATCAAAAAGGATCAATGGCTCCCAAAACAATAGTTTATCTCATGAAGATGCAAAACTAAAGGTATAAAGTAAATAAGTATTCTAATTAGAAAAATTATACCTTCCGGCAGGAATTTTTTGTAATTTCAAAACAATTTACAATTATTTTCTGCCCAATGAAACACAAAAATTATAACTTTTACTACAAAAAAACAATTTTTTTTGCAAAATTAAACTAAACAGTTATTTATTTTTTTTTTATCAAAAATGAACCCAATTAATTATGTTTGGCTAATAAAAACACTTGCATCAATTTAATATATTCCAACATTTTAATTATCTTCTCAAAAGTGAAAAATTTTTTAAATTTAATATTTTTAAAATTATTTGTCCGGTATCTAATTTTCGTCATTTTCATTTTTTTTTGCCTACACATTATTCAGTCTCACTCTCACAAACAAGTTTCTCTTATTTAAAATGTATTTAATATTTCAATTAACAAAACTGTACCTTCCGCTTAATATATTTTTTCGATTTTTACTTTCCCGTAATTACCTTTTATCTTTTTTCAAAACACCTAATAGGCCATTTTCGACTTTACAATATTCTTACTTATATTTCACAAATATAAAACACCTGCTGACCACGTTCTAAGTAAAATTTTATTTACAAATTTAATGTGCAAAATTAAGCTGGCCATACATTTTTTTGGTATACATTTTTTTGGCAATTGAAAACAAGTAATCAATCACTTCTGTCTCTTGAAAAAACATTTTATAATTTCTCACAAACAAACAAGTTTCTCATTCTTTTCTAAGTAAGAATTTATTTTTAATTTCAGTTTTGCAAATTTATACTGAACATTAATTTTTTTTATTTTAATATAAAGTAATTAATAATTTTTGGCTTTGAAAAACACATAATTTAATTTCTCACGTACAAACCAATTAGTTATTCTTTTTTTTCGCTTTTTAAAAATCGAGAATAATTTTTTTTTCATAACACATTATTTAATTTTACACTTACAAGCAAGTTGCCTATCCTCCCCTAAATAAAAACTTATTTAATATTTCAATTAACAAAACTACCCTGCCCGGTAAATATATTTTTTCGATTTTTACTGTCCTGTAATTCACGTTTATCTTTTTTCAAAACACGTAATAGGCCATTTTTCACTCTACAAAATTTTTACAAATATTTCTCAAATACAAAACACCTTACCCTTTCTAAGTAAACTTTCTTTGGAAATCCAAGTCGCAAAGTATGCTGCCCAGTAATTAATTTTTTCGTATTTCAAAAAAAACTACTTAATCACTTTTGTCTCTTGAAAAAACATAGTTTAATGTCTTAAAAACTAACAAGTTTCTCATTCTCTTCTAAGTTAGAGTTTATTTAGTTTTAATTTTGCAAAATTATACTGGACAGTAATTAATTTTTGTTTTTCTCAAATCAAAAGAATTACGCTGATGCTAGTAAAGTTATTGGATTTTTATAATACCTTAATAATTGAGTAAATTGTAATTTAAATACATTTTTACTTAGGGAAGAATTAAAAACTTGTTTACAGGTGTTGAATTAAAGTACGTGTTTTTATAAGCCAAAAATAACCAATTTCGAGTTTTAAAAATCGAAAAAAATTAATTCCTGAGACAATTAACTTTTAAAATTAATTAAAAACAACTTTTAACATTCCTCAAAAACATTTCTGCAAATAGATCTTCTAAATTTATAATTGGGTTGTTCTAAATTTCGGTTAATAAACAGTAAATTAAAAACAACCTTAACTAAGATAAAGAAAATATGGAAGTGTATTAATTTAATTCATATGTTTTTAATAACTGAAAATGATTAATTAGGTGATTTTTAAAATAAAAGAGATTAATTACTGTCCAGTATAAAGTGCAACATTGAAATTTTAAATAAATCCTAACCAAGCCAAGAATGAGAAACTGCTTTGTATCTTACAAGTTTAAATATGTTTCTTTAAGAGACAAAAAATATTAATTACTTGCTTTTAAACACGAAAAAAATGTATTTATGAGCAGCATAATTTTGCAAATTATATTTATAAATGAAATTTTACTTAGAACGGGGTTAGAAGGTGTTTTGTATTTAAGAAATATAAGTGAGAATTTTGTAGAGTCAAAAATAGCCTATTAAGTGTTGTAAAAAAAGATAAACAATAATAACAGGGAAGTAAAAATCGAAAAAATATATTTAGCGGGGAGTATAATTTTGTTAATTGAAATAATTAATACTTTTTTAATAAGAAAATAAGTAGAAGCTTGTTCGTAAGAGTGAGATTGAATAAAGTGTTGGTAAGAAATAAAAAATTATTTTTGTTTTTTGAAAACGAAAAAAGTTAGCTACTGTTATATTTTGCAAATTGGAATGTGAGAAATTTTTTTAATTAGAGAAGAATAAGAAATTAGGTTGTATGTGAAAGATTGAATTATGTGTTTCTAAAAGAGAAAAATTATTAGTTAGGAATTTTTAAAAACGACAAGAATTAAATACCGGGACAAATAATTTTCAAAATGGGAACTTTGAAAACATTTTCACTGTCGGGAAGGTAATAAAAATGTGAAAATGCATTAAATTGATTTATGTGTTTTTAGTATCTAAAAATGATTAATTATTTTTTATAAATAAAAAAATAGTTACTGTCCAGTATAATCTTGCAAAATTGAAACTAAATAAACTCTTATTTAGAAGAAAATGAGAAACTTGTTAGTTTGTAAGACATTAAACTATGTTTTTTCAAGAGACAAAAGTGATTAAGTAGTTGTTTTTAAATACAAAAAAAATTAATTACTGGGCAGCATATTTTGCGACTTGGATTTTCATAGAAAATTTTACTTAGAAAGGGTAAGGTGTTTTGTATTTGAGAAATATTTATAAAAATTATGTAGAGTGAAAAATGGCCTATTACGTGTTCTGAAAAAAGATAAACGTTAATTACAGGAAAGTAAAAATCGAAAAAATATATTTACCGGGAAGGGTAGTTTTGTTAATTCGAATATTAAATAAGTTTTTATTTAGGGGACGATAGGAACCTTGTTTGTAAGTGTGAAATTAAATAATGTGTTATGAAAAAAAAATTATTTTCGTTTTTTAAAAAGCGAAAGAAGTTAGTTACTATTATATTTTGCAAATTGAACTGTGAGATATTTTTTTAATTAGAGAAGAGTAACTAATTGGTTTGTACGTGAGAAATTGAATTATGTGTTTTAAAAAGCCAAAAATTATTAATTAGAAATTTTTAAAAACGACAAAAAATAAATAACGCTCCAAATAATTTTGTAAATTAGACATTTTCAAAATTGGAACTTTTAAAAATATTCACTGTCAAGAAGATAATGAAAATATGGAAATGTATTAAATTAATTAATGTGTTTTTAATATCTAAAAACTATTAATTACTTTATATTAAAATAAAAAAAATTAATGTTCAGTATAAATTTGCAAAACTGAAATTATAAATAAATTCTTACTTAGAAAAGAATGAGAAACTTGTTTGTTTGTGAGAAATTATAAAATGTTTTTTCAAGAGACAGAAGTGATTGATTACTTGTTTTCAATTGCCAAAAAAATGTATACCAAAAAAATGTATGGCCAGCTTAATTTTGCACATTAAATTTGCAAATAAAATTTTACTTAGAACGTGGTCAGCAGGTGTTTTATATTTGTGAAATATAAGTAAGAATATTGTATAGTCGAAAATGGCCTATTAGGTGTTTTGAAAAAAGATAAAAGGTAATTACAGGAAAGTAAAAATCGAAAAAATATATTAAGCGGAAGGTACAGTTTTGGTAATTGAAATATTAAATACATTTTTAATAAGAGAAACTTGTTTGTAAGAGTGAGACTAAATAATGTGTAGGCAAAAAAAAAGATTATTTTCTTTTTTTGAAAATGAAAAAAGTTATCTACTGTTATAATTTGCGAATTGAAATGTGAGATATTTTTTTAATTAGAAAAGAATAAGAAATTGGTTTGTACGTGAAAAATTAAATTACGTGTTTCTAAAAGACAAAAACTTAGGAATTAGAAAACTAATTAGGAATTTTTAAAAATGACGAAAATTAGATACCGGACAAATAATTTTAAAAATATTAAATTTATAAATTTTTTCACTTTTGGGAAGATAATTAAAATGTTGGAATATATTAAATTGATGCAAGTGTTTTTATTAGCAAAACATAATTAATTGGGTTCATTTTAGATAAAAAAAATTAATAACTGTTTAGTTTAATTTTCCTAAAAAAATTGTTTTTTTGTAGTAAAAGTTATAATTTTTTTGTTTCATTGGGCAGAAAATAATTGTAAATTGTTTTGAAATTACAAAAAATTCCTGCCGGAAGGTATAATTTTTCTAATTAGAATACTTATTTACTTTATACCTTTAGTTTTGCATCTTCATGAGATAAACTATTGTTTTGGGAGCCATTGATCCTTTTTGATTTTTGATATTTTTTGCTTTGGTGGTTTCGCCTCTTGATAAAAGAACAATTGTGAATCAAGGCCTATGATGAATTAAACCACTTGTGGTCTTTATTTTCTGTTTTTTAATTTCCTGCGAAATAATTAAATAATATTAATTTACTAATTTATTATTAATATTATAATTTACGTTAATCTTTACAGCTTATTTTTTTCTTTTTAAAAATATGTTTTATTGCTTTAAAAAATAACTTCAAAATGTTAAAACTTTAAACACACACAATATTTTCTGTAAAAAATAAGAATTATTATTTATTACAATTTATACCAATTTCAATGTATTTTAGCATTTATGGATTTAATAGGAATAATTTTGAGAACAACAATTGCGTGATAAATTATTTTTATAAAACATTGTTTAGGTTATAGTTAAATTAAAACACGTTATACTTTATTTGACTCTTTGTAGATAAATTGTTTAGTTTAAAGGTAAATATAAAATGTTATTTATAGTATTAAAAAACTTAATGTAAAAACCTGAAAATTTGTACATATGGAATAAAATTACTATTATTAATTAAAAAACAATAAAATCGTTTTTTCAATGAATTATTTATTTATTATGTATTAGAGTCAAAAGAATAGTTAGCATATTTATTATAATAATTTATCATTTTATTTATTGTAATAAGCAATAGGATAATTTATAATATAAAAATAAATTTACTATTAAGCTTATTATGTTTATAGTTCTAGATTTGATTATATTTAGAAATTAAATTAAACGTTTAATAAAGACATTTTTAAATTGACTAATTATGGAAATAATTCATTAAAATATAATGAGTATTTATCGATAAATTATACGATTTAGCTTAATGCTTTAAATAATTATGATATTTTATCAATTTTATATTCAAATTATTTACTTTAAATAAAGAAAACTTTTAATTATATAAAACATTTTTAAATTGTTAAATTCAATTTTTAATTGAATTATATAATTAAATATTTTCGGACAAGAATATTTGCACACTTACATATTCAAAATTCTATTAATGAAAAAGTTTCTTATAAATTTTAATTTTACATTGAAAAAACTAGTTAAATTAATATTAAAAAACATCTTTCAAAATTATCTTATTAAATTAATTATTTATTCTAAACATTACACAATTTGAACACATTAATATTATTTAAATGGAGTATAATATATTTCAAAACAATAACCCTACTTTTATGAAAATGTTTAAAGACAATTAATTTATAAAAACTTACCAATATTATAACTGTCATGTTGTACATATTGAATAAATATTGTTTCTCTCGATAACTTAAAATTATTTAGGGCACCACACTTTATTTAAAGTTTTTTAAATATATCAATTTATAACCTTTCAGTTGATACCTTGCACAATATAAACAAATTATCTTGACGTGTACACTTTACAGCTGGAACGGTTTGAAACAGAATAATCCCGAGACATTGTTTCTTCGGTTTGCCGTCGGAGGGCTGCCTTCATTCCTCCTCGCAAATGAACTGATCTCATAGGTTTTATAAAAGGAGCAAGAAATTATCATTGCGAAAGGAAAAGATACAAGACATCTTTCCTTTAAAAAAAAAAAATAAAATGTCCTCTCAAACTATTATGAATGGTTATGAATGACCTTGTTAATAATAAGTTTTTGAAAGTTTTTAGACATTTTGGCAAAAATGTCTAAAAATTAAATCTAAAAATAAAACAAATAATAATCATTTAATTTACGAAAATAAAATTTTTTAAAATTAAAAATATGAAAATTAAATTTTTTCATTCTTTGGAAAACATAAGAACTTACCTAAGAACCTACATAAGAAATTACTTAAGAACTTACGTTAGATCTTTTGCCAAATGCACACGTAAGATCTTACGTAATTTCTTACATAAGAAATCACATCAGAACTAACATACGTTACTAGGTAAGATCTTACCTAAGAACCTACATCAGATCCTACATAAGGTTTTGAAATAGGGACCCGCATTCGTTTAACTGTTCTCCAGATAATTTTACCACGCACCTGAAATTACGTGCTCAGATATTAATATTTTACCGGACTGAAACGCGTTATTATCGTGGCATAAAAATTAATTAATATTCTTTCCTACCTGATAATTAATTTTTTATGTGCGTACCCGCGAATCGATCATACGCTTAAATGACCGATTTTTATTTAACATCACGGCGGCAATATTTTTTAGCGGTTCGTCCGTAACTTATATTGTATAGGAGACGGAGTTTAGTATTATTATTATTTTACCGATTTAATCTACGATAGATTATACCGGATAATTCTTTTTGAATTAGGAATATTATTGTGTAATCTACATTATTTTTTAATCTGGTTATAGATACCGCGACAACATAATTTAGCCAGTTTCTGGCAAGGCGAAACTTTCGACTAAGGAAGATTTCTCATTTATTTTGTTTTGTTCTAACAAACGCCGGCTCTTTAAGCACCTATACTATTGCTTGATTACTATTTAATTTTTTGTATTATTATTATTAAATTTTTTTTCTTCTTTATTTTGATTATATTCTTTTAAATTTATTCAGTATTATAATATATTATTTTTGTACACTTTTTATTTTGTTATAATATATTCTTCTGTTATTTCTTACCAATAGAAATTCTGAGAGTTTTACTGACTATTCCTAACCTCAAAACGACAGTAGAAAATAAGTAAAGTAATTTATGGTCAATAAACTAGATTTTCAAGAATAAGTAAATAAAATTTGAGAACCTTGGCTCCGGCGAGCAAATTCGGAGCATAGCAAAATTTCACTTCGTTACATAACCCTTAGCAACACTGTCGTCAGTCCCACTGACCACCTATTTTTTTGAATTTTTCGTAGATTATTAAAGATTATTGGAAGACAGTCACTATTTTACATTTATAGACCCAATTTTAAGGTTTCTCAGTAAATTTCCGATTCCAAACTATGGTTTTCAAATGAAATATTTTTTTTAGTTTCCAAGAAAAAAATTTGAAAATAGCAAATTTTTTTCGATTCTCTAATTTTCATATTTTTCTCTTCTTCTGATTATAAAGTACCTATTTTAATCGAAAAAAATTATTTTTCTACTTTTAAAAAATGTGTGCTGCTAAGGGATAAGTACCCAACCGATGTCCAGGTCATTCCCGGTCAACTATTTCAGAGAAGTTACCCTCAAATTTTGAAAATAAACTTTTTTAATGTACCTAAGTAATAAACCGATGTCGACGTCATTCCTGGTGAACATCCTCAGGGAAGTTAACTAAAAAATGCAAAAATTGATTTCTAAGAAGTACCTCAGTACTCAACCGGTGTCCACGTTATTTCCGTTCAACTGTTTTAGGGAAGTGTACTTCAAAATGTAAAAACCGACTTTACTGAAGTACCTAAGTATAAAATTAATGTCTAGGTCATTTCTGGTCAAATTATCCAGGGAAGTTAACCTTAAATTTTAAAAATAGACTCTTTTGAAGTACCTAAGTACTCAACCTATGTTCAGGTCATTTCCGGTCAACTTCTTTAGAGAAGTTTACCTCAAAATGTGAAAATCGACTTCTCTGAAGTACCCAAATATCTAAGGATGTCTAGGTCATTTTTGGTCAAAAATTTCCAGGTAACACTGAGAAAATAAGCCTTTAGCCAATTTCTAGGATAAGGGACTCTAAACAAAACACACAAGATACCGGCGATCACAACCAAACTTCAAGGTTAACAGTAGCATTTAATCTGCTAATAATAAACAAAGAGCTTTGCAGGTGGTATATTAACAACCTCTCTCTACTAAATTTAATCAACAATTGGTTATATTTAGTCAACTTATTTTCTCAGTGAAGTTAATCCTAAAACGTAAAAATCAGCTTCTTTGTAGTACCTAAGTACACAACCAATGTCTATTTTAAGAAAAGTAAATTCCCTTCTAAGTATATGTTTGAGAAACGTAAATTCGATCAATGGAAAGTTAAAAAAAATAAACACTTTTTATGTCATTTTTTCAAGTTGCGACGTTTCGATAGTGTGGTTTACTATCCTCTTCAGGCTAATTTTATTGAATAAATAAATAAACACCAAATTAATATAATAAAAACAATTGACACACACATTAGACATCGCAGAAATTAAGAAACGTCGCAACTTGAAAAAATGACATAAAAAGTGTATGTTTTTTTTACCTTCCCATTGATCGAATTTACGTTTCTTAAATGTCTATTTTATTTCTGCCCAACTTCTCTAGGGAAGTTAACTTTATAATGTTAAAGGAACAACTCTAAATAAACTATCACACTGACACTGCAAAAACAAATATGTCATTTTGAGATGTTTTGTCCCCATATTTAAAACATTTAAACTCATATTACCATGGAAAAAACTTATTAAATAAAACCTTTAGTAAATTGGAGTTTTAAAAAAGCAGATTATTGCTTGACATTCTGAATAGTTTTGAAACTGAGTTTTTTTAAATAAGTTATTTCCTATAAGAACAAAATTTATTGAATCTGTTTTGACAATTATGAATCGCTTTGAAAATTTTTAGGTCAAATTATTATATTTTACACAAAATTTGGAATTTTTAATAATTTATTGAGCTACTTAAATAAATTATGTGCATAACTGTTAGAATTGATAATACTTTTTAAAATTGAACAAATATTTATAAAAATTTTGTTGAAGATACTTCTAAAAAATAAGAAACACTTAAAAAATTAAAATAATTTGAATCGGAGTTAATCGGAAATTTCGTTTTAGAAAATCAGATTCACTTGAGCTCATGACCGATTCAAAAAAAGTAAATAGTTTTTTATTTTCTTGGTTGTTTATTTAGAGTAGTTCTTTTTCCCATTTTTAAGTTAACTTCTTTGAAGAAATTGATCAGAAATGAAATGGACATCGGTTGGACACTTAGGTACTACAGAGAAGACGATTTTTACATTTTGACGTTAACTTCCCTGGAGAAGTTGATCAGAAATTACCTAGATATTGATCGTGCACTTAGGTACTTTAAAGAAGTCGATTTTAAAAATTTGGGGTTAAATTGACCGGAAATAACCTAGATTTCGGTCGGGTATATGGGTACTTCAGAGAAACGGTTTTTATATTTTGAGGTTAACTTCCCTGAAGAAGTTGACCGGAAATGAGCTAGACATTGATTTTATAGTTGGGTACTTTGGAGAATTCGGTTTTAACATTTTGATGTTAACTTCCCTGGAGAAGTTGACCAGAAATGACATAGAAATGACATATTAGATACACTAAGCCCAGGCAGTTCCTTACTATTTTTGATGTTTTTATTTATAAAAAATTAGTTCTTCCAGCCCCTGACCAGAAAGCAACTTCTCTTTGGGCATTTTTAAATTTTTTCAAAATTTCGTTTATTTTCAGGTTTTTTTGCTTTTGTTATTTTCACCTCTTATGTTCAGATATTATTATTTATTTTTTATTTTCATGCTCTTTTGTTGTTTCCTTTCGGGTTATCATTTTTATTTTAAGTTTATTTTTAGCTCTTTATTTTCAAGTTTCCATTTCAGTTTTTCTTAATGTTGCTTTTCAGGATGCCAAAGTGCAAGGTGGAGAAGAAATTTTGAAGTCAAATCAACCTCGAGGAGTACAATGAAGTCTGTGGAAAAACTGACAACTTCTTAAAAATCTCTCAGAGTGAGTGAATTAAAACTACAATGATGTTAGGTGATTGGAGAAAGATTCATGCATTTGAATGTCAAAACAAATGTCAGTAATGTATGAATATAATTTGAAAATTTTTACATAGAACTGAATTGTCCTCTTCTCAAAAAGCAAGATGTTTAAATTTAGTTCAAAAAGGTAAATATTTGCATTGCCATTTCGAAGCCTTTATGAAAAGCGGCGCGGGAGTTCAAATGTCAAGTGATAGAATTAAATTAATTAATTTTAATAAATTATTTGATAATCGTTTACAAACTAGCGCAATTATAAATTTGACTCATTTAGATATTAACAAGTTTCTTGATGATGCACTTGTGTTGTTTAAATATAATATAGAAATAGCTTTAGACAAATAT
This sequence comes from Ganaspis brasiliensis, assembly GCA_037103525.1. NCBI lineage: Eukaryota > Metazoa > Arthropoda > Insecta > Hymenoptera > Figitidae > Ganaspis > Ganaspis brasiliensis. Next base: position 347,514 of record JAZKLR010000495.1, read on the forward strand.
GTTCCGCTAAAAGTGTATACAGTGTTGGGCGTCAAATTCAAAAAAGATTTGAGTGATGGGACACTCGAGTTCAATTTTAAAACATTCACCGCGAAAACGGATAAAATTTTTACTACAACCCAGTTAAATGACTGGTATAATGATAATGTCCAACAAATTATTTTACAAAAAAAATGAGGAATGCTAATTTTCAAATTTTTTTTGCGGATAGGAATCAGTGCATGTCTGAACAAAAAATAATTTTAAAAATTTGGCTCCTCTAACTGTAATTAATTATTCAAAACAAAATGAATTTCTAAAACAAGCGTCTGTTGACATACATAGAATTTGAATCAACTAATAATAAGCCAGCTGAAACCACAGCATATTGTATTATAATCCATGACCGCATTGTAAAATATAAGCCAATCAGTGGCGTTGTCAAGAATTTGCTGTAAAGGGGGTAAATACGTGGCGGGGATGAAAAGTATAAATGCAGCTACGCTTGGTTAAAAATTGATTTCTGTTTCAGCATTATTTGTTTCAGGATGGAGTTCATCGTAGATATTCAAAGTTTTAAAAGACCCTACAATGACTTTGTTTTTAAAGAGTTGTTGATACTACTTCTTCAAGCAAATGATGACCTACTTGCTTACTTCTTTAAACTTCCTTGTACTTGAAACTTATTGCCAGGGCGTTTTAAAGAGAAAATTGTTGGCTAACACATAATTACCATAGGATCCATTGGACTGCTGGTGACATCCCCGCGATGAACTACGTCCAATTCTACAAGATGTACTACGAGGTTCTACTTTCATCTACGTTAAAGCTTTAGAAAAAAAAAACATAACTAGAGAAAGATTTATTAAATGTTCAAAATTTAAAAGATTTTGATTGTTAATCATTGACAAAAATTAAGTCTAAATTATCATCTACGTGTACGCGTCATACTCTTTATACTGAAAATTGTGCTGCAAGAAATGTTAAAATTTTTTGTGATTGGTTTTTGGAATCTTCAAACTATTATATAACTATTGTTGCTAAAGAAATTGATGAAGTTGATTCTACTTTAAAGGTGTTCTATGAAAATTGTAAATCTTTACTGTAATCTTTTCGGTAATGGGTCAGTACCGACCCATCTTCAGGACAAGATTATTGAAGGGGAGAAAACCACAAAAAATCTTGTCCTGAAGACGGGTCGGTACCGACCCGAAACGTCGACATATTGCTAGTTTGAATTGAGTAGAACGTATGCAGGCTACAGGGTCCGACTAATTGTTCTTGTACTTGGTTGTTTGGGAGGGATGCGAGCTTCATTCGTGAGCCAACTAAGGAAGATACCTAGCTGCGAGCATCTAGCCGATGCATTGGTGGTTCGCATGCAAAAGTCTGTTCTTCTGAACTCTCTCAATCTGGTTCGGCAGCACTGTTCATTGTAAGATCTTATTCGGTAGCTCTAAGAAAGCATCCAACAACGTTCTTGACCACCGCTTAAGAACATCGGCGGCTATGGGTGAGAACAATAGTGCAAGAAGTAGGCATAACGTCTCTAGCAAATGAATCACGCTTTTGCTTACCCTCCAGGACGGATGGAGCAATAGCGGATTAGAGTAAGTAAAGCAAGAATGGAAGAGGTTGTTTTAGTAAGGCATTACCACTGCACGTGGTTGAGTCCCACACGAACAAGTGCGTAAATGTTGATCTAAATATTATCTTATTATGCCTCACGGTGGTCTTGAAGCAACTTTGAATGAAGGGTTTTAGCACATAATTTTTTTTTGCTGATTTGGGTTATTTACATCATAAATAGTGTGTAAAAAATTTATTGTCCATAACTTGCCGAGCCGTTTTTAAGAAAACTCATTTTTAAAAAAAATTACTCTTATTTATTAAATTTTTTTTCAAATGGTGACTAGATGGCAAATTCTTTATATTTTTCCGGTATTGTAACTTGTATAATTTACATAAGTTGACAAAAATCAGGGAGCATAGGAGGTCATAAAATTTAAAAAATCGAGTTTTTTCTATTTTTTTTGTATTAAAGTACAGTATCTTAGAAATGTTGTCTCAAAATTTTTAAATCGATACAAGAAAAATTCTCGAAAATTTCTAAAATCTCTCTAAAAGTTGATTTGAACATAAAATTCTGATTTTAAATCACTGCGGTAGCTCGAAGGTTAAACGTGCTTTTCTCAAAACTACATTTTCAGTGTTGGTGGACACCATATCTTAAAAAATAGCGCACCGATCATTTTGAAATTTTCTACACATATTTTATACATACTCAGCTTGAACTTGAACAGAAGACTTTTTCTTAAAACGTATACAATTTGTTTTAAGAAAATAAAATGATTCATTTTTTAAACAAAAATCACTATTCTTACTTCAAAGCACTATTAAAGATTAAAAGTTTTATTTTTAAATGTGCATTATTCAAGTGCTACTAATCTACTAACAAATAATAATTTTTGGTTTTTTGATTTCGGATGATCCTAACGGGACTTATCATCTTCACTGGTAGGATACTTTTTTCTCAGGAGCAACACTAAATTCATTATAGCACTTATAATTTTTATTATTTTTCAACAAAAAAATTCCGAAATGTTCTTCCAATGTTAATAAATAGTATGCGAAAATTTAAAACAGAAAAGAATTTTTTTTTTCTTACAAAAAATAGAGTAAAACCTTTTGTTTAGGCGTTACCAACTGCCTATGCTCCTTTAACATGTGGACGTTAGTATTATACACAACATGCAAGCATACGCACAAAACAGGTGTTGCAGTGTAAAAAAATTAAATTTAATTAAATTCAATCCTCAAATTCATAATTCGATGTGAAAGTGTTATATTTTTAATAGAAGACGAGTAATTTTTTTTTTAAATGAGTTTTCTCAAAAACGGCTCGGCAAGTTATGGACTATAAATTTTTTACACACTATTTATGATGCAAATAACCCAAATCAGCAAAAAAAATGATGTGCTAAGACCCTTCATTCAAAGTTGCTTCAAGACCACCGTGGCCTAAAAACAAAAACTACTTTAAAATTGCTAAAAATATTAAATAATATAGGGTAAGTCGAAGAGTGATAGAACACTTTTTCTGTTTTCATACACAGTCCAGAATTCGTGAAAAAATCAATTTTGAATACGTGTTAGTTTTAGTTCCACTTCTTGTGAAAGAAGATATTCGCTTGAAATTTGTTTCTGTTAACAATGATGTTTTTACATCATAAGAGACGTTTAAAAATTCTAAGCGAGATGGATACTTCGAAAAGAGGTGGGTCAAGAAGCAAAATGAGTGTTACTATTGTATTTCATACAAATATTTACTATTATTTACTGTTTTAATTTTAGAGACATCACCTCGTGATCCATCTCTCGTCGATTCCCCCATGCGTGATACGTTTTCTGTTGCGAAAAACTTTAATTTCCATGGACCATGATATATTATTTCCCTCCTACCCCTAAAGATATCACGTGATATGTGGACAACCCCTAGGTAAATATTTTTTTATTGATCTCATTATTATTATTATTATTCATATTATTAATATAAATTTTTATTCATATTTTGTAGATATCAATATTTAAAAATTCAGCATAAGTACCAGTTTTGTCCATCTTAGTACCATTATAGTGTCTACTTAAAAAAAATATGCCTATTTAATTAATAAAGAGAGATAATTAATTACAAACATTAAAAATTGACTAAATTCAAATGAATTTTGAAATATATGCAATAATTTTCAAACATTAAAAAAATAATATATGGAAATATATTTGAAACTGTCTACTAAAGGTACACTGGCCATAAACGGTACATCTACCCTATATGTTGATAATATCTACAATGAAATAAAAAATAAATATGTATTGAAAATATATGGGCGATTCTTACGTAACTGCCCTACTTGGCGGCGTTGAAAAAATACACCTAAATAAAAATATATTCTGAAGTGTATTAGTGAATTTTAAAGGTATATATGAGAGTAACTGAAAACCAAATATACATAAAAATATATATTATAACTTCGATTATATTGCACTATAACTGCTGAAATTTCAGCTCCGTGGCGTGTCCTTTTTGCAAAATGTTAACTTTAATTGAATAATTTTCGGTGAAAATATTATTATTATAACTCAGCCTTTTTCAAGCATAAAGTGTCTATATTTATGAACAATTTAGGTTTATATTCAACTTCATAATACCTTTTTCATACTTAGAATCTGTAAAAATATTTTATCCCTCAATTTTTCCAATTTTTGAACGCAATCTGTAGATTTATAATTAAGGTGTCATATGTTTAGTTATTACGCCTTCTAATAAGTTAAATCTCAATTTTGATCCATTAGCACTAAATCACATGTAAAAAAAGTTTTAAAAAAGAAAAATTTTTACTTAAAAAAAAAATTATTTTTGTGAAAATCGCATGTGTACAAAAAAAGCGTTCAGTTCCATGTCATTACTATTATATTACTGTAATAACTATTTAATAGTATTGTTACTATTTTCTTGAAGTTTTTATGTAAAACATGCGATCTGCAAAAGGAATAGATTTATTTTGCAATATTGTAGAAGTGAGGTTAGAATAAATGTCAAATTTCAGCTCAATGGTATCACGTAAAATTTCAGCTCCATGGCCTATATGAAGTGTTCAGTGTGCTTCATGCAGAGAAACTTTTTTATCTGTAGTGGTTATTTTAAAATATTATTCTATAAAGTAGTTTAGCAATGCCGGATTACACTGCTCGATCTCCATTTCAAATTATCCAAAAAATAAAACGAAATATTCATTATTAAATATTGTATTTGCTGTTCTTTTATAAAATTTTATATATGTTAACTAATATCTAAAATACTGTTAGAATATTAAATAATTTATTAATTTATTATTTATTTTCGTTTTAGCAAAATATCAAGAAGAAATTTTTATTTTGTGCAATATATTGACAATAAAAGGATGCAGTTAAGCTCCACATGGCAGCCAATTTTCAAAAATTTGCTATTATTTTCGTATAAACATAGTTGTAGTAAAATCGTTTAAAATATAATTATATTATACCCTAATAAGAAAAATAAGTAGAATTGCGAAAAAGAAAATAAAACAAGACAACTATTTTCTATGTTGAAATTTAATAAACTTACAGCTTTCTCATTCTTAAATATTTGTAAATAAAAATTGTTAAATTAAACTTATTGTTTGCAAATAAAGAAAAACAACTTTACCAACTTGAGAAACCATAGTGCCTAATTATATAAAAAACTCATAAGTGAGCACTTTCCGAATTTACAACGCTTCCAAATATCACATAAATCGTCGCTATAAAACATAGGTAGGTATTATTATTATTATTTTTGAAACAAGAAGTAAGTGATCTTAGGAAGGTATGCGAATAAAAATTAAACCGTTTAGTCCTTCGTCAAAAAAGTGACGTTTCGTCGACACTGGTTTGTCGACCTCATCAGGCTCTAAATTTAGTGAATAAACACACACAAGTTCACAAAATAGTTAAATTAACAAAATTCCAAAAAACAATTTTTTTTACCTTAAAGGTAAAACATAAATATAGTCAATTAAATTAAAATTATAATGGAAGTAGTTAAGTTTTGTCATCTTTTATTTTGTTTCTTCAAATTTCTATTATTTTTGCCATTTTGGAATTATTTTCTTCAAAGATCAATTTTACCTTAAAAACTTATATATTACGCACTTAATTTTTTCACTATTTTAATATTATAGCTATTAATCATACATGAAAGAAATCCGGGAATCATCAATTTTATTTAATACAATTTTAATGTAAACGAATGTCCATGCAAACGAAATTTCGTTTAATAAACTGCTCATGAAATCGAATTTTAAATTAATAGAACCTTTACATGACAGAACATTCAACTTATCGACAAGGCACATGGCCGAACTTTTCTCCGCCATCTTTATCTCTTTCTTTTTCTTCCTTGTTTAACGCTTCGAATTAGAAAAGGAAAGAGACAAATATAGCGGTGAAAAAAGTTCGGCTAAATGAAAGTTCGGCCATGTGCCTTGACGGTAAGTGAAATGTTCTGTTATGTGAAGGTTCTATTACTATAAAATTCGATTTCGTGAGCAGTCTATCAAACGAATTTTCGGTTGCATGAACATTCGTTTATATTAAAATTCTATTAAATAAAATTGATGTCAAATAATTATTATCTTACATAGAAGTTCGGAAAAATATAAATTCGGTTAAATATAATTTCTGCAATATATGAAGTCTAAAAAATATAAATTCTGTTAAATAACAATTATGTCATATTACAATTATAAAAACTATTATTTGATTAAATAAACATTCTATTAAATAGATAGTTTGCTTAACAAAAAGTCTGATAAATGGTGTTTCTGTTAAATTGTTATTCTTGTATATGTAAATTCAACTAAATATAAATTCTGTTAAATAAAATCTTTCAAACTGTAATTCATTTACATAAAAATTCTAAAATTAGAAAACAAGGTTATGTAAAAGTGCTGCTGTACAAAAGTTAGATTTAAAATTTTTATTGAAAGATTGTTTAACAAAGATTTGTCCAAGTGAAATTTCAGTTAGCAAAAATGTCTATTAAATTAACATTCATATTTTAAAAAATTCAGTTTACAATACAATATCTGTGGAGTAAAAATTCTTTTTTTAAAAAATTCTAACAAATTATAATTCGGCTATAAATAGAAATACAGAATAACTTTTAAATAGTTATTCTATATAAACTATTGTTTGGTTTTCAAGTGGCATTCTGTGTTGATTCTTCGTCACATTAAATTTAAATAGTTTCTTGTTTTGTGTTAATATTTAGTTTTAAGAACCGTTTGTTAGTTTAAGAGTTTGAGAACAATAAATTTCCATTGTCCTACGTTTATTAGAGCCAGGTATTGAAGGGTCCGGAACATTGACCTGGGGACTGCAAATCCCACATTTATGTTTGTGTCACGAAGAGACACTACCTGACTATTTTCGGATAATTAAGCTGGAAAGTTGCCTTTATTGGTAAACATTAGCCTGCGGCCAAGGGAAACAATGCGACAAGCATTGAAGATAATACCAGGGAGTTCGACCCTTTACTTGAGCTCTCGGAAAAAGGGGGGTAGCTTCGATCTCTTTAGTTCGACGACAATCTCAGTATTTGTACAACTTCGAAAGAACTAAGACCAATAAAGTCTTGAGTCTTCATTATTTCAGTTTTCGTTTTTCACTGTTACCAAACCAATATCAAGCTCCTGGATCTTCCAACTCCTAACAACTATAATTTATTATAAATTAAAATTCTGTCTCTTTCTAATAAAAATTTCTATTCTGCAGAAATCGTGTCAAATGAAAATTGATTTAAATAAATATTCTTTAGCATATTAATTTTGTTAAATACAAATTCTCTATAATGATAATTACTGTTAACAACTATTCGTTTCTAAAAGAATTCTTTCATGCAACTTGTACATTAATTAAAAATTCTTACTATTAAAAAATCAATTAACTAGCTACCATTTCTGTACTTTTCGATTCCTTATAGAGAAATAATCATTTGATTAAGCAAAAATTCGCTTCACTAAATATATTATAAAGAAATAATTCGACATAATGAAAATTCGGTTATACGAAAATTCTAATTTTTACATTTTTGGTAAATGGATTTTCTAGATTGTGAAATTGAATTTACGAACATTTCTCTATTAATATTAAATTTTATTAGATGATAAGTGTATGTAATCAGATGTGTTTTTTTTGTTAATGAAAAATTGTAGCCTGATGAGGTCGACAAACCTGAGTCGGCGAAACGTAGCTCTTTTGACGATAAATTTGAGAATTTTATTCTACTAATCTTCCCTTGACCATATACTTGTCTTTTAATAGAAAGGGGAATCTGTGGAGGAATATAAAAGTGTACTCGAAGGAATAAAGGATATGATTCTAATGTTTAACATAAGTACAGTTATCGTTGGCAGAAATGTCAATTTAACAGCAGCTATCCTGACATTATTCCCAGAAGCCGAACTGCAGATGGATTTGCATAGTTATCAAGAGGTATTCATTCTAAAAAATAATAATTGTACAATTATCTGTGGAGATAAGTGGTTATAATTAAATTAACACCAGATTTAAATTGGATAATTAGGTTTTATTTTAAACAAGATATTGTTAGCGGGCACATTGGGTACAAACTTTATTTTTACTCAAAACTCACAGCAAACCTGTCTATTCTTCTTATCTAACGATGTCTCAATCTATATTCTTCTTTTGTTTTGCCTATGTTCTTTTTACGTTCGTTAAGGTTTATTTATATTAACATGTCGCAGTATATGTAAAATAAATCAAATTTATAATATTCCGCCATCCTCGCATTGTTTGGTCATCCAAACGTCGTACATAACATTAATCCTCATTTTCATTGTCATGATCTTTTCGCAAGTCAAAATCGTCGTCTAAGGGCCGGTTTCACCAACTGGGATTAAAATGCTGATAAACTAATCATGGTTATTTTTTAATCGAGATTGTAATCATGTTTAAAGTTCAATGCGTCCCACTAGAAGATTATGAGCTCCGATTAGTTAATCATATACTCCGTTCAGAATAATTCTGTTTTCCCTTGTACCGTTAGTTTTGATTGGACATTTTTGAACAGATCCAGAAATTGCGTGCGCCGGTGCGCGCGAACACACAAAACATGGCGTGAGTCAGTGACATGTGACTTTGTTATTTTGTAGACCCAAACAAAGAGTGTATTTTTTAAAATTTCTTTAAAAGCGTTATAAAAAATTTATAAAAGATGGAAGCAGAACAAATGGAAAATGTAAGTAGATCTGTTAAATCCAAAATATTATATGTTTTAGTATTCAAAGTAAATATAAAAGATATAAAATATTCAAAAGTTATATGAAACCTAACCTAAAGTTAAAATTTGTTAGAAAACAATTACAATAAAATTTCAGTACACAATGTAAAAAGAATGTATTAGACCATTTAAATAATGACCTAAAAGGTTCTTCAATAAATTTTAAATAATTAAAAAGTTACGAATTAGATTTATTACAAAAAATTCTGCATTTTAAATAGGTTCAATACCCTTTGGAATTGTTTGATTAAATTCTTTCTTATAAATAGAAATTTTATTGTAATAAAAAAATAATTTAAACTTTAATGTATTTCAACGGAAAGGTAAACGATTTTATTTAGAACATTATTATTATTAAAAAGTTGCATTTAAATAAAAATTTTCTTATGGCACGCAATGATTGTCAAAGTTGAGGTTATTTTATAAATCAAAACAGAAAATACGGACAGAAAATGATGTGCTAAGTTTATTCAAACGCAACTTTAAATCGTTCACTATTTCACCAAATTCATTTAATTATGAATACATTTTTTTATTTAAGGAAAAATCATACTAGCAAGCGGAAACAAAGTTAGACCACATCCATATTTTCAAATATTAGAAATAAAAAAACTATTTAAAATTTAAAAGCTTTTTAGTTGAAAGGTAAGGAATTTTACTTTTAACATTTTGATTAATTTAAAGCTGTATTTAAATAAAAATTACAATTCCTTTTAGATAACATGACCTACAATTTGACAATCGTTTTCGATAGATAGAAGATTGTAATTTCAATTTAAATATAACTTTGAATTCATAAAAATGTTCAATATAAAATTTTTAATGATTTCTACTAAATGCTTTTAAAATTTAGTTTTTTATTTAATATTGAAAAATATATACGTAGACTAACTTTTTTTCCGATTGTTTGTTTGGTGGCTCCTTAATAAACACAAATTTAAAGTTTTTGTTTTAATTGTTTCTTTTATACTTCCTGAAAGTGTAATGTTCAAAATTAATCTTACAAGTCAACATGTTAAAGTAAATTGAAACACATCAGCTTTTTAACGTTTCGATAGCTCAGCTGTCGTTTTCAAAAAATGAACTATGTATTACATTTTTTTAAATATTACAAGAAAAAAAATTATACATTAAATACAAATTTTTTAATATAATTTAGATAATTTTATATAAAGATTACCATAAAAAAGGTTTTTAAATTTGCATTGCTTGCTATTAATACAATAAATATAATTCGACAGAAAAAATTATATTTACTTAACACCCAGACTTGGAAGATTAATGTTTTTATCTTTTATCTCTAATATTTTACTAAGTGACAAATTCATATAATTATTAATAATATAATTAAATTTTAAAAAAATTGTTAAGGTAAAGAAGGGAAGGAAAAGAAGTCCGAATTTTACAAAAGAGAAGAAAATACTTGTTGCTGGTATAGTTGGCAAGTACAAGGCCATAATCGAGTGCAAGAAAACGGATGGAATTACGCAGATAGAGAAAGATAAAAAGTGGGTAGTGATTTGCGTAGAATTTAATTCTAATGGAAAATCACTAAAATACCGTTCTGTGGATAAATTAAAAGTGTTATGGGACAATTTGAAACGGACGACAAGGAAACACTAAAGCAAAATTCGCCAAGAAACTTTTAAAACTGGCACAGGACAAAATGAGATTAAAAAAGATCAGCTGTGTATAAAAATACAGGGGATTATTGGCAAAACAGGAAAGCCAATGGATAATGCGTTTGATCTGAATTGTGGAGATAAGTGGTTAAAATTAAATTAACACCACATTTAAATTGTATTATTAGGTTTTATTTTAAACAAGATATTGTTAGTAAGCACATTGCGTACAAACTTTTGTTTTACTTAAAACTCACAGCAAAGCTGTCTATTCTTCTTATCCAATGGAGTCTGAATCTATCTTCTTCTTTTGTTTTGCCTATGTTATTTTTAAGTTTATTAAGGTTTATTTAAATTAACATGTCGCGGTATATTAAAGCATAATGCTGAGGAGTACGTAAATAAAAATGACGAGAATGACTAAATCCCTTTTTGACAGAATTTCAGGAATTTTGTTTAAATGATATTAACCGGGGTAAAATATCCGTGAACGAAAAAAGTAACAGTTTATCTAACGTGTTAATAATCTATGGAAACTTGTTACAAGTAAAAGTTAAACATTTCCCATCTACATGGGAATTCGCAGGTACGTTATGTTAATAAATTGTGGTTTATGAAAGAATAACTTTCGGTTTCCCATTTCTTTTTTCTTCAGGGGAAAATAAAATTATTCTCACAAATTCTTAATAAAAGGAAATTTTTAAATTACTACGTAGCTCTTACATATCAATTATAATTATATACAGTGCAACCTGGATAAGTGATAGCTTATAGATCGCTTATAGAGATTTCTCACTCATAGAAATACATTCATTCGAACTAAATTGTAGATGAATTTTTACCATACAGAATTTTCATTTAATCGAATATTCATATAATTCAATATTAATTCGTTCGTATTTTTATTTATAAAAATAATTATTTGAATGAATTTCATTTTTTTTGTTTCTTATGTTAAAAGAACAGCAAATGCTATAACATCTTATTTTGCAGACATTCAATATGTAAGATATTTATTTAAAGATAATTCAGAATAAGAGGAATATTTCATTCTTAAAAATTTAAGGTTATGTAATTTTCATTTGATAGAAATTCAATTTAATGAATTTGAAGTAAGTAGGATTGATAATTAAAAAAAATTTTGAAAGGCTAAATTTAAACTTGACGTAACTTTTATTTGACAGACTGATTAAAATGTCCAATTTATTTATGGCATAATTCTTAAGAACATTAAATTAAAATTTGACAGAATTTCAATTTAGTCGAATATTCAATTAGTCTAATTTTATCTCATAGAAGATTTATGTAACCGAACTGTCATTTGATACAAATTGTACATTACCGACATATTAAACTTGCAAATTTTCATTTAATCGTTATTTCATAATGGCCACGGGCTCCATTAGTAATAGATTTATGCCTTAAATAAATTCTACATTTTAATCAATCTGTCAAATAAAAGTTACGCACAGTTTAAATTTAGCCCTTCAAAATGTCTTGTAATTATCAATCCTACTTACTTCAAATTCATTAAATTGAATTTCTATAAAATGAAAATTACATAACCTTAAATTTTTAAGAATTAAATATTCCTCTATAATTCTGAATTATCTTTAAATAAATATCTGAAATGTTGAATGTCTGCAAAATAAGATGTTATTGCATTTGCTGTTCTTTTAACAGAAGAGTCGACAAAATGGAATTCATTCAAATAATTATTTTTGTGATTTTTATAAATAAAAATAAGAATAAATTTAAATTTAATTATATAAATATTCGATTAAATGAAAATGCTGTATGATAAAAATTAATCTACAATTTAGTTCGAATTAATGTATTTCAATGAAATAGAAATGCTGAGCTATGGATTTAGAAATATTGAAATTTCTAAAAAAAAACCGTTAATGGTATAATCATGCACCCCACAAAATTGACTGAAAGCATTTATTTTTTATTACAGAAAATTTAATTAAATTTCATGGAACAATTGTCAAAGATTATTTTGTAAGGTATCATCCGACAAAAAAATACCACGTAACAGTTTCAACATTATTTAATCAGGAATTACGGAAAAAAGCCAAAACCCTCTGGATTGATATTCAAAGTAATAAACGTAACATTGCTGAAATTCTTAATAATTCAGCTTACTTTTTAATGTTCCTATTAAAAAGTAGAGTAAAAAAGTCTAATTGCATTTATCTCTAACTTGCGAATCTTTCGAATTATTAATTATAACAGGAATTAAATTCAAAGGCATACACTGTGTAATTTCAAATTTTTAAGAAATCTTTATTTATTAACTTAATTTCATATTATAATTTGTCAGTTTTTAAGCATTTAAAATTTTTTGCATTTCTGTGATGTATTGAAACTTTATTATAATTGCAAAAATGCAAAATTTAAGGATTTAATTCGTGTTATAATTAATTATAATTTTTTGTTTAAAGCGATTTTATCAACAAATTATACTTTAAAATAAAATATGATTATAACAAAATCTTTCTAATTTTTCTTGTAGAATCGATTGTGATCCATAATTTTAATTAAATGTAACTTTCTTTTATTATTTCTTTAAACAAATATTGTTTAACAAATAGAAAATTTAAAACTTAAAATGCAAATGATTTTTATTTAACTTTCCTACAAATTCAACTATCAATTCTGTTATACTGCAACCGATTATGGTACATGGATGCGGTAACAGCTAATTTGTTTAAAAAAAACAAAATTTGTAAACAATTTGTCCGGCCCATCGAAGATATTTCATTTTTCACTATCATACTTGAAAGTTATGTTACGATTTTTATTTTAATTGGAAATTTTTTTTTCCAAAATCACAGTAACCAAATTGTCGGTTTTAGATTACAGACTTTCTGTCAGATTACTTCTAATCTTTGTGCATTAATTTTTTTGTGTTCCATACAACATATCAATCTACACAAATAAAATCAACATTTTATCTCAACATTTCTTCGAAATCAAAATTTTTTACATATTTCTTTGCTTTGAGTGAGAAAAAAAGTGCCAAAAAAAAATTTTCTGTCTGGCTAGGATTCTTTGTCCGGGCATTACTTTAAAACGGCTCAGCCGATTTATGTGCAATTTCTCAGAGTGTCAGGGAAAATCACTCAAATTAGATTTAAAAAAAAAATTGGAAACATTAATTTGTCTGTCTGCCTATGATTTTTTGTCCCGGCATCAATTTGAAACGGCTTATCCCATTCATGTGAAATTTGGCAGAGTATTAAAAACTTTATAAACGCAGATGTATAAAAAAAAAAATTTCAGAAAAGATTACTATAATCTAAGATTTATTAATAACAAAAATTTTTACATACAAGTACACATTCACATAAACACCCCCATATATTCATATTTACACACATTTACACACCTACACATACTCCCATACACACATACTCACGTACAAATATACTCACATATAAACATATTAAAACTTCAGATCAAAGAAAAAATAATCTTCATACCACACATACATATATGTATGTGGATAAGTATATGTCACAAAACTTTGTACGCCAATCACATTTAAATGAATACCGATTTAGTAAATTGTTTCTTTTTATTAAATCATGCTTCTAATGCAAATTTTATAAGGATTTAAATAAAAGTGATAAACCTAATAACCAATAACAATTTACATGATTAAATGTATATGATTAATAGATTACTTTCTTCTTTTTTTAGATTTTTGTTGAGCAAATGGCGGAGAATAACGAACTAGAAATTATTGATCTTAAAGTGGACGAGGATCAGGACAAGAACATTGTGAATTCTCGACCTAGTGGAAGTCACATAACATGGGGGACGTGCAGTTGCTTCTGCCACTCCCTCTTCAAGGACGACAACTACTTTCAATTTAAAAATATGGGGACTGCAGACATATCAAGAGAGTCTGTAATGAAGCCAAGTGACGGAAGCACTAAGCATTTAATTAAATGTAAAACTTGTATAAAACACAACTGTGACAAAACGTCAACATGCTTGAGAAGCATTTCGATTCCTGTATATACAATTAATGATTATAGCCCTGAACAACGACTGCGTTTAAAATACGCAATAGTATCAACATTATGTGACGAATTTTCAGAAGAAACAAACATTGAAAACAAGTTCAATACACTGGTGGTGTCTAGTACTGCAAACTTTCGGTTGTATCGAGGCATGAAGGAGGACTTAAGATCAGAGTGTGACAGTGTTGCCCGCGAGTTGGCAAACTTTGTGCTTCTTATGGCACTGACAAAGGATTTTTCAACTACAAAGGAGATAAATATTAACGAATATTTTGTGATTGTCTTCAACGAAATGTGTCGTCAGTTGGAAATCAATAGTGAAGATGTCCTCCTAGAAAATGATGAAGACGAACGCGATCATCTAAGATTTTCCAAATTTTGCCGGTATCAGGAGAAATATTCCTTTGAAAATTCAACAGCTTCTACTGTGCTTCTTAGAAGCAACATTAATTTAAAGACACTTGCTTACGGAAGCCTTGTCGACAAATTGTCCGACAAATGTCCGATTTTTGATAAGAAGTTCCTTTATATACTGAAAAAAATGTATCGACAGCGCTAGTTGAAAAGCAAAACAAAGCAGTCAATGACATGTGGTCTTCCCTCAAATGTCCAGAATTGAAAGCAAATATGATTGTTGATAATTTGCGCTCATTTGCTGCCTGTTTTCGCGAAATATCGACAAACAGCTCCAGGATCATTAATCATTTTGAACTGTGTGCGGTAAGTAGCCGAAAAAAATTATCCTCAATAAAATTAAAAAAAATACAGGAAAAAAACAAAAAAAATAACTAATTAACTAACTAACTAACTAACAAACAAACAAATTAAATAAATAACTAACTACCTAACTAACTAACTAACTAACGAACTAACTAATTAATTAATTAACTAACTAACTAACTCATTCAGTAAGTAATTAACTAACTAACTAACTAACTGACTAACTAATGAACTGACTAACTAACTAAAAGATCAAATAATGAAGCAACAAACAAATCTAGCAACTAACAGAACAAACTAACAGACACACAGACAGACAGACAGATAAGCAAGCACTAAAAATCCTAAAAATACATTGTACAAGATTTAACAGATACCAAATTAATTGAAATTTATAAAATAACAAAAAACTCATCGCATGGCCGCTTTCAATGGACGATTTTTTATTGATGTTATTCTTTTTTTTTTAATTTTCAGCTAGGTCATTCTGAGATCAGCGAAAGGAAATATAAATATGCGTTAAATATAACGCTTCCACTTGCTCTTCATAGACAGTGCTTAAGGGTGCACAATGTTATGAAGAGTACTGATGCCCAGCAGAATGTAAAGAAGATTTCCTTTTTGAAGAATAATTTCTCCCAAGTGCATCGGGAAAATGATTCAAAATCGAAGGACCAGAAAGATAAGAGCCTTGACAGAGCAGCAGAAAAGGATATAAAGAATGTCGAGCTGATAAAGGCTTTGGGCAATGCCCATAAGAGAGTCAAGTTAATGCATGCTAGTGTGAGACCGGGAACTTCTGTCAATGGTGCAGCTGCAGTGGTAGTTGCTCCAAATAACAACAACACAGCTATTGAGAGTAATGAACAATCTTTAACAGGTAAAATAATCAGAATTAAATATAAATGAACAATACATTTGTTATTATGTCTGTCATTACTAGTAAGAGACGCGATAAGTTGTCACCATTAATAACCCATGTTTCTTATCTGTATAATCTTGTCCCTTATTAACTCTCATCAATCTCCTTCAATTTCAATCTCATTATTTATTATCTGCTGTCTCCAATAATTACTGTTCCCCAATAATTTTCAATCTCTAATCTATATCTGTGTACCGTTACTTATCCCTACTTTAAATTACACAGAAAATTATATTTTTTAATCAACGTTTTTTTATAACGCACAACAAATGTCTAATGCTTTAATACATTTTTGAAATATAATCATAATTAATGCAGACAATAGATCCATTGTAAAATATAAATTGTAAAAGATAATATTAACTGAATAAACTAATTATATATTGTAATGCAGATAATTCAAGAGGCAACAATGCTGCCAATACAGATGCTCCAGGGATTTCTGCTGCTTCGGGATCAAGTCTTTCTGCTCAACAAGTGAGATCGGGAGGGTCAGGGCAGAGTAATGATCAAAAGATGAGGCACATTAGAAATCGAAGATTTCAGTAGTCACCGCAACATATGAAATTAAAATCAACAAAAATAATCCGCAATTTCATTCATTCATTGATTCTTTGATTCTGTCCACACCTGAAGTTGGTCGTTTTTCTATTCAATTGTTTTTGAATAATGTTTTGCTTCTTGGTTTTGACATTTGTTAGTTGAAAATAGGTTACGTATTTGTTTGTGTTTATTAGGTAAGTCTATTAACTTTCGTCTGAGGACTGTTGCGGACTTATTTTTCAAAAAATATTGTCCCACGACACTTGAAACTTAAATATTTCCTGGTTTGATTGGTCATAATATTCTACTGTAAATTGTATTTCTTTTAATGCAATTATATTAATCAAAAGTTGTATGTTTACAACAGTATTTCGCGTATGTATTAAAAAACTATTTGATTTTTGATATTGGAACTTACTACCAGAAACATATAAAATGCTTAATTTTCAATATATTAATTGTATTGATATTTTTATTAAAAAAGATTATTTTAAAATAATATTTGAATTAGAAAAAGTTTTACTTCGAAAAATTTTACAATTATTTTCAGCTTGCAACTTTTTTACAGGAACCTCCTACAAATTTCAGCTTTTGGAAATATTTTATTGTACATATTGACAAAATTTATTTATTATTAAAATTTGATGAACGTGTTTTGTTTTGTTTTTGAGATATAAAATATTGAAATTTTATACTTGAACAGGTTATTTCTAAAACTTGAAGTTAGTATAGACCAAGTTCACATCGCCCTATTTAACTTGTAATTTAAATTAGACAAGCATTATTACAACCTGCGTAAATTTTAAAATGGCAATTGAAAAATAGAAATGTAGATATTTATAACAGCAGACGAAAGTCAATGAACTTACATAACTGTAAAATTTGTAAATTTTTAAAATAAAATACTAAAATGTTAATAATAGTATTAAAAAGGAAAACAATATTAAAATATATACAGGTATACAACCTGCTTTGTATTTAAAATTTTTTTACAATTTTAATTTAATTTATGTTAAACAACATTTATTTAGGTACTTAGGTATGTAAAATTAAGTTATTCTGAAATATTTTGAGTAAATTGAATATTGGTTTTTTTTTAATTTAGAAAATCCAATATTTTTTATGAAATTTCATAAATGATTTGAAGATATGAAATAAAAAAATTTTATTATCATTTATTCATTCATTCAGTCTTTGATTCTGTTTACACGTACTTCGAGCTTCTAATTATTTCTAAATAATACAATAAAAATAATAATAAATAATGAAATATTATGAATTGTATCATAAAAAAATAAGCTATGCACAGTTTTTAAATATTTCTTAAGATTTTCAAGTACCTTTTTGATTATTTGCTTTCCTTTTGAGAACTTTTTTTCTTTAGTTTAAGGGTCAAACAACTGACTTTCGACCAAAGGTGGTTGCTTACGATAATGATTAATTTATGCACTTTAATTATATTTCCATTAGATTCAAGACATATATTTATTTTATTGCTAAATAATACCACCTTAAAATTCCGCAATTAACCCCAAAACACACATTTTTAATCTTATATAAGTTTTTTCTGGATGGCATTAAAAAATTAACACTTTTCACATATCTAAGTTTTTATAAAATCTTTAACATACTAAAGTTTTGCTAGGTTAATTTGCTCAGTTTATGAATTATTAAAGTTTAAAAATGTAATGAAAAAACCTTATTTTTCGTTGAAGAAAATGCACTCTGAAATTTGTCTTCAAAATTATTGACTAAAATAAGTTTAAATTTAAAATAAATAACACATTGTCAAACTTTAGAGTGTATTTAGTCCAATGAAAAGTAACCTTTTTTCAGTACATTTTTAAACTTGAATAATAATTTATAAACTGAGCAATTTACTCTCTCTATGATTTAATGTGTTGAAGATTTTATAAAAACTTAGATATGACACAGAATTTTCTAATTTCAAGATTAACATTTTTTTGTTTAAGGGTTACTTCTCAAATTTTAAGATGGTATTATTCAGTAATAAAATAAATATTTGTCTTGAATCTAGTGAAAACATGATTAAAGTGTATAAATTAATAATTATGGTAAGTTTCAATAATATTTACTTAGAAGGTTTCTAAAGAATAGATTTTTAAAATTGGTAAAAAGTGACAGCCTTTTGATTAACTTAAAAATGATTTTATTATTATTACTATTTTTTTTTTTTTTTTTTTTTACAAAACAAGTTTAGGAGAGGAAAAAATGCATTTACGCACTTGTTCGTGTGGGACTCGACCACGTGCTGTGGTAATACCTCACTAAAACAACCTCTCCCATTCTTGCTTTACATATTCTAATCCACTATTGCTCCATCCGTCCTGGAGGGTAAGCAAAAGCGTGATTCATTTACTATTACTATTATTATACTATTACTTTTATTATTATTATTATTATTATTATTATTATTATTATCGTTCTTATAATTTTTCATCATATACAAAATTACATTAAATACAATAAATATTTGGATGTTAATTAAACATATTTTCTTTACAATATGGGAATGAAATGTTTCCTTTCTAAATAAAAAATATTTGATATGCATTAAAAACGCCAATTTTTGTTGACATATGCTTCTTTAATTACAATTTACGGCTGGAAAACAAAAAAATTATCTAAAACAAGTTCAGAACTTTGATTTAGACACTTCAATAATACATATAATAGAGTTTTAATATTTATTAAAATATGTTAGCGATGAGCTTTAGTTGAAAGACAGTGGTTTGACTCTTAAAGCTTTTTTGCGCTATTAATTTGTAAAGAAAAATGCGTTCTGCATTAAATTACTTTTGAAAAAATTTAGTATTTTTATCTAAATATTATTATTTTTTTTGTGAGTAAATTATTAAACTACTTTAATATTCAATTTAATTATACATTTAAAATTAGAGACAATTATAAATCTAAGCATAGTTCAACTATAGATCAACAGAAAATGAGATAGACTGAAATACAGTTTTTACTCTAAAAGAATTAACTTTTTTTGGATACACCAATCCAAAATCCATTCCTATAGCTCTGGAATACTCGGCCACTGCAAACACCAGAATTTTTAGTGATTCCTTACTTGATCCATAGAGCTTAAGATCATCCATGTAAAATAGATGGTTGATCTTATAGACTCTATTTCTGGGTTTGACACACATGTATCCAGAGTGTTTTTCCCGTAGTACTACAGGCAGAGGCAAGAGGGAGATACAAAAAAGTACAGGACTGAGAGAGTTTCCTTGGAAGACGCCTCTTTTGAATAAGATGATGTTAGTCATCACCTGTCGTTTTTTGGATGTTATAACAAACCTTGTCCTCACATGAGCATTAGCTCCTTTAAGCATCTCACGATGTTCGGATATACCTCTAAACATTCAAGGAGCTTGATGATCAGCTCATGACTTGTTGAGTCAAATGCCTTTCGGTAATCAATCCAAGCCATTGACAGGTTACGTTAATAAAATATCGAGTCTTGGGTAATACACCTATCAATCAATAGGTTTTCCCTACAACCTGCCAGGCCTCTCTTGCACCCTCGCTGTTCGCTTATTGCACTCCAAACTGGCTCGATTGATGGCAAAATCCTCTCTTTGAGGATGCCAGTAAATAGCTTGTAGCAGGTCTTAAGACAAGCTATTGGTCTATAATTTTTTGGATCCGACAAATCTCCAGATTTTGGTAAGAGTACCGTTCGTCCTTCCACCAACCACTGTGGTATTGGATGTTGACCATTAAGAAAGTTTGAGAATATTTGAGCCAAATGTTGGCTAAATGGGCTTTCCCACAGATGTTACTCCAGAAGTTTTCAATCTCTTCACGACATGGGGGTTTTTCGACAGTTGGCGATGGTGAACTGAACAGGCGAGAAGGATTAGTAGCAAAGGTATTATTTTGCTTTATCCATTTAACCCGCAGTTCTAAACGCTCTCTTATCACAACAAGAGAACGTATCTTCTCAATCAAATGTTGCTTGATGGTCTGCAACTTCGATTTCTTCAGAGTGTGATGCAATCTTTTTAGAGTCTGGGCTATTTCCAAAAGCCTGGTTGTAAACTTTCTCCTTAATTCCAGATATACAATCACACTCTGCAATTGAGAAGCATGCCTTCGAGCCACCCCAATCTTAAATTGTACTTGTCTGATTCGTTTAAAGGTCCTATCGACGCGGTCTGAAACATATTTTCTGTTACTTTCACGAAGCAGGACCTTTGCTTTTTCATACACAGCACAATTTAATGTCTAGAGATCCACATCCTCTGGGAGTAATCAGTGTTGCCAACTCGAGCTCTGATAAATCTACTAGACAGCCCTACAGATTATACTAGAAATATACCAGACTTTAAAATTTTACATAAATAAGAAAGTTCATGTTTACTGATGGTAACCCAAGGTGGAGGGTCGTAGTAGAGTTTATTGTCAATAAAGCGAAATCAATTTTTTTAAAATGATCTTTGTAAAAACTATTTTGTGAATTATAGTATAAAAGTATCACGTTTCAAAAGATTCAAATTATTAATATTTCTTGAGATTTTCTAATTATACTAGACAATATACTAGACACTAGATTCAAAATTTCGCCACTAGACGTAGTATAAATTATACTAGATCTAGTATAAAATATACTGACTTGGCAACACTGGGAGTAATGAGAGTTCGTTATTCCCTGCAGCGATTTTGTCCATTTTAATGGAAACCTTTAAATGGACTTTGGTTTTCCTAGACCTCATGTTTCCTTCTTCGGTCGTTGGCGTGGGTGTTACTCTTGGAACCTGAATGTTCTCTGAGGGTTCCTCTTCTTCCTCCTGAAGAAAAGCCTCATGTCTCATTTTTGGCAGAGAGGATACTTGATCTCTTAAATACTGAGGTGTCATTTGAGCGTATTGGGGGTACATATTGACCCATCGCTCATGCAACCTTAGGATATATCCTCTTCTGCAAGGACTACTGTTTTGCCAACACAGCACGATGTCCTTTCGAAGTTGGTCCGTCCATTTAAAACGTACTCTAGCTTGTCCTGGGTCAATGCCTGGTCGTTGCCTGGGTTCTGTCCTATTGCCACTCCCAACTGAACCCTGATCTCCATCCGAGAGAGACCTATTGTAGGTGGCACTGCGCGTTACAGTCGTCGTAACCGCAAACACTCTGTGTGGGAGGTTATCCCAACACAGAGTGGACAATTATATCGGGTGCCCACCCCTATCTGACTTTTGGTCCGCCCCGGGTATTCTAATTTCCGCGGTACCTCCCATATCTGAGAGGCCTTCCCCTATCCGACACCTGGGGAGGCGCCAGATTGGGGTATCAGAAACCCTATCTCAAATGACATTCAAGTACTTGACCTAGTTGGCTAAGAAACTCGGTGGTATCCCGTAAAGGGTACCACAAGTCCCCCACCAACTCGATCAAATACCTACACGATGTTCTGTAATGGTCATGGGTGAAAATTCGTAAAGTGGGCCTCGGATTTTCCAAGGGTTGTAGTTTCTAAAGTACACTTCATGAAAATAAAGTACTAATATAGATATAAACAATCACTAAGTTTTGTTGAAAAATATTCACTTGTTTATTTTTTATAAACAATTGAATTTTAATGCACCGTATTTTTTAAACTTTTATTTCTCAGCAATGAATTATCCGATCTTGATGAATTTTATACACGCAATTAATGAAGGTTAGATGTTTAAAAAAATATTTTTTTCATTGTTGACCAACATTATTTATTGTAAAAAATAATTGTTTATAATAAACAAATGAAAAATTGAGTGTGTTCTGGATGTCTTTTGTAAATTTTATTTTCAGAAACTCAAAATATATACATCAAGGATTAGATATCCGAAATAAAAAGTTGGTAGATCGAAATAGTTTATAAACTATGAATTTTTTTGTGAGCGCGGTCACGTCGATCCGTGCGATACTCCCAGCCGCATGGCTGCACGAGTTCGTTCGACGCTCTCGGCGAATTTCGCGTAATATAATTATAAAAACAAAATTCGAAATAAGGGTTAAAAATGCAAATTTACAGTAGTAGTATTTTAGAATATTATAATGTATTATCAGTAAAAATTATGTTTGTTATTTAGATATTCATTAGAAATATAATTCATTTTCATAAAAAGAAAGTTTTATTATAAAAATGAAAAATTAAAATAGATGTTACAAATACACTCTAAATCTGAAATAGTAGAATTTTGACACATTTAATTAGTAATACAGTATTAATATAGTTCATTCCTTTTTAACTAATAGAAATAGTTATTAATTAAAAATGATTGATTTACTTAATCAGAAAAAAAAATTCTAAATTCTTGTTTTTTTGTATATAAAACGATATTTTTCCCTTATGTATATGTATATATAAAAATAAATAATCCAACCCTTACAGCAGTTTCATATGAATATGCTTCAAATGTGGAGTTATAGAGAATTGTTAACAAAAATCGAAAAAGTGTAACTAACCTGAAATTTACTTTTAACATTTGTTCAATTTTCAACTATGGACACAATATTAAGGAAAATAAATTAGTGCATTAAGTAGATGGACATTTAGATAAATTTAAAGCTGAAAATAAACTACTACGATTTTTGATATAATATATTTTTTTTAATTAAAATGTAAATATCCTCTTTCAGAGAAATTTTTTCACTAAAAATTACAAATTCAATTAGTAGGATTTTACTACTTCAAGGTTCAACGAGTTTTCTCTTTTTCAATTAGTAAAATATGACCATCAAATAGTTATTTTTCAAAATTTCAGATTTAGAGAGAGACTTTAGTAGCAGAATTAGTTTACAAAATTATTGTTTAATATAATTTATTATCAGTGACAATAACATTTTTATATTTAGGTATTTATAAAAAATATAATTAATTTTCATAAAAAGAAAGTTTACTTTGTTAGCGTTTAACTGGCAAAGTCTTATTTATATAATTTTCAACTAAATTTGTATATAAAAATAACCAAGTAAACATTTGTAGGTACTTAATGTTTTTAACAATGTGTGTATTGAAATATATTTAACTTCAGTAACAATTTAGATGATTTATTAAAATCCCAGTAACAAGTAAATGTTTTAATACTTTAAATTCAAAGGCAAAAACTTTAAAAAAAACTAGTTAGTTTCATTGGCTTAAACCTAGTGGAAAGGACGAAATTAAATGTCAAAAAATTTCTGAGCATATTGAAAAAACTAGTCAGTTAATTGTGTGATATTTATATTATCTGAAAAAATAAAAGTCTTGTTAATATATTATTATGAACAATAATAAGTAATAAACAATAAACTATCTATGAATTTTGCATTTTTAACCCTTATTTCGAATTTTTGTTTTTATAATTATATTACGCGAAATTCGCCGAGAGCGTCGAAGGAACTCGTGCAGCCATGCGGCTGGGAGTACCGCACGGATCGACGCGACCACGCTCACAAAAAAATTCATAGTTAATAAACTATTTCGATCTACCAACTTTTTATTTCGGATATCTAATCCTTGATATATATATTTTGAGTTTCTGAAAATAAAATTTACAAGACATCCAGAACACACTCAATTTTTCATTTGTTTATTATAAACAATTATTTTTTGCAATAAATAATGTTGGTCAACAATGAAAAAAAAATTTTTTTAAACATCTAACCTTCATTAATTGCGTGTATAAAATTCATCAAGATCGGATAATTCATTGCTGAGAAATAAAAGTTTAAAAAATATGGTGCATTAAAATTCAATTGTTTATAAAAAATAAACAAATGAATATTTTTCAACAAAACTTGGTGATTGTTTATATCTATATTAGTACTTTATTTTCATGAAGTCGACGCCTTCCGCTCATAAAACTATAACATTATCCTCAATGCGAAATAACTGTAAGTTAAAAACAAGTGCAATATCAATTTAACAAAAACAAGCGTGCAAAAAAATTGTATCCTAATATACAGTGCAAGACAATTATAAGATAAAGTTGCGTGCAATTTAATAATATTATGTGAAGCAGGGTGCAAAATGATTTTATAAAAAACTTCAATGCACGACAATTTTAACTTTTAATTCAATAGAAAACAATTATTATTTAAATCTAAAGACAAAATTACAACGATTTTTTATAGCGCTTATGTCTAATATTAGTTATAAAATTTTTATTAATTCTAAAATTATCAGCTCATTTATGTGACATTATTTTAGTAATGAATTTTTAATCTTATATATTCCAATTTGTTAGAATATAAAATATTGAATGCTTTACTTAAGTTTTAATTATTATTTTTTAAAATAACATAAGTATTATGGAAAATTAAAAATATCACTAATTAAAATTATTTAATTATTTATTATTGAATCAAACTAATTGATAAATGACAAAGATGTACCTATTACTGTTAAAAAATTTTGTATTGTGTTACGAAAAAAAAACATTTCAATCGTATGTTTCCACGCAAACTAACACTCCTGATTTTTTATACTGAAAAATGAATTTTTGTGTTAAAAAACACATTTATTATATTTAGTTTATAAATAAATGTCACAACATGAAAGCGAATTATAGTTTGTAGTTCAATAATTTTCATATATTTTTTAAAATTCTATATAATTGAGTTTAATAATTGGTTATTAAAAGATGGTTTAATAAAAATGAGATTAAAAAGGTAGTAAATAAAAGATGACTATTTTTCCTTACTTTACAGTTTTACTCATAAAAAAATAATCAATGAATTACTTTAATTAAGATTTATGTATATTTATATGCATATTTATGTAGAAATAATTACTCAATAGTAGTTTAATAAATAGTAATAATTAGTACTATTTTAATTAATTTTTTAATAATACTTGTATTGTTTTAAACGATAATTAAAAATATAAGTAAAGCATTCAATATGCAATATTTTAACAAATTGAAATATATGAGATTAAAAATATATTACTGAAGTAATGTCGCGTAAATGGGCTCATAATTTTAATATGAATCAAACTTTTTTAATTGATATTAGACATAACCGCTATAAAAAATCGTTGTAATTTTGTTTTTAGATTTAGATAATAATTGTTTTCCATTGAATTAAAAGTTAAAATTGTCTTGCATTCAAGTTTTTTATAAAATCATTTTGCACCCTGCTTCACATAATATTATTAAATTGCACGCAACTTTATCTTATAATTGTCTTGCACTGAATATTAGGATAAAATTCTCTTGCACGCTTGTTTTTGTTAAATTGGTATTGCACTTGTTTTTAACTTAAAATTATTTCGCATTGAGGATAATGCTATAGTTTTATGAACGGGAGGCGTCGAAGTGTACTTTAGAAATTACAACCCTTGGAAAATCCGAGGCCCACTTCACGAATTTTCACCCTCATCTTAGTACTGTGCCAAGTCGGACCAGTATCTTTGAGCTGCTTGGTAACGGATAAACCAAGCAACCCATTTCGGGCTATTATTATTATTATTATTTAATTATTAAACATTCATTTATTTCTTCAGTATTTCCTTTCTTTTATCAATATAGGCTTCAATGCAACTAGGCGGGGAAAAAATTATAGAGGTCGAGCTAATTCTCGAGGAATTCGTGGCCACTATAATTTTAGAGGTAACAGAGGCTCATCAAACAGGACATTCTATCATTCACATCAAAACTGGTCTCAATCTCAACAAAATTACCGCAATGAAAAGAAGAGAATCGTTTATTGTCATTATTTATGCCAACAGTAGTTACCAGTGATATGCTTTTAATAAACATAGATAAAATCAATTTTGCTTTTCTTTTTTATTCTGAGCTGTATCCTTTCTGTCTAAAACCTTACTTATAATTATTGTAATATCATTTTTCATAGGATATTATGTAGCGGTATATTCAGACCGCTTTTATACAGTTGTCACATTATTATATCTTCAGAAAAAATAAGAATTACATGTACAAAAGAAAACAGAGAAAATATGGCAAACGTGTCTGAATAAAAAAAGCGAATATGAGACAAATAATTTACAAACCCGGTCGGACACAACCTGCATATGAACCACCAAGGTGCCATACACCATCAAGAGCGTACCCACTGAAAGATTTTGGTGGTGGTTATATATGGGAGTGACAGAGATAGCACTATAATGATCTTTCTCTCTCATAAAAAATTGACTTTTTAAGGGTAAAATCCGATGTGAGCAGAAAGCACAAAACCGAAAGCAGAAATAATGAGAGTGAGAGTGGTAGATAGACATCAATATCTCTCTCACTCTCATGATTTTCTGCTTTCGGTTTTGCTCTTTCTGTTCACATGGGATTTTACCCTAAGGGAGGGAAGAGAGCAGCGGCCCCGCACCTTCAAAAAAATACATATCTGGCTAAAAGAGTACGTCTATCTATGATAACCCTAATATTTGCATTTTTAATCGCTAGTGGTAGCTATGTAAAACTTAATTAGTTTAAAATAACTAATTTCAAAGAAAAAAGTCAGACACTAATTGAACTAGTTATTTTTCTACTAATCTTTTAGTAAAAAAATTATTACCTACATTCACTTGTAGGTTATGTTAATAAAATAACTAATATTTCTGTGAAATGCTGTTTACTAATTTAAGTAGTCAAATTTTAACTGTGCTTTTAGATATTTTGTTACTGAGAATTGATTACATTTTACTGATGGTTAGTTATTTTTAAATAATTACTGGAAAAAAGAAGTCAACAGCCATGATTTTACCAATTATTAGTTACTTTAAATAATTCTTCTTCAGGGTGAAATCTCTCGATAGCAGAAAGCTAAAAACTGAAAGCAGAAATCATCAGAGTGAGAGAGGTAGGTAGATATCACTGTCTCTCTCAGTCTCATGATTTGCTGCTTTCGGTTTTGCGCTTTCTGCTCACATGGGATTTTACCCTCAGTCCTCATGTGTAGTCTATTCTCATATGTCCTTATGTGTATTCGTATTCACTGTGCTTAGGCCTTAGATGTTTTCATAAAAACCCTACTGGAAAAATGTGAAGGCATCAATGACCATGACTGTACATCTGATTTCACCTTCATGTGAGCAGAAAGCCCAAAACCGAAAGTTGAAAATCAAGAGAGTGAAAGAGACAGTGATATCTACTCACCTCTCTTAGGGCGCTGTCCCATGGTTGCTTTTTTCATTTGCATTCTAATGAGAGAGAAAAGGACACAAATATGCTTTTTCCTTTTTTCTCTCACTACAACGCAACGCACAACGGGCCCATGTGACTTCGCGCTGAGGATTTGTATGGCGGCGGAAATCAGCGAAAATCAGTGATGGCGCTAAATGTGATGTTTACGAAATTGGATTACTATAATTGGTCAAGTTCATTACTTTAATCCAATATTCTTCACTGTGTGACTTGACCTCTATACTGCATTTAAACCTTTGTAAAAACTTTACCAGTCATGGTAAATAATATAGAACTAACAGAGTCAAGTAGACACTCAATCTTTTTTATTACTGAGATATTAATTTTCGTACTGGAAAATTTTTATTAAATATATATGAACCTAGAATCGCTTTCACATTCGCCGGTAAAAAATATTCATGTAAAATGTAGAAGTTTCAAAAACTTATGTTACTGCCAGAAAATAGAAAAGCAGAAGAACGGTTTCCGCCGGTTGCGCCTTTGTGTCACCAACGAGCATACGGCATTGGGCAAAGTTTGTGTTCTTATTCTCAAAGAAGCCGGTAATAATACCATTTTGATTACCGTATTGAGAGTTCGTTTTTAACGTTTTTTAGTTTCTTCTTACGAAAGTACATGTATTTTTTGTGTATTCTTTTTAAAAAGACTATATTTGCTTTTACGTCTATAAAAATAATAATAATAATAATAATAATAATAATGGATACTTATAATAATAATGGTCGTTATTTGTTATTGTCGGCCCATAGAAAATCGCAAAAAAGGAGGATGGCTCTAGTAAGGTTTGTTTCTAATTTGGTATTTTCTTAAAAATGTGTGAAACGAGCTATCTACAACGTCTAACAGATTTATTTTGTGCAATCTTTGGGTACTAAAGTATGATAAAGTTTAGAAATATGAAATATTTTCATGTGCTTCAAATCTTGTCTTTCCTCGAATCTAAAGAGAAAAATAATTTTTCAAAGGTTAATTTATTTCATGTAGAAAAGTGATACAAGCAGGTGCTTGTATCATGTCTAGGTTTCCTAAAAAAAATTGAATTTTAAAAGAGGTGATACAAAATTAAGCACGTTCTTCTCTGATACGACGAGCCAATTGTCTAATCTGTTTTTATTAATAATTTGCTAATTTTTAATAATATTCCTAAAATATTCTTTATTAATTTACATATTAAATTTCAGTGAAGTCAGATATCGATTTAACATGCTTGACAATCATTAAAAATACCAAAAAGGAAATACAACGTACTGTAGTTGCAAAAAAATCTGAGATTAAGTCCCTTTGTTTCAAAGAGGCCAAAATCACTGGTGTTCTACCTGCAGAAGTTACCTATCAATATTCTCAAAATTTTATTCGTCAGTTGGATAATGAATTGGTAAATTTAAAACAATATTATCTGCAATGCGTTTTAGTATACTTCATTTTAATTCCATTTTGTTAAGCTTTAATTATTTAGAAGGAAAATGTTGAAGCTGTAAATCGCGAACTTCAAGATATGATTGAACATGCTTCTTTGATAGAAGAGCAATATCTGAAGAAGTTTGGACAAAAAAACAAATTGAATTACCAGAAAAATATCCACAAAACTAAAAACTTAGTTCACAAATATAATAATAAAGTATCCCAGAAAGATTTTAGTGCCTACGATAACGTATACATAATTCCAGATCAACCCAGTTCAAAAACGTTTTCTCAAGTTGTTAAAGGTACCTGTCTAAAGCAAAGTTCCTGTCACAAATTGGAAGAATCGCATCTAGCTGTTTCAACCATTTTTTCAGAAGAACAAGTGAATCGTCAGCTACACAGATCTAAAATAGATATTCACGCATTTTCCTCGGAGCATTCTGTTGTACAAAAATTTGATTCTCAGCATCAGAACCAAACTCAATGTTTTGAAAGTGAATCTTCTCCCTTAAGATGTGAGCAAACTGTGAAATTTCTGTCTTATAGGAAAGATCTATTGCGCTCTAACTCTGTCTTAGTACTTATGAATGATTCATTTTCACGACCACAATACCGGATTCTCCATAATAAAATCAATTGTTCGGAAAAGGAAACTACAGATTTAAATAATACATCTGTTTTTTGTCCGAGTACGGTGAACAAGCATTACCTCCGAGGTGCACACGACAGTTTATGTAAAAGGAATAAGTTTTAATCGGTTTATGACGTGTTTTAGAGACAAAGCATACCTATATGTCAGAGTGCAGCTTGGCATCATAGGCAGGCAATGTATACTTTGGGGTCCCCAGCTACTCAGCATGCCCCAGATACTCCCTGACGTAAAGGTGTGCTACTTCACCTTCGACTATTTGCAAATAGATAGGTACAAATTTTGACCAACGAAAATTTATCAAAAGTATGCTTGTTCAAGTCAGACAAGTGATAAAATGTGATGAAAATAAATAAAATAGGGAGATGTCATGGCTATGTGCTTCTAAATTTTTAAAAAATCATGAATTGTGTAAATAAATATTGTAATAAAAGTCAGGGAACAAGAGAAAAATAAGAAAAATCAACTTACTTTCCTTTTTAAGTCATAAGATAAACTAAAAACTACACATAAGCGACGTAAAAGCTATTATAACCTCTAAATTTAAAAAGTACAAAACTTTTAAAAATGAAATAATTTTTGTTAAAATGCAGTGAGAACACATTCTCATTGAAATCCTTATGCAGTTTATTTTTAAATCTACATTTGCCAAGCCTTTAATTTATCAATTTAAAATCAAACGTATTTTTCGTATCAACAACATGCTGTGTAGAAAGGAAGAAAATTATGATAAGTCGCATCTAAAATTTTTGCAACAAAAGAGTAACAATGGCAATCGAGAAAATAGTTAAACAGGACAATTTTAACGCAGCGAAAATGTGTCCCTATCCTTTGTAAAATAAATAAAGATAATAATATTACAAAGATGTAATAGAAAATTGCACAACATGTTATCCAAAACTAATTTAACTTCTTAACACCAGATGGCGTATCTGCGAATGTCAGATCTCTATAAAGGTGTTAAGAAATTAAGTTCTTAAAAATTTGTAAAAATACTGTTTTACATTTTGTAAAAATTTTATTTTTCCAAGTTAATTAAAAATTATCCATTTTTATTTATTTATACCTATAATTTTTAGATAAATACCCGGAAAAAAGGCTGGAATAAAGTAGAATTAAAAAATTCTTTTCTACTTAATACTTGAGTTTTCCTCCATTCTGTCATCTTCCTTATGGAGTAAGAAATAGACAAATTGTTTTCCATTCAATGCAGTGAAGAAGAAAGGTAGAAATGAATTAAATGGAATTGATAGTTCAATAAGTGCCTGTCAATGCTTATTCTTCTGAACCCCCTTTATTTCTTTAAAATATTCATAGTTTAGAGAAAGTAAGGAGAAAATAACAAATTTGTAACAATTAAAGTTTCTTTTTTAATGTTGTAGAAAATAACAATCTTGTAGATCAATTATTTTTTTATTTATAAAAAGAATTCTTATTTATTTCACACGTATTAAACCAGCTTTAAGAGTATTTTCTAAATCTGAAATAACACAGCCACACAAAAAAAATAAAGTTCCCTGACCTGGGTAAGAGACACACATTTTTCTATGTATTATGATGCGCTGAATCCGAATCCGTCATTAGAATGGGTTCATCAGATCAAGTTTTGACCCTAACCTCAAAATTAATAAAATGACACTTTTTAAACATTAGAATTTGAACTCGACTTAACTTTAATACATGCCTAGGACCAATAGAAAGCTTGATTTATTACCTTTAAAACGCTTTTTTAGAAATTGTTCTACGATGATTTTTAACAAAGTTATGATGTTTTACTTAAAATATGACTTTTTTCCATATGTTAAAACCACATCAATTATTGATGTGTTATTGTGTAATGTAAATAAATGATTTTGAGTAAAACATCATAACTTCGTTAAAAATCATCGTAGAACAATTTCTAAAAAGGCATTTTAAAGGTAATAATTCAAGCTTTCTATTGGTCCTAGGCATGTATTAAAGTTAAGTCGAGTTCAAATTCTAATGCTCAAAAATTTTCATTTTATTAATTTTGAGGTTTGGGTCAAAACTTGATCTGATTGACCAATTCTGATGACGGAATCGGATTCAGCGCATCAAAATACATAGAAAAATGTGTGTTTGTTACCCAGGTCAGGGAACTTTATTTTTTTTGTGTGGCTGTGTAATTAACTAAATCATATTATTGATCTGTAAAATAAACTAAATTCTAAAATTGATTGTATTTAACCTCACAAGTTTTTATCAAACTCTAAGACATTTTTTCAGAAATCGTATATTATATTCACAGAGTGTAAAAACGGAGAAACTGCGAACACACTTTAACGTTGAATCAACACAATCACTGATATCGCGTTTATACATAATCGGGCTTGCTTATGTTTTAATCAGAATTGGAGACAACACACTTTTATAAAAGTGTGTGAACAAATAAACTATAATTTACACTTCATGTATTTAGGAAACACGAGCGAACTTAACATCAAAATCATCTGATCCGACTATGACTGAGACAATAACTAAAATGGCGTCTACCAAGTTTTTAGGATATTTTACATACCGTAAAATAGAGTAAAGTCGGCCAGTTTTTAAAGTTTTCCTTAAAAAATACGTTAAAAAACAGAAGAAATTATTGATACTTCGTATATATAATCTATGACTCCTGTTTTTGAAGTTCACCATACAGGAAAAGTGAAATTCTTTTTAGAAAATTCACTATAAACCTTTTTTTCATGGTCGACTTTTCTCCTAAATGTCGGGTAAATTTGGCCACCACTATAAAGAGGTAGAATATGTTAGTTTAACAAAAAATAACATTATCTAGAATCATAGGAAATAAAGTATGTTAAAAATACAATATATAGTCTATGAAATATATATTTATTTAAACCTTTTTTATAATTTGACAAAATTTCCTAGTCAGATTTTTAACATAACCTGAACAAAAAAAAAGTAACGAATCTGAGTTATTTAAAGTTTTAAATTAGAGAAATATCTTTCACCCTTCTCACTTTTAAGCAGGGACTGACACAAAAACCGAATTCTGTTTCTGTTTTGAATTGTTGTGACGAAACAAAAATGTACAATCAATATTGTTTTGTATTGAGCCTGAAACGAAAAGGCTCTGAATTACGTTTTCGTCTCATGCCCGAAACGAAAATCAACTCCGAATTTCGTTTCAGTCTCATGCCCGAAACGAAAAGACTCTGAATTTCGTTTTCGTCTCCTGCAAGAAAAGAATTGTGTTTAAAATTGTTTTTGTGCAATTTAGAGCCTTTTTTATGAGAAACGAAAACGGAATTCGGAGCGGATTTTCGTTTCGGGCATGAAACGAAAACATAATTCGAAGCCTTTTCGTTTCGGGCATGAGACGAAAAACGTAATTCAGAACCTTTTCGTTTCAGGTTCAACACAAAACAAAATTAAATTGATATTTTGTTTCAGTTTCTCAAAACCGAAACGAAACAAAAATAAATTATATTTTGTTTCGGTTTTCGTGTCAGTCCCTGCTTTTAAGTTTTTTAGTTTAGAGACAACATTTTCTTTTCTTATATTTTGCACATTGGGAAGAAGTGAGAAAACAAAATGATTTACAATTTTTTTTGTAAGTTTGAACCACGGCCGACTTTTCCCTGCAAAAGTAAAATTTTTAGAAAAATTGATTTTGCACAAAATGTAGGGGAGAGTTGCCAGTTGTGAGACGGCTCCAGTTGTGAGACAGTCGATTTCTTTAAACACGAAATATAAAAAGGCTGATTGGTTTACATAAAAACATTTCTTTTTATACGAACCAACTTTTGCGTGTACTCCGAATCGGATATATGTATTGTTTGTGTTAGATGCCAACACTGTGTGTAAAAATCGACTAAAAAGCTTTTTTATCCCACAGGCACAAACATGGCGCTTTTAGATGCCTGTAGGCAGGGTCTAAACGCATTCATTCGTTTGACCGTGTGAAAATGGCATCCATTTTTTCCCTAGGGAAAAAATGAACAGCTGCTCCATGCATTTTTTCCACCTTAGGGAAAAAATAGACGTCATTTTCATACGGTCAAACAGATGAACGCATTTAGACTTTAACCTACAGGCATTTAAAAGCACCCCGTTTGTGCCTTTGAAATAAAAAGTATCGTAAGCAACACGGGTTTAAAGTCAGTCCAATTTGTTTACAATGATGTTTGTGTAAACAAATGGCTGCCTTTAACCCCTTGTTGCTTAATATACTATTTTTCAATATGTGCAAAGTACTTTTTTTTAAGTTAATTAATTGGAAAAGGTAAATGTTATGCATTTTCATTTAGTATTTTCCTTTTATTTTGTGATGCAATATTGCATTGTTTCAATCTACGGTTGGAAATATATTTTTTTTCCTTTTTCAAAATAGCGCTAATGTCCGGTTGTGAAACACAGCAAGTCACCAGTCACGGTAGCGCCGCCCATCTAGGATAGTCTATACTTTTCGTTATGCAGCATAAAGCGCTCTGTTCAGTTTAGTTCGTTACGTACATTTGACAGCACAACAATTATTTAAAGTGTGCGAACATGCGCACAAGTTATTTCATTTGCCTACATTGCGACAGCGATTTCGATGAAGAAAACTGATAGTCATATTTTAAAGAATAAATATTATTATTTAGTATATAATAATATGTATTATCAATATATTTAGTTATTTATACTAAACATAATGTTTCATGTCAAATTTTTTAAATTTTAAAATTTTTTTATAAGTGTCTCACAACTGGACACCTTTTTTTTTTGACTAAAAAGATGTGCTCGGAAAATTAAAAAAAAATAGTCGTTCACACAAAAATATTATTTTTATTAGAACTTACCAATAAATGTGTGTCAAATATTTTTTAAATTCAAGTTTGACATTTATATTAACAAAAACAAAACAACATATTTAATTTTTCTTCCTCAAAAGAGGATAATTAAATACTTTAAAAATAAGTTACCGACTGGCCGACTTTTCATGACAGGCCGACTTTACCTCATTTTACGGTATGTTCTACTAGAAATTATGTGGAATTAGAAATTAATAAATTGGAAAATATTCTTAATAACAGAAAACACTTTTAGCGACATTTTACCGCAGATTTACGACAAATTTTGTAATTAAAAAATTTAAAACATATTTCGTTTTAGGACATAGAAAAATATTTTAGAATGAAATAGAATGAATTTTATCAATATTCTTTTTTATTTCTGGAGTCAAGTTTTTAAGGGAAATTTAAGTATTAAATAGAAAAGATATCTCGCAATTTAGACTAAAGATCAAATAAATTTAATTCTTTTCTTTTCTAGTCTTCTTGCCGGGTTGCCTCATGAAAGTAATATAATAAAATATTAATGTACACAATTTTTAAAGTAATAAATTTAATATTTTAAAATTTAGGCGAATAAGTTAGGATTTGACATATATATAAATCTTCAAATTATTTAAAAATAATGTTGCTCCGTTTCGACACGAGGCGATTATTTTAACTCTATCTTTAACGAAGTTGTTTCAAAAATCAAAATCCTAGAGAACGTAATAAAACATTCAGCAAAAAAAGTATAATATTCAATACGCATTTCCACAAAATATAAAATTAATTTACGGTTTATTTTCTGAGATATTATTATTTTAAAGTCACTATTTTTACACAGGTATAGTTTAAAATACATCTTTTTGGTAACAATTTTTTTAATATCCAATATATAAATCATAGGGATCAAGTTGAAAAATCAGATTTAAATAATTTAAAGTTTGTAGATTTCATAAATTTTAATTTTAACTTATTTCACCGCAAGATAAGAGAGTAAAATTAAATAAACAATTACATTTTTCAAGTTTTGTTTTTGTTTAATCGAAAATTTATACATATGACAACATCGCTTTTTTAATGATTCTGAAATATACATAACTATATTCACACTTTTTCACATTTGTAAACGTTTAAAGTTTACTATTAGTACAAAACAATTGAATGTAATTTTGAAGTTAACCTTTTTAAAAAAATAACATTGCCACTATAAACTAATAGAAAATGACAACTGTAATCAAATAAGTTTTATTTTTCACACTTATTTTTATTTAATTAGTTTTTCATGTTGAAAGTTTATCATTCAAGTTTAAAAGATATTTTGAATATTTATTGACTATTTATTTATTAATCTAAATGCATTTTTGATTACCTTTTCATCCAAAAAATTAATTTCACTAGCAACGTTGGCTTATAACTACGTTATAGTTAGGAGATATAGTTTAAAAAATTCTTTTGTGTATCGCATCGAGTCAAAATTTTCTTCTCTTGTCTTATCTTGTCTCTTGTAATTGGTTTTGTTACAATATAATGGAAACAAGCCGAGGATTATGTTCATAATAGAAGGTAATTTTTAAAAAATTCAAAATTTTAATTCTTTTTAAAATTTGAAAATTACGATTTCTTTTCTAAGCACTTGAAAAGATTTGTCAGTGAAAAGTTTTCTTTTGATTTTCCATTGGTAAATTTCCCAACTGCACTGTAAAGAAGTTGAACATTTCGTCGCTTGGGAGAAGAACTGTGCCATTTTGATAAAGCTCTGAAAACAAAGCCAACTCGCAAGAGCTCTGAAAACTGCGCCATTCTAATTAACATTTGAAGAAAGTACCATTTCGGAATTGACAGATTTTGTTTTTAAATTTAGGTTGGCAACGCGAAAGATTTTTATTACGTTAAGAATGTCTGTATAAAAAAAACAAGCTGAGGTGATTTACAAAATTTAAGAATTAAAATAAATTTACAATTATGTTTTCGTATTGATCATCTGAGCTTGTTTTTTATACTGACAGTCTTAACCTAATTAAAATCTTTCGCGTTGCCAACCTAAATTTAAAAACAAAATCTGTTTATTCCGAAATGTCACTTTCTTCAAATGTTAATTAGAATGGCGCAGTGTTCAGAGCTCTTGCGAGTTAGTTTTGTTTTCAGAGCCTTATCGAAATGTCAGAGTTTTCCTCTCAAGCGACGATTTCTTGACATAAATGAAGGCAAACAAGTATGAATTACATCTTTTGCATCTTTTGCTTTTCCGATGAGGATTAACATATATTTAACCTAATAGAAAATAAGAATAAATGGGTAAATAGAAAATAATCGAAATAATGTAAATAAAATTTAAAAAACTTACAACATGAAGTTCTGCGCCTTTTTTAGTTTTTATCTGTTTATCGAATTTTTTTAAATCTTCCAACGTGTCTTTGGGAATGCCTTTTAAAATTTCGACGTTGAAGCATTAAATTTAGAATTTTATCAACAACATGATTAATTTGAACTGCATCAGCAATTAATAACAATTTTTTAAAGTTCTTATAGCAAATTCTCTTTTCTAGTTGTAATAATTTATTCTTCTTTAAATATTATACGTAAACGAAAATAATGATCCTCTAGTTGAACGTCATATTTAACAATAAAAAGATTTTATTTTAATAAGCATCAGTGTGACCAATGATTAAGAACAAGAAGTTGCTAGATGCCCCTTGAAAAGTCGCTAGATGTCACTAGTCAATTAAAAAAGAACTCTAGATATGTCACTAAATTATAAATTCAAAAATAGATACATAATCAGTAGATTTTATTTATTAAAAGTGAAATATATTGTTAAAGGTTATTTTTAGAAATATACGGGGCATTCTATTTCTAAACGACCCCCTTCAGAAACAAATGCCAACATGAGAAATTTTTAAAAAATTATTTCTTCTACTTACTAAGGCCAAATTATGTTTGTAATTAGCAGTTTTAAAAAAAAATTCCTAAATTTTACAATAATAAAAAGAACTTTTTTCAAATATATTTAATTTATACACAAAATGTAGTTTGAAAGTTAACCCTTCGAGTATCTTAAAACACGTTGTTTCAGATTTATTAAAAATATATCTTAAAAGAAAGCTTAAATATTCTAGTTTTCAT
Organism: Ganaspis brasiliensis; assembly: GCA_037103525.1. NCBI lineage: Eukaryota > Metazoa > Arthropoda > Insecta > Hymenoptera > Figitidae > Ganaspis > Ganaspis brasiliensis. The sequence continues at coordinate 385,310 of JAZKLR010000495.1, forward strand.
TTCCGTAAAGTAAATAATGGACATTTTAGGGGATTTCGAGGAATTAATTAAAATTTACAGTTATTTCAGGGGTTAAAATATGTATGAATTGAGAAACACTTTTTTGCAGAGCGGCATTTTTCTTTTTTTAATTTTGTATTTTATTAGCTTTTAAATTATGTATATATATAATTTAAAGACTAATAGAATAAAAAATTAACAAGAAATGATATTTAAATAAAAAATGAAAATGAAATAATATATAAATAATATATATATTTATATATAAATAAAATTATAAATGAATTGAAAGTTAAAAAAAGTACAAAAAAGTGTAACAGAAAACAAATGCCACTCTGTTAAAAAAATGTTTCTCAATTCATACATATTTTAACCTCTGATGTGCCTGTAAATATTATTAAATTCCTCAAAATCCCCTGAAATTCATTATTCACTTTACGAAAATAAAAACTAAAATATTTAAGCTTTCTTATAATATATATATTTTTAATAAATCTGAAACAACGTGTTTTCAGATATTCAAAAGATTAACTTTCAAACTGCATTTTGTATATAAAATAAATATATGTTTGAACAAATGTTTTTTTATGTTATTATAAAATTCAGAAATTTTTCTTTTAAAACTGCTAATTAAAAAAGTAATTTGGCCTTAGTAGATAGAAGAAATATTTATTTAAAAAATGTCTTAAATCGGACGAAATTGGCAAATGTTTCTGAGGGGGTCCCTTAGAAATAGAATGCCTCATACATTTACATAGTTAACAGTCAAAATTAAATGGTCGCCAAAAACTCATGCTAATTCTTTTCTGTAAAGAAACAAAAATTGACTTAAGGTATTTCTCCGATGGGCAGTCCCTGACAAAAGTTAGTATTTCAGTTAACAGCGATTATTATTTAATATAATTTATTTCTTAACTTATCATTGACTATGATTAGTTGATCAGATATCGGCCAATAGTTTTTTAATAAGAAGGTTTAAAAAATTAGCACAAGTTGCTAAATTTTCAACGTTTTTTAAAGATACCTTTTTCACAAGTCTATATCTTTTCTTGCCATTTTTAAAAAATGGTACAATTTAGGTAAATATTAGATTCTTTTCTTGAAAAAAACAAACTCTACAACTTCACTTCGTCAGAATTTAGAAAAAGTGGATCATTTTTTAAATAAAGCAATTTGTTCATAAATATTTAGAAAAATTTATAAATATGTTTATAAACAAACAGCTGTATTTAAAAAATTATCCACTTTCTCAAAAATCTGACGAAGTGAAGTTGTAAAGTTTGTTTTTCTCAAGAAAAGAAGCTATTATTTACCTAAATTGTACCATTTTTAAAAAATGGAAAGAAAAGATATAGATTTGTAAAAAAGGTATCTTAAAAAAACGTTGAAAATTTAGCAACTTTTGTTAATTTTTGAAACTTTCTTATTAAAAAACTATTGGCCGATATCTGATCAACTATTCATAGTCAGTAATAAGTGAAGAAATAAATTATATTAATTAATAATCTCTATTAACTGAAATACTAACTTTTGTCAGGGACTGCTCATCGGATAAATACCTTAATACTTTTAAAATAAATGCACATTACTATTTGTACATTATTATTTATTTTAAACTTTTATTCTGACTACATTAATTTTATAAAAATTTGGTGAAACTGATAAAAGTATGTTTTAGACAAAAAAGATTAGGTTTACATAATACAAATAATTACATAATACAAATAATATTAGAACTTCGATGCAACCTTGGAGTGAAATCTCATGTTAACGTATACTGCGTAAGTCACGTAAAACTGTACCCAGCCAAAAAAATTAACGTATTCACGCCCAAGACTAGTAGAACTCTAAAATTGTCTCCAATGAGTTCTTAATTATTTTTTCAAGAACATGGCTATTGTTCCGGCTAGTCGGAACTTTAGCTGTAGAAATTAAAGATCCGGCTACTGTCAGTCAGAAGACTAATTCTATTGAATAAATAAGGTTCGGCTATTATTTTAACCTCTTTTATATTGTAGCAAAAATGTATAAAGCTAAGTTTATTAAATTGGACAACCTAAGGGGGGGGGGGGGTTCTTTTAAGGTTTAAGGCGAAATGGGTTTAAATTGTTGTAGCAAACACTATAGCCGGATATTTATCTTTACAAATTAAAGATCCGACTAGTAGTTGGAACTTTAGCCTACTCTAGCCGTAGAAGCTAAAGATCCGACTAGTCGGATCTTTAGCCACCTTAGAGATCCGGCTAGCCGGACCTTTAGCCACGTTAAAGATCCGACTAGCCGGACCTTTAGCCACTTTCTTCTTTTTAATGCAACTATTTTCCGACTTCCTATAATTAAAAGCAATAAAATTTTATATTTTTCTAAGATCCATTGCAAATCTTTTTAGATGTCACCATCCAATAAACATTAGCGAATTATAAAAACAATTCAGATTCCTAATTTCCTTTAATTAGCTCAATTCGCTACTAACAGAAAGTAAATGCTTTTGCAGATATTTTACTGCTTTCAGACGGAATTAAAAAACAGAAAAGTCGCATATAAAATATAATTGAATGTTCCGCATGTTCTAAGAAAATTTCCAAATCAATGAATCTCCAAAATCACCGGAATCCGGAGGTGAGCTAACGGGGAAGGGAAAATAGGATGACTATTATTTACCATATCGAGAAGTATATTGCTGCTACATATACATTTAGTTTGTACAACGGTGTCCTACAAAATTCTGACACTCCGTTGCCGAAAGAACTGAGATATTGTCCAATAGATAAAATTCGACTTGGATCGACAACCGTGCTTAACTTTAAACCACTTGAGACAAGATTTTTGCATGTATCGAAGTCAGTGAAATCTAAGTTGCTTAGTTCTTCCTCACTTTTTGAAATTAAACATTTTTGAAGATCTGCCAAACGGAGAATATTTTTTTCGAAATATTTTTTATCGAAGAACGACATTTTTCTGTTATGGAGAAGGAATGCAATTTTCACACAACAATAAAAGCCTAAAGCACAATGACTTGTTAATAGTGTGACGTCCTGTCACGAAGCAAGATGTCTGCGAGGAGCGCTGAAATTCAAATCACTTTGCAGAAAGGATACAACCCAACGATGTTTGTCGATCGTTGCACTTAATTAGGGAAAATTTGCTGACTGTCGTTAAAACGATCACCTGAAATTTGGGAGGGAGATTCACACAAAACACTGTCGTAAAATAGCACAATACAAAATTGATTTATTCAATTCAAAATTCAAAATTGAGGTCACACACTTACAAAATTACTAAACTCGCGCGCAGGACACAAAAAACTCAAAAAGAGAAAGGTGAAATTTTAAAAGGCTGAGAACACCTTGACAATTCAAACAGAACTGACTCGTCTTGCCTTGTCGTAAGGCCCGGGCCCAGAGCCCCCAAAATGACACTCCCCCGCTATGGCCAATCACGAGCTAGCAAGTTCAGGCTAAAAAGGGTCACGCCCCCAGTCTACAAAATGAATAAATTCGGAATTAAAAGATTTTATAAAAATGTAGATTTACAATAAATTTTATACGCATATACTGACAATTATTAGTTAGTTGAATTTCTTACAATAGCTCAAGACTCAGCGCAATGATTATTTTATTTTATTTATTGTAGAACCTAAATTGATTTTAACTAACAATACATATTAACAATAGTAATGTTGAGACTTGATGCAATAGAATAAATTAAAGTTAACATAATATAATATCCATAGCTCTTAAATTCTTGAATTAATTATAAAAAGTTAATTAATATTAATTTACAGAATATTAATAATAATAATTATTTCCTTTTTTGATTTTCCAAATCTAGTCTAATGTTAAAGAACAAAATATTAACAATAATTTGTTTCTTTCAATTTGTAAATAAGTTTTCTACAAACTATCGGTAGTGAATGGTTTAATTAATTTTCATTAATATTCTAGGTTAATATTTAATTGGAAATTTGAGCTATGGTATGTCCTTAATTAATAAGCGAATTGACAACACATTAAAATCTAAATTTTATATCAAAATTATCAGCGGAATTTAATACGTGATTAATTTTGAATTGTTGAAGTAAATATTAAACAATAAAAACTTACAATCATTCATTCTAGTTATTTAACAAGGCCATTTATTGTCGTAATTTAATTTTTAAATGAATTTCTATTGAAAATCAAAATAATGAATATCCCTTTTATTTATTTAGGCACTCAAGGATTCCGGAGATTGGTTATAAATTACATGGGTTATCCCCATCAGCTGCTCGCTGTAAACACATGTTCTAAAATTCCCAAACAACGAAGTTTATTTCTTTAAGTCGGAAAAACCCAACCTAAACGGTTAAAAATAATAATAAAATAATAAAAGAAAAAAGGTCAATTGTTCTGCACGAAGTTGAGTTTTAAAAGGAATATAAGGATTATCCTTCGGAGTCCTTGAGTTTACAACCTTCAGATGTGGCCAAGTACCGGAAATTCCGTATTCATAAATATTTTCTCTAAGCACATTTCATGTAATATTTGAAACACAAATTTGACAAAAACTCAATTAATCTTATTTGATCATAAATTGTGATACAATGTTTAAAACGCCCGCTAATTCTGACATACGTCATATGAATCGTTGTTTACAGTCGATACCTTGTAATACGCAACTTATCTACGCCGTCACACATGAACTAAACTTTAATATTCGTACGCGTGTGTGTCACACGTTACACCTCCGCCCTTCTAAGAGAAAAAATCATGGAATTACTTTTTTCGCTCGTTTTACTATCACTTAGTAAATTATTGGGAATGCGAAGTAGTAATATGTAATTTATTTAGTTAAAAGGAAGTGCAGCTAATTTTAATTTATCAAAGTGTACGATTTTTGATTTTCCGTGACCTAAAGAAATTTGCGCGTTTCTTTCTCCGATAATTGTCTCTATGACATATGGTCCAACGTATTGATTGTCGAATTTTGATTTTTTTGGTTCTTTAAGAAGATATATCTGATCCCCTTCCTTAAAATTTTGCGGATTTGTTTTCGAATCATAGTATTTTTTGGATCTCTCTTTTGCGGCTCGTAAATTTTCATATGCTTCTGATTGGATAACGTGAAGTTTTTTGAAAAGATCTCCTAGATATTGAACATAGGTTTGCGGAGCATCGTTTTTTGAAAAACTTGTCGGGAATTGAGCTTCCTGCGCAAATACCAAAGTAAAAGGGGCGTACCCGGTGCTTTCGTGCACCGAGGTATTGTAAGAAAAAATTGCAAAACGCAACCATTCGTCCCAATTTTGCTGATTACCGTAATTTTTTAAATATTCCACTAGAGTGTGGTGACTCCTTTCTAGGGAGCCCAATGATTGTGGATGAAACGCGGTTGAAGTTACTCGTTCGATATTAAAAATTTTGCAAAATGATTTCATAACTTTACTTGTAAAGTTCGTACCCTGGTCTGTGTGTATCATCCGCGGACAACCATATCTTGAAATAAATTGCTCAGCTAAAGTTATTGCAACCGTTTCGGCATCGATTCTGTTAATAGCAAATGCGTCAGAATATTTCGAAAAGTTATCTTGAACAGTAAGGATGTATTTGTTACCTCGAGGAGTAACCGGAAATGGACCGACAATGTCTATTTGGATTTTGTCGAAGGGTTTAGAAGGAGTGTCCGTAATTTGCATTGGCTGTCTTGTTTTAACTCGAACTAATTTATTTTCCTGACATTTACGGCAATGTTTAACAAATTTTTGGACATCTGATTTAAGGTTATTCCAATAATAATTGGATCTAATCCTCCAATACGTTTTGGATACACCTTTGTGTCCTGCAATGGTAGATTCGTGGTATTCTTTAATAATTTTTGGTCGCTCAATTTCATCCGGAATAATAATTTCCCCAGAGCAAATGAACGCTCTCAGGCCTATATCAGAAAAATGTTGTTGGATTATTTTTTCGATAGCAGACCATGAAAAAGAGTCTAACCCGTTACCCACGGTTGAAAATTTTACGCAGTTTATATTTAAAGGGACCATAGCTTCGGTTAGCGATTTTATTCCGCGAGCGATATTGTTTAAAAATATACGATCATCAATTTTGTCCTTTATTACCACGTTAAAAATATAGCGGTTATCACTACCAAAAACAATTGTCTCCCCTAATTGAGGATTTTGTCTGAACAAATTATCGTGAGAAATAAGCTTCGCAGCTATTAACTCTTTGTTAATCTGAGTGCTAAGAGTACAATCACCCGAAATGAAGTTAACTATGTGACCGTTGCCCATTAATATTTTGTCTTTGCTAAATTTAAGAGCCGAGTCGTAAACAGGTGGGACATCGGACAAGTGTACAGGTGCTTCGCTTCCACGCATTTCTCCCTCTCCTTCTTCGTTTTCTAAATTGGCGTCCCGCACGAGAACATTTTCGCTCGGAATTTGAGCATTGCTATTTACTCCGGCACTTTCCCCCTCCGTCCCATTTGAAACTTGCGCTGTGCCTGATACCGCAGCGCAAGTCACACCTGGGCCGCTGCTGGCCTGGTAGCCAGGCTTTAACCTTTTCGACGTATTAGTCTGATTTCTATCTGGGGTTAAATGCCTCTTCCCCACAGCTTGTGTATCATACCTAGTGATGATACACGGTGCCGATACGAGGTTCCTATCATTATCCGATTCTGGATTGAATTCTGAGGGCGATTCGTGGTTGAATCCTGACTCACAAATACCATGCGAGGACACACAACTTACGAAAACACGTTGTACATTTTTCTCTACTTGAATTTCCGAGCCTGTGCAGACGTCACCTCGCCTGCTCCTCCCGTCATTTGGTTTGTGATCAGCGCAGTTCACAACCAAGATAACAGGACGATGGGGCGAGTCCGTCTGTTTCAGTTGGTCATTTTCTACTTGCGAATGATTGCAAGGATTGCGAGAAAGCGCGTCAGCGTTGGAATTGAATTTTCCCGGCTTGTACACTATGTCATAATCGTACTCGCTAAGTTTTATTTTCCAGCGAGCCAATCTAGATATTGGGTCCTTGAGCCCATGCAACCACACCAGAGGCCGGTGATCAGTAAAAAAGGTGAACTTCCTACCATAAACATACGGTCTAAAATGTTGGACTGCAAAGACGATCGCGAGAAGTTCCTTTTCAGTGGTGTTGTAGTTGCATTCCGCAGGGTTTAGGGTTCGAGACGCATATGAAACTGGTAAATCCTGGCCAGGTGTCCCTTGACTAAGAACAGCGCCCAACGCATAATCAGATGCATCCGTGGTTATCAGGAAGGGTTTAGAGAAGTCTGGGTATTGAAGAACGGGTTTACTGCAAATTTTGTCCCTGAGAAATTGGAAAGCATTCTGCTGTGTATCAGTCCAATTGAACGGCACACCCTTTTTTAGCAGAGTATTAAGAGGTTTCGCAATATTAGCGAAATCCCGAATAAAACGTCGATAGTAACCCACCAACCCAAGAAATTGTTTTATGTTTTTTGCATTCCTTGGAACAGGAAAATTAATAACGGCTGAAATCTTTTGAGGGTCCATTGTAACTCCATTCTCAGAAATTAAATGGCCCAGGTATGTAATTTCCTTTTTAAGGAAAAAACATTTTTCAGGTTGAAGAGTTAAGCCCGCCCCTTTTAATCGACCTAATAGCGCTCTAAGTTTTCGGTCATGATCTTCCAGAGAATTTCCATAGACTACAATGTCATCCATGTAGACGAACAGTTCAGTTCCTTGCAATCCGCAGAGCAACTTGTCCATCATTCTCTGGAAAGTAGATGGTGAATTTATCAACCCGAAAGGCATTCGTCGAAATTCTAGCTTGCGAAAAAGGGCAGAAAAAGCTGTTTTTTCACGAGATTTGGGATCCATCGGTATTTGATGAAATCCCGATGCTAGATCGAGGACTGAAAAATACTTGGCTCCTCCCAGCTGATCTAGGATATCAGTAATATTAGGAAGAGGATAAGCATCTGGGATTGTCTTTTTATTTAGCGCACGATAGTCAATAACCATCCTCCATCGTTTATTTCCATCCGCATCCGCCTTTTTAGGCACAATCCACAACGGAGAATTATACGGAGAGGATGAATCTTGGACTATGTTTTTCGCGAGCAAATCAGCAACCTGTTTATGAATCTCCTCTCTAAGAGCGCTTGGGTACCGATAATTTTTCGTAAATACCGGTGTGTTGTCATTCGTGATAATACTATGACTGGTTAAATTAGTTTCTCCTAATTTATCGCTAGGAAGATGAAATTGAAACAGATAATCGCCTATAACCTCATACATTTTTAGTTTCTCTTCTTCTTGAAGATAATCTAATTTAAGAATTTTGAGAACTTGAACAAAGCGTTCGGCCCTTTCTTGCTGACCTTCCTTTAAGGAGGGGGGGTGTTTTCCAGACCTTGGAGAGGGTTGAACCTGTGTATATTCCCCTAACTCAACAGGTGCTACCGTCAGTTGCACATCGTCAAATGTGCAATTGATAGCATAACATTGGGCAAAATTCCCCTCTCTTGTAACCACGGACTGGCCCAAGTATACGCCAGGCCCTGCCCTAATTTTGTTTATGTACCCCTCACTCAGACTATTTTCTTTCAAGGGAAGTTTTATTAATTTCTTGGACCGCGCAGGGATGGAAATTTTATCATACGTTATTTCATCGAACTCTCCCAGAGGAATGTCAACGCCTGCCACAGAAAGTTTAGCTTTTTGTTGACGAAGGAAAGCCATGCCCAAAATTCCGTTTTGAATAATGGGGAAATCATTGGGGACAATATTAAAACAAGTTTCAACATTATTTACGAGGGTTTTAAATTCACCGAGTGTGGGAATTGCTTGATCGACAATTCCTACAAGGTTATAAACCTTACTTGTATCGACCCGAGCAAATTTATTAACTCGATATTGCTTTATTAAATTTAAATCGGAACCGGTGTCGATCATAAGTGAAGCTTTTCCTTTATAGAAGTTCCTGTCTATTAAATTTACAGTGGGGTTGTTTCCCTGTTTTTCTCTTTCCGTGAGAGCGATTAAGACGAGCTGTCGGGGTCCAGAGTTTGTTGTTGGTGTTGTGTCATCCCCACTCCGTTGGAATGACACTGATTGGAGTTTAAATGTTTGTTGGAAGAGTAACGCGACCGTTTATTTTGACGTTCTTGCTCATGCTTCTTTTTCAACCTACAGTCTATAGTTTCGTGATTATTCATGCCGCAATACAGGCATTCATCCGCGGCATCCCCCGCCTTACGCTTACCACCTTGTGGTTTTTCGCCCGTTTTGTTTTTTGCTTCTGGACAGTCCCGCCTATAGTAACCATATTGCCGACAACCGAAACATTGATAATTTAACAGTGACTTTGTTTTCGATTCCCCCGTGTCCTGTGACCCATAAATTGTTGCTACACGTTGTACCGGTCCGAATTTATTGGGCCCAGTTGGTTGCGCTTTTTCAGTGCCATGGACACTTTTCCACGTGATACTCTCTAAATCCGCCTCGGCGGCAAACTCGATAGCCTCATCCAGGGTGGCAGGAGATTTGTCTTTAACAAAGTATAGCGTATCACGATCGAGTCCTCGCATAAAGTTTTTTATCGCGTTTTCTTTATATTCTTGACAGCGTTCTAATCCTCTAGTACCAGGATTTTTACTCATTACTTTAATTACTATTTGGTTAAGAATATCACTGACTCTGATACCGTAATCCGCTACACTTTCGTTAACATCTCTTTTTATTACCGCGAGTTCTTGTGACAACTGACTCGTGTCAGCTCTCGATTCAAAAGCTCTTTGAAGCGATCTTAAAATTTCTTCTAAGTTTGCTCCTATTTTATCCTGAATGTGTCTTCGAGCTTTACCGGTAACTTTATTTTTGATTAACATGATTAATAAAGTCATATCTTGTTCGTCAACAAATGCGGCAGCCGCGCGACAATGTTCGATAAACATATTAACCGACATGTTTGTCCCGTCAAAGGATGGAATAAGGTCTCTCGCAAATTTGAAAACATCGCCCGTTTTTCTTTTATTAATACCGCTAATATCAGCAGTGAGAGACGGGGTAGACCCATGAATTTCAATTGCTGGGGAGGTGCTTGCCCACCCCCTAATATCTGAATCTGTCTGAACTGACGCTGAACTTGTCGCGATTCTCGTAGCTATAACCAGATTTCCGTTATCAATTAAGCCAGAATTTACCACTTCATTTGCAACCGGTGGTGTAACAGTAGCACTGCTACGTTTCGTGTTACGAGCTTGTTTACGCGTTCGAACCATTTTATAATTTTATAAAAACACTTGAAAATATGAAGTTAAAAGTTGAGAAAAAATGGAAAAACGCGTCCTACAAATGAGACCAAATTGATTGAGTTGCAATAAATTCTGAGATATAGCCTTAAACGGAAGACAAAATTTATCGCAAAAAGATATATATATATATATATTCTCTAATGAGGCAGGTAGCGGTTATAATTATAAAATATACGCCAAAAGACTTACTAATTGATGACGATGTGTGTGACCTTATATATTAAACAAAAACTTCCCACTCACAATTTACACATAACCACATAATCCTTGTAATTCGTCCAATCCTGAATCCGGCGAAATTCCAGCGATGCATAAAGTCCCACGTTGCGATCGTTCTTCACGCCCGATCGATACGTCCCACGATGAAAGATGTAATCGACAATGACAAATAAATTGTTATGTTGATTACTAATAATGTGTGATAAAACACAAGGACTGTTGTAGGATTACAGTTGTAGATTATCCAGATAAAAATGATCAGAAGTTAACCAGATCGGTGCTAATCACACTCCCCCTTATTGATCCTCCGAGTATTCGGGCCGATAAGCTACTCAATCCACAAATCGGTTTACCGAAAAACAGAGAAAACGGGGGAAGGGAAAATAGGATGACTATTATTTACCATATCGAGAAGTATATTGCTGCTACATATACATTTAGTTTGTACAACGGTGTCCTACAAAATTCTGACACTCCGTTGCCGAAAGAACTGAGATATTGTCCAATAGATAAAATTCGACTTGGATCGACAACCGTGCTTAACTTTAAACCACTTGAGACAAGATTTTTGCATGTATCGAAGTCAGTGAAATCTAAGTTGCTTAGTTCTTCCTCACTTTTTGAAATTAAACATTTTTGAAGATCTGCCAAACGGAGAATATTTTTTTCGAAATATTTTTTATCGAAGAACGACATTTTTCTGTTATGGAGAAGGAATGCAATTTTCACACAACAATAAAAGCCTAAAGCACAATGACTTGTTAATAGTGTGACGTCCTGTCACGAAGCAAGATGTCTGCGAGGAGCGCTGAAATTCAAAGCACTTTGCAGAAAGGATACAACCCAACGATGTTTGTCGATCGTTGCACTTAATTAGGGAAAATTTGCTGACTGTCGTTAAAACGATCACCTGAAATTTGGGAGGGAGATTCACACAAAACACTGTCGTAAAATAGCACAATACAAAATTGATTTATTCAATTCAAAATTCAAAATTGAGGTCACACACTTACAAAATTACTAAACTCGCGCGCAGGACACAAAAAACTCAAAAAGAGAAAGGTGAAATTTTAAAAGGCTGAGAACACCTTGACAATTCAAACAGAACTGACTCGTCTTGCCTTGTCGTAAGGCCCGGGCCCAGAGCCCCCAAAATGACACTCCCCCGCTATGGCCAATCACGAGCTAGCAAGTTCAGGCTAAAAAGGGTCACGCCCCCAGTCTACAAAATGAATAAATTCGGAATTAAAAGATTTTATAAAAATGTAGATTTACAATAAATTTTATACGCATATACTGACAATTATTAGTTAGTTGAATTTCTTACAATAGCTCAAGACTCAGCGCAATGATTATTTTATTTTATTTATTGTAGAACCTAAATTGATTTTAACTAACAATACATATTAACAATAGTAATGTTGAGACTTGATGCAATAGAATAAATTAAAGTTAACATAATATAATATCCATAGCTCTTAAATTCTTGAATTAATTATAAAAAGTTAATTAATATTAATTTACAGAATATTAATAATAATAATTATTTCCTTTTTTGATTTTCCAAATCTAGTCTAATGTTAAAGAACAAAATATTAACAATAATTTGTTTCTTTCAATTTGTAAATAAGTTTTCTACAAACTATCGGTAGTGAATGGTTTAATTAATTTTCATTAATATTCTAGGTTAATATTTAATTGGAAATTTGAGCTATGGTATGTCCTTAATTAATAAGCGAATTGACAACACATTAAAATCTAAATTTTATATCAAAATTATCAGCGGAATTTAATACGTGATTAATTTTGAATTGTTGAAGTAAATATTAAACAATAAAAACTTACAATCATTCATTCTAGTTATTTAACAAGGCCATTTATTGTCGTAATTTAATTTTTAAATGAATTTCTATTGAAAATCAAAATAATGAATATCCCTTTTATTTATTTAGGCACTCAAGGATTCCGGAGATTGGTTATAAATTACATGGGTTATCCCCATCAGCTGCTCGCTGTAAACACATGTTCTAAAATTCCCAAACAACGAAGTTTATTTCTTTAAGTCGGAAAAACCCAACCTAAACGGTTAAAAATAATAATAAAATAATAAAAGAAAAAAGGTCAATTGTTCTGCACGAAGTTGAGTTTTAAAAGGAATATAAGGATTATCCTTCGGAGTCCTTGAGTTTACAACCTTCAGATGTGGCCAAGTACCGGAAATTCCGTATTCATAAATATTTTCTCTAAGCACATTTCATGTAATATTTGAAACACAAATTTGACAAAAACTCAATTAATCTTATTTGATCATAAATTGTGATACAATGTTTAAAACGCCCGCTAATTCTGACATACGTCATATGAATCGTTGTTTACAGTCGATACCTTGTAATACGCAACTTATCTACGCCGTCACACATGAACTAAACTTTAATATTCGTACGCGTGTGTGTCACACGTTACACCTCCGCCCTTCTAAGAGAAAAAATCATGGAATTACTTTTTTCGCTCGTTTTACTATCACTTAGTAAATTATTGGGAATGCGAAGTAGTAATATGTAATTTATTTAGTTAAAAGGAAGTGCAGCTAATTTTAATTTATCAAAGTGTACGATTTTTGATTTTCCGTGACCTAAAGAAATTTGCGCGTTTCTTTCTCCGATAATTGTCTCTATGACATATGGTCCAACGTATTGATTGTCGAATTTTGATTTTTTTGGTTCTTTAAGAAGATATATCTGATCCCCTTCCTTAAAATTTTGCGGATTTGTTTTCGAATCATAGTATTTTTTGGATCTCTCTTTTGCGGCTCGTAAATTTTCATATGCTTCTGATTGGATAACGTGAAGTTTTTTGAAAAGATCTCCTAGATATTGAACATAGGTTTGCGGAGCATCGTTTTTTGAAAAACTTGTCGGGAATTGAGCTTCCTGCGCAAATACCAAAGTAAAAGGGGCGTACCCGGTGCTTTCGTGCACCGAGGTATTGTAAGAAAAAATTGCAAAACGCAACCATTCGTCCCAATTTTGCTGATTACCGTAATTTTTTAAATATTCCACTAGAGTGTGGTGACTCCTTTCTAGGGAGCCCAATGATTGTGGATGAAACGCGGTTGAAGTTACTCGTTCGATATTAAAAATTTTGCAAAATGATTTCATAACTTTACTTGTAAAGTTCGTACCCTGGTCTGTGTGTATCATCCGCGGACAACCATATCTTGAAATAAATTGCTCAGCTAAAGTTATTGCAACCGTTTCGGCATCGATTCTGTTAATAGCAAATGCGTCAGAATATTTCGAAAAGTTATCTTGAACAGTAAGGATGTATTTGTTACCTCGAGGAGTAACCGGAAATGGACCGACAATGTCTATTTGGATTTTGTCGAAGGGTTTAGAAGGAGTGTCCGTAATTTGCATTGGCTGTCTTGTTTTAACTCGAACTAATTTATTTTCCTGACATTTACGGCAATGTTTAACAAATTTTTGGACATCTGATTTAAGGTTATTCCAATAATAATTGGATCTAATCCTCCAATACGTTTTGGATACACCTTTGTGTCCTGCAATGGTAGATTCGTGGTATTCTTTAATAATTTTTGGTCGCTCAATTTCATCCGGAATAATAATTTCCCCAGAGCAAATGAACGCTCTCAGGCCTATATCAGAAAAATGTTGTTGGATTATTTTTTCGATAGCAGACCATGAAAAAGAGTCTAACCCGTTACCCACGGTTGAAAATTTTACGCAGTTTATATTTAAAGGGACCATAGCTTCGGTTAGCGATTTTATTCCGCGAGCGATATTGTTTAAAAATATACGATCATCAATTTTGTCCTTTATTACCACGTTAAAAATATAGCGGTTATCACTACCAAAAACAATTGTCTCCCCTAATTGAGGATTTTGTCTGAACAAATTATCGTGAGAAATAAGCTTCGCAGCTATTAACTCTTTGTTAATCTGAGTGCTAAGAGTACAATCACCCGAAATGAAGTTAACTATGTGACCGTTGCCCATTAATATTTTGTCTTTGCTAAATTTAAGAGCCGAGTCGTAAACAGGTGGGACATCGGACAAGTGTACAGGTGCTTCGCTTCCACGCATTTCTCCCTCTCCTTCTTCGTTTTCTAAATTGGCGTCCCGCACGAGAACATTTTCGCTCGGAATTTGAGCATTGCTATTTACTCCGGCACTTTCCCCCTCCGTCCCATTTGAAACTTGCGCTGTGCCTGATACCGCAGCGCAAGTCACACCTGGGCCGCTGCTGGCCTGGTAGCCAGGCTTTAACCTTTTCGACGTATTAGTCTGATTTCTATCTGGGGTTAAATGCCTCTTCCCCACAGCTTGTGTATCATACCTAGTGATGATACACGGTGCCGATACGAGGTTCCTATCATTATCCGATTCTGGATTGAATTCTGAGGGCGATTCGTGGTTGAATCCTGACTCACAAATACCATGCGAGGACACACAACTTACGAAAACACGTTGTACATTTTTCTCTACTTGAATTTCCGAGCCTGTGCAGACGTCACCTCGCCTGCTCCTCCCGTCATTTGGTTTGTGATCAGCGCAGTTCACAACCAAGATAACAGGACGATGGGGCGAGTCCGTCTGTTTCAGTTGGTCATTTTCTACTTGCGAATGATTGCAAGGATTGCGAGAAAGCGCGTCAGCGTTGGAATTGAATTTTCCCGGCTTGTACACTATGTCATAATCGTACTCGCTAAGTTTTATTTTCCAGCGAGCCAATCTAGATATTGGGTCCTTGAGCCCATGCAACCACACCAGAGGCCGGTGATCAGTAAAAAAGGTGAACTTCCTACCATAAACATACGGTCTAAAATGTTGGACTGCAAAGACGATCGCGAGAAGTTCCTTTTCAGTGGTGTTGTAGTTGCATTCCGCAGGGTTTAGGGTTCGAGACGCATATGAAACTGGTAAATCCTGGCCAGGTGTCCCTTGACTAAGAACAGCGCCCAACGCATAATCAGATGCATCCGTGGTTATCAGGAAGGGTTTAGAGAAGTCTGGGTATTGAAGAACGGGTTTACTGCAAATTTTGTCCCTGAGAAATTGGAAAGCATTCTGCTGTGTATCAGTCCAATTGAACGGCACACCCTTTTTTAGCAGAGTATTAAGAGGTTTCGCAATATTAGCGAAATCCCGAATAAAACGTCGATAGTAACCCACCAACCCAAGAAATTGTTTTATGTTTTTTGCATTCCTTGGAACAGGAAAATTAATAACGGCTGAAATCTTTTGAGGGTCCATTGTAACTCCATTCTCAGAAATTAAATGGCCCAGGTATGTAATTTCCTTTTTAAGGAAAAAACATTTTTCAGGTTGAAGAGTTAAGCCCGCCCCTTTTAATCGACCTAATAGCGCTCTAAGTTTTCGGTCATGATCTTCCAGAGAATTTCCATAGACTACAATGTCATCCATGTAGACGAACAGTTCAGTTCCTTGCAATCCGCAGAGCAACTTGTCCATCATTCTCTGGAAAGTAGATGGTGAATTTATCAACCCGAAAGGCATTCGTCGAAATTCTAGCTTGCGAAAAAGGGCAGAAAAAGCTGTTTTTTCACGAGATTTGGGATCCATCGGTATTTGATGAAATCCCGATGCTAGATCGAGGACTGAAAAATACTTGGCTCCTCCCAGCTGATCTAGGATATCAGTAATATTAGGAAGAGGATAAGCATCTGGGATTGTCTTTTTATTTAGCGCACGATAGTCAATAACCATCCTCCATCGTTTATTTCCATCCGCATCCGCCTTTTTAGGCACAATCCACAACGGAGAATTATACGGAGAGGATGAATCTTGGACTATGTTTTTCGCGAGCAAATCAGCAACCTGTTTATGAATCTCCTCTCTAAGAGCGCTTGGGTACCGATAATTTTTCGTAAATACCGGTGTGTTGTCATTCGTGATAATACTATGACTGGTTAAATTAGTTTCTCCTAATTTATCGCTAGGAAGATGAAATTGAAACAGATAATCGCCTATAACCTCATACATTTTTAGTTTCTCTTCTTCTTGAAGATAATCTAATTTAAGAATTTTGAGAACTTGAACAAAGCGTTCGGCCCTTTCTTGCTGACCTTCCTTTAAGGAGGGGGGGTGTTTTCCAGACCTTGGAGAGGGTTGAACCTGTGTATATTCCCCTAACTCAACAGGTGCTACCGTCAGTTGCACATCGTCAAATGTGCAATTGATAGCATAACATTGGGCAAAATTCCCCTCTCTTGTAACCACGGACTGGCCCAAGTATACGCCAGGCCCTGCCCTAATTTTGTTTATGTACCCCTCACTCAGACTATTTTCTTTCAAGGGAAGTTTTATTAATTTCTTGGACCGCGCAGGGATGGAAATTTTATCATACGTTATTTCATCGAACTCTCCCAGAGGAATGTCAACGCCTGCCACAGAAAGTTTAGCTTTTTGTTGACGAAGGAAAGCCATGCCCAAAATTCCGTTTTGAATAATGGGGAAATCATTGGGGACAATATTAAAACAAGTTTCAACATTATTTACGAGGGTTTTAAATTCACCGAGTGTGGGAATTGCTTGATCGACAATTCCTACAAGGTTATAAACCTTACTTGTATCGACCCGAGCAAATTTATTAACTCGATATTGCTTTATTAAATTTAAATCGGAACCGGTGTCGATCATAAGTGAAGCTTTTCCTTTATAGAAGTTCCTGTCTATTAAATTTACAGTGGGGTTGTTTCCCTGTTTTTCTCTTTCCGTGAGAGCGATTAAGACGAGCTGTCGGGGTCCAGAGTTTGTTGTTGGTGTTGTGTCATCCCCACTCCGTTGGAATGACACTGATTGGAGTTTAAATGTTTGTTGGAAGAGTAACGCGACCGTTTATTTTGACGTTCTTGCTCATGCTTCTTTTTCAACCTACAGTCTATAGTTTCGTGATTATTCATGCCGCAATACAGGCATTCATCCGCGGCATCCCCCGCCTTACGCTTACCACCTTGTGGTTTTTCGCCCGTTTTGTTTTTTGCTTCTGGACAGTCCCGCCTATAGTGACCATATTGCCGACAACCGAAACATTGATAATTTAACAGTGACTTTGTTTTCGATTCCCCCGTGTCCTGTGACCCATAAATTGTTGCTACACGTTGTACCGGTCCGAATTTATTGGGCCCAGTTGGTTGCGCTTTTTCAGTGCCATGGACACTTTTCCACGTGATACTCTCTAAATCCGCCTCGGCGGCAAACTCGATAGCCTCATCCAGGGTGGCAGGAGATTTGTCTTTAACAAAGTATAGCGTATCACGATCGAGTCCTCGCATAAAGTTTTTTATCGCGTTTTCTTTATATTCTTGACAGCGTTCTAATCCTCTAGTACCAGGATTTTTACTCATTACTTTAATTACTATTTGGTTAAGAATATCACTGACTCTGATACCGTAATCCGCTACACTTTCGTTAACATCTCTTTTTATTACCGCGAGTTCTTGTGACAACTGACTCGTGTCAGCTCTCGATTCAAAAGCTCTTTGAAGCGATCTTAAAATTTCTTCTAAGTTTGCTCCTATTTTATCCTGAATGTGTCTTCGAGCTTTACCGGTAACTTTATTTTTGATTAACATGATTAATAAAGTCATATCTTGTTCGTCAACAAATGCGGCAGCCGCGCGACAATGTTCGATAAACATATTAACCGACATGTTTGTCCCGTCAAAGGATGGAATAAGGTCTCTCGCAAATTTGAAAACATCGCCCGTTTTTCTTTTATTAATACCGCTAATATCAGCAGTGAGAGACGGGGTAGACCCATGAATTTCAATTGCTGGGGAGGTGCTTGCCCACCCCCTAATATCTGAATCTGTCTGAACTGACGCTGAACTTGTCGCGATTCTCGTAGCTATAACCAGATTTCCGTTATCAATTAAGCCAGAATTTACCACTTCATTTGCAACCGGTGGTGTAACAGTAGCACTGCTACGTTTCGTGTTACGAGCTTGTTTACGCGTTCGAACCATTTTATAATTTTATAAAAACACTTGAAAATATGAAGTTAAAAGTTGAGAAAAAATGGAAAAACGCGTCCTACAAATGAGACCAAATTGATTGAGTTGCAATAAATTCTGAGATATAGCCTTAAACGGAAGACAAAATTTATCGCAAAAAGATATATATATATATATTCTCTAATGAGGCAGGTAGCGGTTATAATTATAAAATATACGCCAAAAGACTTACTAATTGATGACGATGTGTGTGACCTTATATATTAAACAAAAACTTCCCACTCACAATTTACACATAACCACATAATCCTTGTAATTCGTCCAATCCTGAATCCGGCGAAATTCCAGCGATGCATAAAGTCCCACGTTGCGATCGTTCTTCACGCCCGATCGATACGTCCCACGATGAAAGATGTAATCGACAATGACAAATAAATTGTTATGTTGATTACTAATAATGTGTGATAAAACACAAGGACTGTTGTAGGATTACAGTTGTAGATTATCCAGATAAAAATGATCAGAAGTTAACCAGATCGGTGCTAATCACACTCCCCCTTATTGATCCTCCGAGTATTCGGGCCGATAAGCTACTCAATCCACAAATCGGTTTACCGAAAAACAGAGAAAACGGGGGAAGGGAAAATAGGATGACTATTATTTACCATATCGAGAAGTATATTGCTGCTACATATACATTTAGTTTGTACAACGGTGTCCTACAAAATTCTGACACTCCGTTGCCGAAAGAACTGAGATATTGTCCAATAGATAAAATTCGACTTGGATCGACAACCGTGCTTAACTTTAAACCACTTGAGACAAGATTTTTGCATGTATCGAAGTCAGTGAAATCTAAGTTGCTTAGTTCTTCCTCACTTTTTGAAATTAAACATTTTTGAAGATCTGCCAAACGGAGAATATTTTTTTCGAAATATTTTTTATCGAAGAACGACATTTTTCTGTTATGGAGAAGGAATGCAATTTTCACACAACAATAAAAGCCTAAAGCACAATGACTTGTTAATAGTGTGACGTCCTGTCACGAAGCAAGATGTCTGCGAGGAGCGCTGAAATTCAAATCACTTTGCAGAAAGGATACAACCCAACGATGTTTGTCGATCGTTGCACTTAATTAGGGAAAATTTGCTGACTGTCGTTAAAACGATCACCTGAAATTTGGGAGGGAGATTCACACAAAACACTGTCGTAAAATAGCACAATACAAAATTGATTTATTCAATTCAAAATTCAAAATTGAGGTCACACACTTACAAAATTACTAAACTCGCGCGCAGGACACAAAAAACTCAAAAAGAGAAAGGTGAAATTTTAAAAGGCTGAGAACACCTTGACAATTCAAACAGAACTGACTCGTCTTGCCTTGTCGTAAGGCCCGGGCCCAGAGCCCCCAAAATGACACTCCCCCGCTATGGCCAATCACGAGCTAGCAAGTTCAGGCTAAAAAGGGTCACGCCCCCAGTCTACAAAATGAATAAATTCGGAATTAAAAGATTTTATAAAAATGTAGATTTACAATAAATTTTATACGCATATACTGACAATTATTAGTTAGTTGAATTTCTTACAATAGCTCAAGACTCAGCGCAATGATTATTTTATTTTATTTATTGTAGAACCTAAATTGATTTTAACTAACAATACATATTAACAATAGTAATGTTGAGACTTGATGCAATAGAATAAATTAAAGTTAACATAATATAATATCCATAGCTCTTAAATTCTTGAATTAATTATAAAAAGTTAATTAATATTAATTTACAGAATATTAATAATAATAATTATTTCCTTTTTTGATTTTCCAAATCTAGTCTAATGTTAAAGAACAAAATATTAACAATAATTTGTTTCTTTCAATTTGTAAATAAGTTTTCTACAAACTATCGGTAGTGAATGGTTTAATTAATTTTCATTAATATTCTAGGTTAATATTTAATTGGAAATTTGAGCTATGGTATGTCCTTAATTAATAAGCGAATTGACAACACATTAAAATCTAAATTTTATATCAAAATTATCAGCGGAATTTAATACGTGATTAATTTTGAATTGTTGAAGTAAATATTAAACAATAAAAACTTACAATCATTCATTCTAGTTATTTAACAAGGCCATTTATTGTCGTAATTTAATTTTTAAATGAATTTCTATTGAAAATCAAAATAATGAATATCCCTTTTATTTATTTAGGCACTCAAGGATTCCGGAGATTGGTTATAAATTACATGGGTTATCCCCATCAGCTGCTCGCTGTAAACACATGTTCTAAAATTCCCAAACAACGAAGTTTATTTCTTTAAGTCGGAAAAACCCAACCTAAACGGTTAAAAATAATAATAAAATAATAAAAGAAAAAAGGTCAATTGTTCTGCACGAAGTTGAGTTTTAAAAGGAATATAAGGATTATCCTTCGGAGTCCTTGAGTTTACAACCTTCAGATGTGGCCAAGTACCGGAAATTCCGTATTCATAAATATTTTCTCTAAGCACATTTCATGTAATATTTGAAACACAAATTTGACAAAAACTCAATTAATCTTATTTGATCATAAATTGTGATACAATGTTTAAAACGCCCGCTAATTCTGACATACGTCATATGAATCGTTGTTTACAGTCGATACCTTGTAATACGCAACTTATCTACGCCGTCACACATGAACTAAACTTTAATATTCGTACGCGTGTGTGTCACACGTTACACCTCCGCCCTTCTAAGAGAAAAAATCATGGAATTACTTTTTTCGCTCGTTTTACTATCACTTAGTAAATTATTGGGAATGCGAAGTAGTAATATGTAATTTATTTAGTTAAAAGGAAGTGCAGCTAATTTTAATTTATCAAAGTGTACGATTTTTGATTTTCCGTGACCTAAAGAAATTTGCGCGTTTCTTTCTCCGATAATTGTCTCTATGACATATGGTCCAACGTATTGATTGTCGAATTTTGATTTTTTTGGTTCTTTAAGAAGATATATCTGATCCCCTTCCTTAAAATTTTGCGGATTTGTTTTCGAATCATAGTATTTTTTGGATCTCTCTTTTGCGGCTCGTAAATTTTCATATGCTTCTGATTGGATAACGTGAAGTTTTTTGAAAAGATCTCCTAGATATTGAACATAGGTTTGCGGAGCATCGTTTTTTGAAAAACTTGTCGGGAATTGAGCTTCCTGCGCAAATACCAAAGTAAAAGGGGCGTACCCGGTGCTTTCGTGCACCGAGGTATTGTAAGAAAAAATTGCAAAACGCAACCATTCGTCCCAATTTTGCTGATTACCGTAATTTTTTAAATATTCCACTAGAGTGTGGTGACTCCTTTCTAGGGAGCCCAATGATTGTGGATGAAACGCGGTTGAAGTTACTCGTTCGATATTAAAAATTTTGCAAAATGATTTCATAACTTTACTTGTAAAGTTCGTACCCTGGTCTGTGTGTATCATCCGCGGACAACCATATCTTGAAATAAATTGCTCAGCTAAAGTTATTGCAACCGTTTCGGCATCGATTCTGTTAATAGCAAATGCGTCAGAATATTTCGAAAAGTTATCTTGAACAGTAAGGATGTATTTGTTACCTCGAGGAGTAACCGGAAATGGACCGACAATGTCTATTTGGATTTTGTCGAAGGGTTTAGAAGGAGTGTCCGTAATTTGCATTGGCTGTCTTGTTTTAACTCGAACTAATTTATTTTCCTGACATTTACGGCAATGTTTAACAAATTTTTGGACATCTGATTTAAGGTTATTCCAATAATAATTGGATCTAATCCTCCAATACGTTTTGGATACACCTTTGTGTCCTGCAATGGTAGATTCGTGGTATTCTTTAATAATTTTTGGTCGCTCAATTTCATCCGGAATAATAATTTCCCCAGAGCAAATGAACGCTCTCAGGCCTATATCAGAAAAATGTTGTTGGATTATTTTTTCGATAGCAGACCATGAAAAAGAGTCTAACCCGTTACCCACGGTTGAAAATTTTACGCAGTTTATATTTAAAGGGACCATAGCTTCGGTTAGCGATTTTATTCCGCGAGCGATATTGTTTAAAAATATACGATCATCAATTTTGTCCTTTATTACCACGTTAAAAATATAGCGGTTATCACTACCAAAAACAATTGTCTCCCCTAATTGAGGATTTTGTCTGAACAAATTATCGTGAGAAATAAGCTTCGCAGCTATTAACTCTTTGTTAATCTGAGTGCTAAGAGTACAATCACCCGAAATGAAGTTAACTATGTGACCGTTGCCCATTAATATTTTGTCTTTGCTAAATTTAAGAGCCGAGTCGTAAACAGGTGGGACATCGGACAAGTGTACAGGTGCTTCGCTTCCACGCATTTCTCCCTCTCCTTCTTCGTTTTCTAAATTGGCGTCCCGCACGAGAACATTTTCGCTCGGAATTTGAGCATTGCTATTTACTCCGGCACTTTCCCCCTCCGTCCCATTTGAAACTTGCGCTGTGCCTGATACCGCAGCGCAAGTCACACCTGGGCCGCTGCTGGCCTGGTAGCCAGGCTTTAACCTTTTCGACGTATTAGTCTGATTTCTATCTGGGGTTAAATGCCTCTTCCCCACAGCTTGTGTATCATACCTAGTGATGATACACGGTGCCGATACGAGGTTCCTATCATTATCCGATTCTGGATTGAATTCTGAGGGCGATTCGTGGTTGAATCCTGACTCACAAATACCATGCGAGGACACACAACTTACGAAAACACGTTGTACATTTTTCTCTACTTGAATTTCCGAGCCTGTGCAGACGTCACCTCGCCTGCTCCTCCCGTCATTTGGTTTGTGATCAGCGCAGTTCACAACCAAGATAACAGGACGATGGGGCGAGTCCGTCTGTTTCAGTTGGTCATTTTCTACTTGCGAATGATTGCAAGGATTGCGAGAAAGCGCGTCAGCGTTGGAATTGAATTTTCCCGGCTTGTACACTATGTCATAATCGTACTCGCTAAGTTTTATTTTCCAGCGAGCCAATCTAGATATTGGGTCCTTGAGCCCATGCAACCACACCAGAGGCCGGTGATCAGTAAAAAAGGTGAACTTCCTACCATAAACATACGGTCTAAAATGTTGGACTGCAAAGACGATCGCGAGAAGTTCCTTTTCAGTGGTGTTGTAGTTGCATTCCGCAGGGTTTAGGGTTCGAGACGCATATGAAACTGGTAAATCCTGGCCAGGTGTCCCTTGACTAAGAACAGCGCCCAACGCATAATCAGATGCATCCGTGGTTATCAGGAAGGGTTTAGAGAAGTCTGGGTATTGAAGAACGGGTTTACTGCAAATTTTGTCCCTGAGAAATTGGAAAGCATTCTGCTGTGTATCAGTCCAATTGAACGGCACACCCTTTTTTAGCAGAGTATTAAGAGGTTTCGCAATATTAGCGAAATCCCGAATAAAACGTCGATAGTAACCCACCAACCCAAGAAATTGTTTTATGTTTTTTGCATTCCTTGGAACAGGAAAATTAATAACGGCTGAAATCTTTTGAGGGTCCATTGTAACTCCATTCTCAGAAATTAAATGGCCCAGGTATGTAATTTCCTTTTTAAGGAAAAAACATTTTTCAGGTTGAAGAGTTAAGCCCGCCCCTTTTAATCGACCTAATAGCGCTCTAAGTTTTCGGTCATGATCTTCCAGAGAATTTCCATAGACTACAATGTCATCCATGTAGACGAACAGTTCAGTTCCTTGCAATCCGCAGAGCAACTTGTCCATCATTCTCTGGAAAGTAGATGGTGAATTTATCAACCCGAAAGGCATTCGTCGAAATTCTAGCTTGCGAAAAAGGGCAGAAAAAGCTGTTTTTTCACGAGATTTGGGATCCATCGGTATTTGATGAAATCCCGATGCTAGATCGAGGACTGAAAAATACTTGGCTCCTCCCAGCTGATCTAGGATATCAGTAATATTAGGAAGAGGATAAGCATCTGGGATTGTCTTTTTATTTAGCGCACGATAGTCAATAACCATCCTCCATCGTTTATTTCCATCCGCATCCGCCTTTTTAGGCACAATCCACAACGGAGAATTATACGGAGAGGATGAATCTTGGACTATGTTTTTCGCGAGCAAATCAGCAACCTGTTTATGAATCTCCTCTCTAAGAGCGCTTGGGTACCGATAATTTTTCGTAAATACCGGTGTGTTGTCATTCGTGATAATACTATGACTGGTTAAATTAGTTTCTCCTAATTTATCGCTAGGAAGATGAAATTGAAACAGATAATCGCCTATAACCTCATACATTTTTAGTTTCTCTTCTTCTTGAAGATAATCTAATTTAAGAATTTTGAGAACTTGAACAAAGCGTTCGGCCCTTTCTTGCTGACCTTCCTTTAAGGAGGGGGGGTGTTTTCCAGACCTTGGAGAGGGTTGAACCTGTGTATATTCCCCTAACTCAACAGGTGCTACCGTCAGTTGCACATCGTCAAATGTGCAATTGATAGCATAACATTGGGCAAAATTCCCCTCTCTTGTAACCACGGACTGGCCCAAGTATACGCCAGGCCCTGCCCTAATTTTGTTTATGTACCCCTCACTCAGACTATTTTCTTTCAAGGGAAGTTTTATTAATTTCTTGGACCGCGCAGGGATGGAAATTTTATCATACGTTATTTCATCGAACTCTCCCAGAGGAATGTCAACGCCTGCCACAGAAAGTTTAGCTTTTTGTTGACGAAGGAAAGCCATGCCCAAAATTCCGTTTTGAATAATGGGGAAATCATTGGGGACAATATTAAAACAAGTTTCAACATTATTTACGAGGGTTTTAAATTCACCGAGTGTGGGAATTGCTTGATCGACAATTCCTACAAGGTTATAAACCTTACTTGTATCGACCCGAGCAAATTTATTAACTCGATATTGCTTTATTAAATTTAAATCGGAACCGGTGTCGATCATAAGTGAAGCTTTTCCTTTATAGAAGTTCCTGTCTATTAAATTTACAG